>CM019150.1:164731971-164745283 GCA_009733165.1 Naja naja
TGTTATGTATGTAGGTTTGAATGTTATTGGTTTATTTGAACTGTTCTTGTAAAATGTCAAATGGTATTGGTTTAAATAGTGCGGAAGAATCCCTGCACTCCCATTGGCTGGCAGCTACGGCTGCAGGAAGCAGCCAGTAGCCAAGCCAGACGGGTCTATTCGAGCTGTAGTCACTAATAAAGTCTTTTGCTGGAACTCCTCGCGTCTGACTCTTCATGCAAACTTAACACTGGCGACGGGTGGGATTTCCCTGAAGAGAAGACGACGCGACGAACAAGCAACTGAGCGAGATGGCTGCGCTGAACACCCCCCAGCACCGTTCGATCCGCGACGGAAGAATCGATCGCGGATCGTTTCCACATGTTCCTGGAGGGAACGATCTCGCCGCATCCCGAGACGGAAGAGGGCGGTCTTTCACGCACTGCGGTCCGGCAGTCTTCAAAATGGCGAAGGCGTTGCGGGAGCAGCAGAGCTGAAGGTAATGGAATGGCCCGAATTAGAAAGACTTTGAGAGCCCATTACCCCACAAGTATCGTGCCTCATTAAGAGACACGAATTTTACCGTCGGGATCAAGGGGATAGCGAGAATGTTAATGACTTGTGGCAAGTTTAGGGACATTGGGGTGCTTGTGACTTTACCAACTTAGAAGAGGCCATGTGATCGGTTTGTTTTAGGCCTTAAAGATAAGGTTACAAAGCAAACTATTAATGAAACCTAAGATCACGTTTAAAGAGGCCATTGAAGAAGCTGTTTCAGCGGAAGCCACCAAGTCCTCAGCAGCGGCCATGAAAAAGATTAACAAGGCCTCAAGCCAGGCCTCAAGCCATTCTGATGGGGATAAATCCACATCTACTCACTGCGAACAAATAGACTCTGATTCTGATGGCAGTGAGGCAGAAGAGGGGATTTTAAACTCAGAATGGAGAAGAAAAGAGACTCTGGGAAGAACAGGCAAGGGTTCTATTGCAGAGGCTGTGGGGGGGCCACCCCGCACTGATTGCAAGTTCTTTGACTCCATTTGCCTACGTTGTGAGAAACGGGGTCACATAGCCAGAGTCTGCAAATCATCCAGAACTCCACCAGCTAGGAAGAAATTTCCTGATAGAGACTTTAAGCCCAACAATTTCTGAAAAATGGGGCGAAATTTAGAAGCAAATGGCAAGAATGAAACTCACCAAACAATCACTATTGGTCATTCTTCACCTTAAAAGCAGAAAAGTACATGTGAAGGTGTTTATTGAAGGAAGGCCTTGCCAAATGGAAGTGGACTCAGGCTCTTATTTATCTATGGTGTCATGGGACACCATCCAGAGACTCTTTCCCAAAATTCAGAAAAAGCATTTCCAGAAGCAACTGACTCTCTCAAAGACTACCAAGGGAACAAGAGGTTCCAAGTCAGAGGTTCACTGCAAGATTCCAGTAGTTGGGCGAGAGATTTCAGCGTGCAGTTTAAGCCACTGGCGTTTGCCCCTGACCATCGTTGGACAAGGATAAGCCCAAGTTTGCTGGGACTTGAGTGGTTCAAGCCACTTGGCATCGAGGTGACTGGCATCCATCAAGTGAGCAGTTCTGACTGGGAAGAGTCCTTGAAGTCTGAGTTTCAGGGTCTTCAGCGAAGGACTGGGCAATATATGGGGACCCTATTGCTTTCAGCCTAGACCCAAGGTGCCCCCAATTAGTTTAAAAGCCAGGAGGGTCCCATTTGCTTTAAAAGAAAAAATTGATGCACAATTAGATAAACTCATTGCTCAAGGGTTTTTAGAGCCTACTGACCACTCAGATGGGAAACACCCATAGTCACACCAGTCAAGGCTGATGGGTCAGTGAGAATCTGTGGTGACTACAAGGGGACACTGAACCATGCGCTGCAGCAGGCAGCATATCCTGTACCAGTTGTGCATCATCTGCTCCATTCCCTTGGCAGGGAAGTACAGTATTTGCTAAACTGGATTTGGCTCAGGCATATCAACAATTAACAGTTGATGATGCCACTGCAGAGCACAAACAATTGTGACCCATAGAGGTGCCTTCAAATGTAAAGACTACAATTTGGGTAAGGCGTGGCACTGGCATTTTTCAGACCTTATGGAAAGAATGTTGCAAGGACTGCCAGGGTAGTGCCTTATTTTGATGATGTATTAATCTCTGCTGAAAATGACACTCAGCTTCAAGAAAGACTCAGAGAAGTCCTTACCAGATTCAGAGCGGGGTTAAAAGTCAAGGAAGACAAATGTACCTCAAAACAGACAGAGTTGAGTTCCTGGGGTATATGATTGACAAGCAGGGCATCCATCCTACTGATGCCAAGGTTAAAGCAATCAATGAAGCCCTAAACCTCGATGCAAGGCAGATTTGCAAGCCTTCCTTGGACTTATTAATTTTACCACATGTTTCTACCTCACAAAGCATCCATTGCTGAGCCCTTACATCGCTACTTGATAAGAATGCTGTTTGGGATCTGAAGTGGAAGGAACAGTCAGCATTTAACAGTATTAAGAGACTAATCACTTCTGATGCTGTGTTGATACAATTCTCTGAGAATTTACCTGTTGTTCTGACTTGTGATGCATCCCCTTTTGGAGTGGGGGGTTTTGAGTCACAGGCTTCCCAGTGGACGGGAGGCCCCAATTGCATTTTACTCTCGCCGCTGTCCAAAGCAGAGAGGAATTAGCCAATTGGACAAGGAGGCTTTAGCAGTTGTTGCAGCTGTTAGAAATTTCATGAATATCTGTATGGCAGGTCATTCACCATTGTTACAGATCACAAACCTTTACTTGGCATTGTGGCAGGAGACAAACCTACACCTAACATCCTGTCACCAAGAATGCTGAGGTGGACTGAATTTCTTGCAGCCTATTCCTACAAACTGATTCACAGGCCTGGCAAGGACATTGGACATGCTGATGCACTGAGTCGTTGCCCACTACCTTGCCACAAGGAGGACTTTGAACTTGAAACTCACACCTTTTTCCTGGAGACTGTTGCTAAGCTTCCAGTCCATGCTGCTGAGATTGCCAAAGAAACTGCCAAAGATGCTGTGTTGGCACCTGTTATGGGCTGGATTAAGAAGGTTGGCCTCTACAAGATCTACCTCACCTTGCCCAACCTTTTAAGTCCAGGCAAACTGAATTATCTGTATTAAGAGGATGTATTTTGTGGGGTAACAGGGTGGTTATTCCTGCAAAACTGCAAGGGAGGTTTTGGAAATGTTACATGAGGTCATCCTGGGATTGTAAGGATGAAAGGTTTGGCCAGGAGTTATGTATGGTGGCCAGGTATTGACAAAATGGTTGAAAACTGGGTAGCATCTTGTCCCAATTGCCAGGTAGTCAGACCTGCCCACCTCACGCCCCACACAGGAATGGGAATGTCCTAGGGGCCCATGGTCTAGAATCCACATTGATTTTGCAGGCCCTACAAGGGCACACTTTTCTGATAGTAGATGCATACTCCAAATGGCTAGAGGTAATTCCCATGACATCCACTACAACTGAGGCTGTCATGAGGCTGTCATCAAGCAGCTTAGAAAATTATTTGTCACCCATGGGTTACCAGATGTCCTTGTCTCTGACAATGGCCCTCAATTCACATCTAACATTTTGAATCCTTTCTAGCCCAACAGGGTATCAGACATGCCCTCACTGCCCCTGGGCCCTTGACCAGCGGCTGCCTGAACGCATGATGCAGCTTACCAAGCTTCAGCAGCTGGGTCCTGGGAACATCACTGAGAAGCTTGAAAAGCTTCTTAGTGTTCAACACATCACTCCTAGCCCATCAACTAACTTGTCCCCAGCAGAGTTATTGATGGGCAGAAACTTAGTCTTCCCTTGACCGCCTTCATCCCACTTACGCACGCACCACTGGATTCCACTTCCAAAGTTCGTTCTTTTAGTGTGGGAGATTCTGTCTATGCTAGGAACCTTATAGGTGAACCTTTGTGGATTCCTGCTGAAATAACTCACATCACGGGCCCTCGTTCTTACAGGGTACAAACAGAGGATGGCCTCCTCTGGAGCAGGCACATTGACCAACTTAGATCCAGGGTCCCTCAAGAACATCGCCCCTGTCTTCCTCTAAGTCCCTCACCTGATGTTTCTACTAGGGGAAGGGGGAACAGGAGGAAAATCAGCAAACAGGAATCAACCCCATGTGTAACGAGCCATTGCGACAGGAACCATCCCGAACCCTGTCACAAAGCCAAGATCCATCCTTAGAAGTGGAAGATTGCACATCACTACCTGACTTGGGTGCTGACATTGGAATGGAGATGGGTTGGGAGGAGACCAGATTCTAACAATTCAACAGGGTCTCCTTTCACAGGAAGTCCCAACAGGGAAATGCCAGCAGACACATTTCCTCTCTCACTGGGTGAGAACGTTAAAGCTTCTGAACAGGGTGCATGTAAGAGCCCCACCTATTTAAAGGAATACATTAGATAGGTTGGGGTTTGGTATGGACTGAACCTAGTGGGGAGGGGTGTTATGTATGTAGGTTTGAATGTTATTGGTTTATTTGAACTGTTCTTGTAAAATGTCAAATGGTATTGGTTTAAATAGTGCGGGAAGAATCCCTGCACTCCCATTGGCTGGCAGCTACAGCTGCAGGCTATAAGAAGCAGCCGTAGCCAAGCCAGGACGGTCTATTCGAGCTGTAGTCACTAATAAAGCCTTTTGCTGGAACTCCTCGCGTCTGACTCTTCATGCAAACTTAACAGGTTCTGTGGGTGTGGCTTGGTGGACATGGCAGGGGAAGGTTACTGCAAAATCCCATTCCCTCTCCACCCCACTAGCCGGATTTCCAGCTCTGTTCTCCTGTGCAAGGCAACAAAAGAACAGAAGATCAGCTGGGACTTGGGAGGCAGAGAATAGATGCAGGTGGGGCCAGTCAGAGGTGGTATTTGCCAGTTCTCCAAACTACTCAAAATTTCCACTGATTCTCCAGAACTGGTCAGAACCTGCTGAATACCACCTCTGATACATACATATACATATACATATACATATACATATACATATTCACACACACATCTTACAACCTCAATTAAGCCCAAAATTTCTGTTGCTAAGCAAAACATTTTAAGTTAATTTTGCCCCATTTTATGACCATTCTTATCACAGTTGTTAAGTGAATCACTGCGATTGTTAAGTTAGTAACTCAGCTGTTAAATGAATCTGGCTTTCCCATTGACTTTGCTTGTCAGATGTATGTAAAAGGCCATGACCCGGGGGCACTACAACCATCATAAATATGAGTCAGTTGCCAAGCATCTGAATTTTGATCATGTGACCATGGGGAGGCAGTAGCAGTCATAAGTGTGAAAAATGGTCATAAGTCATTTTTTCAGTGCCATTGTAAATTTGAATGGTCACTAAATGAACTGTTGTAAGTCAAGGACCACCTGTATTAGAAAACAAACTATTTTCCATCAACCTTATTCACTATACTCGTCCACATTTTTTGTCCTTGCAAATCATCCTTGTTTCTACGATTCCTGGATGGTCTTTTGGTTTGTTCTTTAAGCTCCTCACTTTTCTCTCTCTTTTTAAAATAATGTTTATGGAAAGTTTTAACAGCAGTTTTAAAACTAATACAAACTAAGAGAGGAAAAGAAAAAGGAAAGAGAAATAGAATAAAAAGTTAAAAGTATAATTAAGAAAAAAAAGTAGAAGTTAGTAGGAAAAAAAGAGATATAAAGTAGATTCCAAATACCTCACAGCAGTTATAAGTACAATTATATTTTAACACCTTTCTTTCTAAACCTACACTATGACTCTCTTTGTATAATCTTTCCTGTCTAACCATCAAAACCATAAATTACAAATTCTTTTTTTTTCAGTTTTACCCAAAAAGTCAATAAGGGGTTTCCTATCACCAATACATGTGTAGATATTGTCCTTTCTCTAATTAAAGAAGCCACTTGTCCAACTCAGTAAGTTCTGATAATTTCACCCTACCATTCCTCCATGGTGGATAATGCTAAATATTTCCATCTTGGTACATATGGTAATCTCCCTACAGTAATCATTACTGCAATAATCTTCTATGGCTTTTTAAAAAGTGTTAATTCACAATTCTAAAAGAAAATGTTCTCTGCTTCAATTGAATTTTAATCTTTAAAATCCCCCATATCAAAGAATATATTTGAATCCATTTTTTTATTTATTTTACATGTCCACTAAGCTTCTTGATGTTGTTCACATTTCCAACATTAACATTTCTGGCTTTAGTAAATAATTTTACCAAGCTACAAAAATGTATTTGCCTTAACTTGTTTTTCACCATTTAAGCATAGTAAACTATAATTTTCCATTTCCCAGTAAAATACAAATTATGCATTAATTTCAGATCCATTCTCTTTATTATATAATCAGTCTAACATATATTTCAAATAATGCAGGTTCTTAGCCTGTATAGAAGAAGCAACATATATTAATGCTCCAACCAACATTAAACAACCAAGAGGGTAAAACATCCCTTTCTTTTACCCTACTCAGTTTTAAACCATTTGCTAAGAATTTCATTTATTTTCACACATCTTTTAATTCCATTATATAGCATTCATTGTATTCCACAGCCTTCAAACCCATAGTTGTATGAAACATTACATTACCAGTCCAACTTACTCTCTCTAAATCAACAAAATTTCAACACATTTTCAAAATAACAACAAATTCCAAGATGTATTTGAAATCTTAATTTTTGTTTTGGATAATATTAGCAATTAAGAATAAAACAATTGTTATAAAACTCTATAGAAAAACATTTTAGGTTTTCTGACCTCAAAACAAAATTAAATTTGATTTACACATTAATCCCAGAAAAATATATTTCCAAGTAAAACTGGTAGATATACAATCACAGATTATTGGAGATCATGGATTTTATATTCAGAAGACCTTGTTTTAATGCTTAGTGTTGATAATTAGGGATGATGTGGGAATGTAGAATGTGAAAATAATGCAGTCCAGAGAAGGGTCTGTTTTATTTTACAGAGATAGTAGGCAAAATAATAAATGCATCTGTTTATTATTTTTATGTGGTATGCAGGTAGTTTCTGGTTATTCTTTCCAGGGACCAAAAGCTGTTGTAATATCTAAGGTGGTGCTTTTTGCCTTTTTGTTCTGGGCACTTAAAATGTCCCTGAAATTATTAACTACAGTCAACAAGAATCATTTCATTGATTTAGAGATGTTTGGGGTCAAAGTCTTTGAGCATGCATAAAACAATTTGACCCATGTCTTCCCTGAAGATCTTGTTTTTCGAGCCCATGGCAGTTTTCAATTACATCAATAACAACTTGAAAATGACAGGTTAACTTGATGAGACTGTTTTTTACTCTGAATCTACTTCTGCTTTCTAATTTCAGAGGTTTAAGCTCTAGATTCCCATCAGCTTGTTATGTTGTGAATATTTGACATAATGAATGAAAAAAACATGAGTTGAGACCTTCAGTAGGTGATTTGGGAAGTGTTCTTTGAACCTGAAAAGAGAATGCACAGAGATAGGCTGTCTTTGTTTTATGGAGAACAGAAAAAATAGAAATTTAGCAGGAACTAAAGTGAACTATCTCTTAGTTCTTAACAGTCTAAGTAATGTCAATTACTTAGACTGCAATGCCAATTACTCCTTATGTCTATTACAAAGATTTTAGCAAAAAAATTATAAAAATTTCAGAGAGCAGCTGTCTTACATTTATTGTTGCTGATGACAATGGCTGGGTGAAACAATTTTTTGAGAGAATGAAGGGTACAGTGCATGGGCCAATGACAAAAAGGAGACAAGCTATGTCACATATGTGGGCAGAGCCACAATATTCAGATTCTTCTTGAGTTTTGGAAAGAGCATTCTATATTTCTTGCTTTTAAAAAAAACATGTAAAGTGGTTATACTACAATCATCATTCCCCATCTCAAAATAAGGAACCAACAATGTCCACAGATGAGGGTGAATGTTCTTTCTCCAAGCTTGTGGGTTCATTTTCGAATGTTTCATTACTAGGCTAGGTAACATCTTCAGCAGAGTTTAGTGCATGTCAGTGTCAGTGTTCTGTTTATAAGGGCTTCAGGTGCAGGTGTGTCAACTAAGGATCTTGTAATGGGTCCTGTGATGGGTCAGGTATGAGTCATGTCCACAGAATCCAGAAAGTTTGTCAATAGGACAAAATGTGCATCATTATATCTTGGTGCAAGCTCTGATCTTTATGAACTGTTTCTGTTATGAAATAAAAGAAGTAGAGTTTGGTATCACAATACGTGTTTTATTATTCCACCACTCTAGATTCCAATGCAAGGAACTAGACTACTGATTTTTAGGAATCTTGATCAAAAGGCTTTCTGTGAATTGCAGAAATAGGGTTCATGAATTGCTCGACACATTGCTACCTACAGAAAAGTACAATATTGTCCACAAGTTTTGGTTGGCAGCCACCATTTTTGTTTCCTAAAGATGTTTTTCTTAATCCAAGTAATTATTTGTTTATCTAAATATATGCTCACAACAAGGTTCATTGACATTATTGTGTTACTTATCTCTGCATGAGTACTTAAAAAAGTAACGTTTCTGGTGTCATGGAAAGGATTATGTTAATTTTACCTATTAGGGGTATTTTTATATAATTCATCTAAATTGATACAAGTGTCAGTACAGCAGGTATAAAAGAGACATTTATGTTACTATTATGAGCCATGGTAGCACAGTGGTTAGAATGCAGTACTGCATGCTGACTGCCGCTGACTGCAATTTGGCAGTTCGAATCTCACCAGTCTCATGGTTGACTCAGCCTTCCAGCCTTCGAGGTTGGTAAAATGAGGACCCAAATCATTAGGGGCAATATGCTGACTCTGTAAACCACTTAGAAAGGGCTGTAAAGCACTATGAAGAGGTATATAAGTCTAAGTGCTATTGCTATTATGCCTGAGTTAATATCAGGACAAGCAGATCTGTAAAAAATGAAAGCCATGTAAAAGAAAGGGAAATGAATTGGAAGAAGAAGAATTCTGGGAAATTATTTATGCATGCTTTATAAGAAAATTGATGATAAAACACCAGAGAATTCATAATGTATCAGTTCACTACACAAACCGTAAGGATATGCAAAAATAGTCACAAAAATTTTGTTTGAAAATTAATGTAGGAAAATAAAATATCAGTGAATGTGTCTGTTCACAATGAGAGTTTTCAGTGGCTAGGTTTTAATCCCGTATTTCATCATTATCATGTTCTTGCAATGATTGCAAATTCTGGTTACAAACATTATTTTTCTTTATTTAATAAGAGAACCTAAATATTGACAACTACTTTATACCTGCTAAGTTCATTCCATGCTGCATTCAGCTGAACCTATTATATTTGGCTGACACTGAGAGGCAAAATTTTAATTTTATTCCTTTTCTCCCCATTATACAGAATTTCTAACATTGGTTAGAGTATTATGACATTGGTTGTAGGAGGTTAGCTTCATCTCTTGCTGGTAATTCAAAGGCTATTGGCAGTTATTGTCTTTCAGTGGAATTTATTGCTTATGGTGTCATGGGAAAGCCTTCTATATAGTTTGTCTTAACTGAAGATCCATGCAATGTATCATTTCTTACTTGCATTGGGTAGAACCAAGTTCTAGACCTGCAGAAAACTGAGTGACTTCTGGTTATTAGGAATAAAGCACAGGAGATTCCCATATATTTTCTTTGAACTTTCACAGTAAATGTGAGATACACAAATTTATCATCAGCTGATAAGTAAGCCCTCTCAGCATGCATCTCAACAATTTCCAGAAATCACTTGTATGACTTATATGAATTTTCTTACAACACCTGAGTATTCTTTAGAAAGCCAGGTAAGGTGTTGTAGCAACAAACAGCTGAGATGTTGCTACCCAGTGGTGGGATTCAAAATGTTTCACCACTGATTTGGTGGGTGTGGCTTGGTGGGCACGCTTTGTGTGCGGCACACACTTTGCATGTGCTTGCACCAAATTTGTACTTTGCACAGGCAAGGCATTTGCACAGGCGCAGAGATGTCCCAACTCACCTCCTGCAAGCCTGCACTCTCCCAGTCGCTTCATCAGCTGCCATGTGGCACTCTGCTGTGCCACACAAAGCAGCTGTGCTTCAGAAGCAGGGAATAAAGGTTAATATGGAAGCCCGGACAGGCGGGTAGACCCAACAGCAGAGCAGCGGAGAGAACTGGTTCAGTCTCCACTGCTCATCGCTGCTACCGCTCAGCAGAACTGGGCGAACCGGTAGAATACCACCACTGTGGCTACCAGAATAAATGAAATCAAAAGGAACAAGCGTTTTATGAAGGAGTTTACTGAAATGAAGAAAACATGACTTCAAGATTCTGCTTAACAATAAATTCTTGAGTTGCTATATTAGTTCCAAATGCAAAATTGGAGACTAGTCTTTACTTTTTAATAGAAAGTTAATTCCTAACAAAAATCAAGGCACAGGGCACTGCACAGGATTTTGCAAGCAAATGTTTTGCTCAGAAAGATTTAGATTCTTATGCCATGGCCTATCTAGGGATAAAAGAGGACACTCCAACACAGAGGTCCCCAACCATGCTGGCCACACAAACAAGTGAAGCCCCATCCATGGGATGCAGGCAGCACATGAAATCACACCCTCCAGTCTGTAGAAAAACCTCTCT
The DNA here is from genome assembly GCA_009733165.1 of Naja naja. Taxonomy (NCBI): domain Eukaryota; kingdom Metazoa; phylum Chordata; class Lepidosauria; order Squamata; family Elapidae; genus Naja; species Naja naja. Next base: position 164,742,620 of record CM019150.1, read on the forward strand.
CCATGGAAACAGTCTCTGGAACCCAAAAGGTTTCGGGAAGAGGTGGTATTCAGCAGATTCTGACCAGTTCTGGAGAACCGGTAGTGGAAATTTTGAGTAGTTTAGAGAACTGGCAAATACCACCTCTGACTGGCCCTACCCCATCTATTCTCTGCCTACCGAGTCCTAGCTGATCGGCTGGGTCTTCTTTTGTTGCCCTGCACAGGAGAACGGAGCTGGAAAGTAGGTTAGTGGAGTCAGGAGGGAATGGGATTTTGCAGTAACCTTCCCCTGCCATGCCCACCAAGCCATGCCCACAGAACCGTTAGTAAAAAATTTGAAGAACTGGTTTGGGGGCTCCTCCTCCAACAGATTTCGGACCTTTTTGCTAATAGTTTCATTTTCTGAAAGATATAAGAAAACACAAAGAGAAAAGAAAATGATATGGATCTCATCCTGACCAACAGAGAAGAATGCTTTCATCCAAATGTCTGACGCCATGGATCTAGATAGGTTCTAGATAAGTAGGAAGGGAAAGCTAAAATGTATCTTGGACTCCTAAAAGGCAGGCTTGAGTGAAAAATAAAAAGTATTATTTTCATTCAGTTCTCTAGGTCATGTATAAAGACATTGAAAAGCAGCAGGCCCAGGATCAGTCCCTATATTTCCCTTCAGGACAATGTAGAACAAATTATAACAACCTTGACAAAAATTGAATATTCTCCAGGCTCTAGTACTATCCAGGACAAAATAGCAAGACAAGAATGGGAAAATGTTAACACGTTTCTGTGTTTATATGAAGATAATAAGTAGCCCTGTGGCCTTGTAAGAAATGCATATTTCCACGTTATATGGAAGAAAGAATGTGGAAGAAATATACATATAGGTTGAATGCATCAGGAATAGTTTACTTTAAAAGTATGCATAATAATACAAGAAAAGATGGCATCAGAACAAATGGGTACTGAATAAATAGTAAGTCAGATGTACAAAAAGTATACAAAGGCTGTTTGGTCACAGAGAGATTGAATAAGAGATGAATCAAAGCAAATGTATGAAGGAAGAATGAATAGCTGAGCGGTAAGAGGAAACTGAAAGTTGTGAATGGACAAAACTGATGGAATTCTGAAAAAAAGAAAAAGGTGAAAAGTTTAAAGAACAATAGGCAATGTATGAAATAGAAATAAGGACATAGTGGAAGCATTTTTTTTTTACAAGGATAAAAAGATGTGGAACACTACAGTATATGCTGTTGGCATAAAATAGTATTAGTTCTGTAGTTTTTTTTTTCTTTTTCATATGTCAAGCCTTTTTGGGACAACCTATTTTTATATATATTTTACAATTTTAATTCCTTTGGCCTACTACTTCTTACTCCTTTCCTATGCTCTACATAAAATTGCTTGTCCAGAAAAGGAATAGCATGATGCGATGTAAGTGTATCCATTAGTCTGAATGCTTTATTTATTGAAATGAAGCTGATGCCCTTTCTGAATACCACATGTAATTCATTCATGCTGGTCTTGACCTATAAAGCCCTTCATGGCATTGGACCAGGGTATATGCGAAAACCCTGCTGCCATTAACAGTTTCGGCGCCCCGCGGCGCTTTCATCGACAGGGCCTCTCTCGGGTGCTGTAGGCAATGTCGGCTGGTGGTTCCCAGGAGTAGGGGCCTTTTCAGTGGGAGCTCCCACCCTTGAACCAGCTCCCACTAGAGCTCTGGGTGGCCCCTGACCTCCGGCTCCACCGTAACCCTAAAGACATGGCTATTCCAACTAGCCTACCCAGACTGATGGGAAAGGGTTTTTAGCATTGTTTTAGTATAGAGTTTTAAATCGAATTGTTATGAGACCTTGGAGTTTAATTGTTTTTAATATTTGTAATTTTGTATTATTGTTTTATTTTGTAAGCCACCCTGAGTCCTTAGGGAGATAGGCTATATAAGTCTCATAATTAAATTAAATTAAATTAAATTCATTGAAATTCCCTTTAGATTCAAACAATAGGAGAATGACAATTCAAACAAAAATCATGAGCAAGTATTGCAAAGCAAACATAATCCATTTCGAACTAATAGTTTTGAAATAGGACCTCATCGCAATTCTTTCAGCCTATGGTAAATGACATGTTCTGAGGCACTTGAACTGATTTAGCAACCAGATATGATTTGCTAACTTAGAATAATAGGAGATTATAAATTGTTGTGCGACTATAAAACCTGATTCTTACTAAAACCCTTTACCTCAATTTCTTGAAAGAACAGCTTGTCAACTATTCAGTTTGAAGATTTGATTTGAAGTCAATTTAATAAAGTATCTGAACCTAATTGCCTTTTTGTAATTTTCTAAATCAAATTGTAAACCTGATACAAATTGTTTACTTTGCATTGTGTAGTTCTGAATCTACATGGATGCTTTGGACAGATGCATAAATTTCTTTTTTGAGAGTCTCAATGGACTTGATTTAATTTGGTAATTTGTTTGAAACCTCCAAACTGAATTAATCATTAAAAAAAACATGAATAGAATTGCCAAATTGAATTGGATACATTTTCCAAATCAAAATTTTGCCATTTCAGCTAAACATCCAGGAAATATTGCTAATTTAACAGGTACAAATCAAGAGATGGATGGGTTTTAAATGAAAGACTACAAAACTATTATAACAACAGGAGGCATTTTAA
>CM019150.1:164746283-164766020 GCA_009733165.1 Naja naja
TGATAATTTCACCCTACCATTCCTCCATGGTGGATAGTGCTAAATATTTCCATCTTGGTACATATGGTAATCTCCCTACAGTAATCATTACTGCAATAATCTTCTATGGCTTTTTAAAAAGTGTTAATTCACAATTCTAAAAGAAAATGTTCTCTGCTTCAATTGAATTTTAATCTTTAAAATCCCCCGTATCAAAGAATATATTTGAATCCATTTTTTTATTTATTTTACATGTCCACTAAGCTTCTTGATGTTGTTCACATTTCCAACATTAACATTTCTGGCTTTAGTAAATAATTTTACCAAGATACAAAAATGTATTTGCCTTAACTTGTTTTTCACCATTTAAGCATAGTAAACTATAATTTTCCATTTCCCAGTAAAATACAAATTATGCATTAATTTCAGATCCATTCTCTTTATTATATAATCAGTCTAACATATATTTCAAATAATGCAGGTTCTTAGCCTGTATAGAAGAAGCAACATATATTAATGCTCCAACCAACATTAAACAACCAAGAGGGTAAAACATCCCTTTCTTTTACCCTACTCAGTTTTAAACCATTTGCTAAGAATTTCATTTATTTTCACACATCTTTTAATTCCATTATATAGCATTCATTGTATTCCACAGCCTTCAAACCCATAGTTGTATGAAACATTACATTACCAGTCCAACTTACTCTCTCTAAATCAACAAAATTTCAACACATTTTCAAAATAACAACAAATTCCAAGATGTATTTGAAATCTTAATTCTTTGTTTTGGATAATATTAGCAATTAAGAATAAAACAATTGTTATAAAACTCTATAGAAAAACATTTTAGGTTTTCTGACCTCAAAACAAAATTAAATTTGATTTACACATTAATCCCAGAAAAATATATTTCCAAGTAAAAACTGGTAGATATACAATCACAGATTATTGGAGATCATGGATTTTATATTCAGAAGACCTTGTTTTAATGCTTAGTGTTGATAATTAGGGATGATGTGGAATGTAGAATGTGAAAATAATGCAGTCCAGAGAAGGGTCTGTTTTATTACACAGAGATAGTAGGCAAAATAATAAATGCATCTGTTTATTATTTTTATGTGGTATGCAGGTAGTTTCTGGTTATTCTTTCCAGGGACCAAAAGCTGTTGTAATATCTAAGGTGGTGCTTTTTGCCCTTTTGTTCTGGGCACTTAAAATGTCCCTGAAATTGTTAACTACAGTCAACAAGAATCATTTCATTGATTTAGAGATGTTTGGGGTCAAAGTCTTTGAGCATGCATAAAACAATTTGACCCATGTCTTCCCTGAAGATCTTGTTTTTCGAGCCCATGGCAGTTTTCAATTACATCAATAACAACTTGAAAATGACAGGTTAACTTGATGAGACTGTTTTTACTCTGAATCTACTTCTGCTTTCTAATTTCAGAGGTTTAAGCTCTAGATTCCCATCAGCTTGTTATGTTGTGAATATTTGACATAATGAATGAAAAACATGAGTTGAGACCTTCAGTAGGTGATTTGGGAAGTGTTCTTTGAACCTGAAAAGAGAATGCACAGAGATAGGCTGTCTTTGTTTTATGGAGAACAGAAAAAATAGAAATTTAGCAGGAACTAAAGTGAACTATCTCTTAGTTCTTAACAGTCTAAGTAATGTCAATTACTTAGACTGCAATGAAATTACTCCTTATGTCTATTACAAAGATTTTAGCAAAAATTATAAAAATTTCAGAGAGCAGCTGTCTTACATTTATTGTTGCTGATGACAATGGCTGGGTGAAACAATTTTTGAGAGAATGAAGGGTACAGTGCATGGGCCAATGACAAAAGGAGACAAGCTATGTCACATATGTGGGCAGAGCCACAATATTCAGATTCTTCTTGAGTTTTGGAAAGAGCATTCTATATTTCTTGCTTTTAAAAAAAACATGTAAAGTGGTTATACTACAATCATCATTCCCCATCTCAAAATAAGGAACCAACAATGTCCACAGATGAGGGTGAATGTTCTTTCTCCAAGCTTGTGGGTTCATTTTTGAATGTTTCATTACTAGGCTAGGTAACATCTTCAGCAGAGTTTAGTGCATGTCAGTGTCAGTGTTCTGTTTATAAGGGCTTCAGGTGCAGGTGTGTCAACTAAGGATCTTGTAATGGGTCCTGTGATGGGTCAGGTATGAGTCATGTCCACAGAATCCAGAAAGTTTGTCAATAGGACAAAATGTGCATCATTATATCTTGGTGCAAGCTCTGATCTTTATGAACTGTTTCTGTTATGAAATAAAAGAAGTAGAGTTTGGTATCACAATCGTGTTTTATTATTCCACCACTCTAGATTCCAATGCAAGGAACTAGACTACTGATTTTTAGGAATCTTGATCAAAAGGCTTTCTGTGAATTGCAGAAATAGGGTTCATGAATTGCTCGACACATTGCTACCTACAGAAAAGTACAATATTGTCCACAAGTTTTGGTTGGCAGCCACCATTTTTGTTTCCTAAAGATGTTTTTCTTAATCCAAGTAATTATTTGTTTATCTAAATATATGCTCACAACAAGGTTCATTGACATTATTGTGTTACTTATCTCTGCATGAGTACTTAAAAAGTAACGTTCTGGTGTCATGGAAAGGATTATGTTAATTTTACCTATTAGGGGTATTTTATATAATTCATCTAAATTGATACAAGTGTCAGTACAGCAGGTATAAAAGAGACATTTATGTTACTATTATGAGCCATGGTAGCACAGTGGTTAGAATGCAGTACTGCATGCTGACTGCCGCTGACTGCAATTTGGCAGTTCGAATCTCACCAGTCTCATGGTTGACTCAGCCTTCCAGCCTTCCGAGGTTGGTAAAATGAGGACCCAAATCATTAGGGGCAATATGCTGACTCTGTAAACCACTTAGAAAGGGCTGTAAAGCACTATGAAGAGGTATATAAGTCTAAGTGCTATTGCTATTATGCCTGAGTTAATATCAGGACAAGCAGATCTGTAAAAAATGAAAGCCATATAAAAGAAAGGGAAATGAATTGGAAGAAGTACGAATTCTGGGAAATTATTTATGCATGCTTTATAAGAAAATTGATGATAAAACACCAGAGAATTCATAATGTATCAGTTCACTACACAAACCGTAAGGATATGCAAAAATAGTCACAAAAATTTTGTTTGAAAATTAATGTAGGAAAATAAAATATCAGTGAATGTGTCTGTTCACAATGAGAGTTTTCAGTGGCTAGGTTTTTAATCCCGTATTTCATCATTATCATGTTCTTGCAATGATTGCAAATTCTGGTTACAAACATTATTTTTCTTTATTTAATAAGAGAACCTAAATATTGACAACTACTTTATACCTGCTAAGTTCATTCCATGCTGCATTCAGCTGAACCTATTATATTTGGCTGACACTGAGAGGCAAAATTTTAATTTTATTCCTTTTCTCCCCATTATACAGAATTTCTAACATTGGTTAGAGTATTATGACATTGGTTGTAGGAGGTTAGCTTCATCTCTTGCTGGTAATTCAAAGGCTATTGGCAGTTATTGTCTTTCAGTGGAATTTATTGCTTATGGTGTCATGGGAAAGCCTTCTATATAGTTTGTCTTAACTGAAGATCCATGCAATGTATCATTTCTTACTTGCATTGGGTAGAACCAAGTTCTAGACCTGCAGAAAACTGAGTGACTTCTGGTTATTAGGAATAAAGCACAGGAGATTCCCATATATTTTCTTTGAACTTTCACAGTAAATGTGAGATACACAAATTTATCATCAGCTGATAAGTAAGCCCTCTCAGCATGCATCTCAACAATTTCCAGAAATCACTTGTATGACTTATATGAATTTTCTTACAACACCTGAGTATTCTTTAGAAAGCCAGGTAAGGTGTTGTAGCAACAAACAGCTGAGATGTTGCTACCCAGTGGTGGGATTCAAAATGTTTCACCACTGATTTGGTGGGTGTGGCTTGGTGGGCACGCTTTGTGTGCGTGCACACACTTTGCATGTGCGCTTGCACCAAATTTGTACTTTGCACAGGCGCAAAGGCATTTGCACAGGCGCAGAGATGTCCCAACTCACCTCCTGCAAGCCTGCACTCTCCCAGTCGCTTCATCAGCTGCCATGTGGCACTCTGCTGTGCCACACAAAGCAGCTGTGCTTCAGAAGCAGGGAATAAAGGTTAATATGGAAGCCCGGACAGGCGGGTAGACCCAACAGCAGAGCAGCGGAGAGAACTGGTTCAGTCTCCACTGCTCATCGCTGCTACCGGCTCAGCAGAACTGGGCCGAACCGGTAGAATACCACCACTGTGGCTACCAGAATAAATGAAATCAAAAGGAACAAGCGTTTTATGAAGGAGTTTACTGAAATGAAGAAAACATGACTTCAAGATTCTGCTTAACAATAAATTCTTGAGTTGCTATATTAGTTCCAAATGCAAAATTGGAGACTAGTCTTTACTTTTTAATAGAAAGTTAATTCCTAACAAAAATCAAGGCACAGGGCACTGCACAGGATTTTGCAAGCAAATGTTTTGCTCAGAAAGATTTAGATTCTTATGCCATGGCCTATCTAGGGATAAAAGAGGACACTCCAACACAGAGGTCCCCAACCATGCTGGCCACACAAACAAGTGAAGCCCCATCCATGGGATGCAGGCAGCACATGAAATCACACCCCCTCCAGTCTGTAGAAAAACCTCTCTCCATGGAAACAGTCTCTGGAACCCAAAAGGTTTCGGGAAGAGGTGGTATTCAGCAGATTCTGACCAGTTCTGGAGAACCGGTAGTGGAAATTTTGAGTAGTTTAGAGAACTGGCAAATACCACCTCTGACTGGCCCTACCCCCATCTATTCTCTGCCTACCGAGTCCTAGCTGATCGGCTGGGTCTTCTTTTGTTGCCCTGCACAGGAGAACGGAGCTGGAAAGTAGGTTAGTGGAGTCAGGAGGGAATGGGATTTTGCAGTAACCTTCCCCTGCCATGCCCACCAAGCCATGCCCACAGAACCGGTAGTAAAAAAATTTGAATCCCGCAACTGGTTTGGGGGCTCCTCCTCCAACAGATTTCGGACCTTTTTGCTAATAGTTTCATTTTCTGAAAGATATAAGAAAACACAAAGAGAAAAGAAAATGATATGGATCTCATCCTGACCAACAGAGAAGAATGCTTTCATCCAAATGTCTGACGCCATGGATCTAGATAGGTTCTAGATAAGTAGGAAGGGAAAGCTAAAATGTATCTTGGACTCTAAAAGGCAGGCTTGAGTGAAAAATAAAAGTATTATTTTCATTCAGTTCTCTAGGTCATGTATAAAGACATTGAAAAGCAGCAGGCCCAGGATCAGTCCCTATATTTCCCTTCAGGACAATGTAGAACAAATTATAACAACCTTGACAAAATTGAATATTCTCCAGGCTCTAGTACTATCCAGGACAAAATAGCAAGACAAGAATGGGAAAATGTTAACACGTTTCTGTGTTTATATGAAGATAATAAGTAGCCCTGTGGCCTTGTAAGAAATGCATATTTCCATGTTATATGGAAGAAAGGAATGTGGAAGAAATATACATATAGGTTGAATGCATCAGGAATAGTTTACTTTAAAAGTATGCATAATAATACAAGAAAAGATGGCATCAGAACAAATGGGTACTGAATAAATAGTAAGTCAGATGTACAAAAAGTATACAAAGGCTGTTTGGTCACAGAGAGATTGAATAAGAGATGAATCAAAGCAAATGTATGAAGGAAGAATGAATAGCTGAGCGGTAAGAGGAAACTGAAAGTTGTGAATGGACAAAACTGATGGAATTCTGAAAAAAAGAAAAAGGTGAAAAGTTTAAAGAACAATAGGCAATGTATGAAATAGAAATAAGGACATAGTGGAAGCATTTTTTTACAAGGATAAAAGATGTGGAACACTACAGTATATGCTGTTGGCATAAAATAGTATTAGTTCTGTAGTTTTTTTTTTCTTTTTCATATGTCAAGCCTTTTTGGGACAACCTATTTTTATATATATTTTACAATTTTAATTCCTTTGGCCTACTACTTCTTACTCCTTTCCTATGCTCTACATAAAATTGCTTGTCCAGAAAAGGAATAGCATGATGCGTATGTAAGTGTATCCATTAGTCTGAATGCTTTATTTATTGAAATGAAGCTGATGCCCTTTCTGAATACCACATGTAATTCATTCATGCTGGTCTTGACCTATAAAGCCCTTCATGGCATTGGACCAGGGTATATGCGGAAAACCCTGCTGCCATTAACAGTTTCCCGACGTCCCGTGCGCTTTCATCGACAGGGCCTTCTCCGGGTGCTGTAGGCAATGTCGGCTGGTGGTTCCCAGGAGTAGGGCCTTTTCAGTGGGAGCTCCCACCCTTGGAACCAGCTCCCACTAGAGCTCTGGGTGGCCCCTGACCTCCGCTCCTTCCACCGTAACCTAAAGACATGGCTATTCCAACTAGCCTACCCAGACTGATGGGGGGGGGGGAAAGGGTTTTTTAGCATTGTTTTAGTATAGTTTTTAAATCGGAATTGTTATGAGACCTTGGAGTTTAATTGTTTTTTAATATTTGTAATTTTGTATTATTGTTTTATTTTGTAAGCCACCCTGAGTCCTTAGGGAGATAGGGCGACATATAAGTCTCATAATTAAATTAAATTAAATTAAATTCATTGAAATTCCCTTTAGATTCAAACAATAGGAGAATGACAATTCAAACAAAAATCATGAGCAAGTATTGCAAAGCAAACATAATCCATTTCGAACTAATAGTTTTGAAATAGGACCTCATCGCAATTCTTTCAGCCTATGGTAAATGACATGTTCTGAGGCACTTGAACTGATTTAGCAACCAGATATGATTTGCTAACTTAGAATAATAGGAGATTATAAATTGTTGTGCGACTATAAAACCTGATTCTTACTAAAACCCTTTACCTCAATTTCTTGAAAGAACAGCTTGTCAACTATTCAGTTTGAAGATTTGATTTGAAGTCAATTTAATAAAGTATCTGAACCTAATTGCCTTTTTGTAATTTTCTAAATCAAATTGTAAACCTGATACAAATTGTTTACTTTGCATTGTGTAGTTCTGAATCTACATGGATGCTTTGGACAGATGCATAAATTTCTTTTTTGAGAGTCTCAATGGACTTGATTTAATTTGGTAATTTGTTTGAAACCTCCAAACTGAATTAATCATTAAAAAAAACATGAATAGAATTGCCAAATTGAATTGGATACATTTTCCAAATCAAAATTTTGCCATTTCAGCTAAACATCCAGGAAATATTGCTAATTTAACAGGTACAAATCAAGAGATGGATGGGTTTTAAATGAAAGACTACAAAACTATTATAACAACAGAGGCATTTTTAATAGGTACTTTAACAGCTTAAAGAAATAGTATAGGATAATATTTGCTAAACACGTATTCTGCAAAATAATTTCACTTTTGACCATCACCCAGAACTTGCTGATCTAATATATCCTTATGTGTTTTCAGTTTATGGGTCAAATTATAGATGTCTCAGAATATTTTATGATAGTTGCAAAGTATGATATTAATATGAAAATGACAAGCATTGGAGATTTCACAGGAAATGTGTTGACAATAATGTCGAGAGAAGCTAATGCATGATGGGGAAAATAAATAGTAATGCAATCATGTAATAAATAATAATTGGTGAGGTCATGGAATCATTCACACACAAATCGGATAATGTCATAAAGCATATAAAAGGTTACTGACCGCACTTTTCCAAGCATTATATTAGGATGTATAGGTCACTATTTTGTCTGGTTCTAAAAGTACCAAAAGCATTTATATAGTAGAAGCATTGTGTGTATTGCCTTATTTTATACTATTTTATTAATATAGATGCACTCATTTAATGGGTATGTTTCAAATAATGCCTTTATGCAAGATAAAAATAACATTAATGTAAAAACCATGTGTGGGATCAGTATAGAAAAATGAGATTAAGGAGAGGAAAAGTAAATGTGTTGCTATAAAAAAAATTTTTTTAATTACATTTATATGCCGCCCTTCTCCGAAGACTCAGGGCGGCTTACAATTTTTTTTTTTTCTGGAGCACAACCCAATGCGCTCAGCAATAATTAAGTTAGTTCCTCTTTCCTGTATATTAAGTTAGTTCCTCTTTCCTGTATATTTCCTTCTGTTTAAATCTTATTCTTTTCCTGTGCTTCATCTAACACTGTTCACCCTAAAAGGAAATAATGTGTTTGGTTTCTCTGGTGTGTTTCCCTGTGTGTATGTCTGTTTTGCTTAATTTGTTTTAAATGTGCCTCTCATTGGGAAAATAAAAATGGAGCACATGGATTTCTATTCAGGATAATGTAACATGCTTGTTATGCTAAACAGGGCCCATATGCTTTTACGTTGTATCTCCAGAATTCAAAACCCTCCTATATTATTCTTTCATTATCCTAAAATATCCCAAACATCTGTTTGTTTTAGGTGTCATAAAATAGAACATCAAGTGTAAAAGAAAATTAAAAACAATAACAAATGTAGCAGTTTAACAATAAATTCAAATGCAACACAGGAAAACTTATATGTCCATAAATTCAACTCTAGAAAGAAATAAACAGTAACCATCAAAGGAGATTGATAACATTATGTTAACATGGCATTGGAAGGGGGGGGAAGCCCAGGAAAAGCAAAACTATACATTTATAATGTTTTAAAATACTTTTCATCTGGTATAGAAAAGACATTATAATGAGTGCCAGATGAGTTTCTAAAAATGGGGAGACAGCATTGCTGAAAATAGTTCCATCCAGTTTGGACTTCAGATTGATTAGATACTTAGAGAATTACCTCTGCTAACTATGAAGGGTATCTGTTGAATGATCAAAACCTGGGTCATGAGCTGGAATGAAATATTTTGAAGCAGATGTTTATTTCCCTGGAAATGGTAAGTCAAACTCCTGTCTTTTCAAATTCAAAGTCCATGAAAATTCATTCAGGAACTCCAGATTGGGCTAATGGGCAGCATCATGGCAGCTGTGCCCCAAACAATGATTAGATAAAATTCCATGGCAAATAGGGCAGGGGTGTCAAACTGGTGGCCTGCAGGCTGGATGCCTCATGCACAGACCATGCCTACCCTGGCTCTGCAAAGGCAAGAAACATCACGATGTGTCACGTGACATCACGTGACATGATCGAGTTTGACATTCCATGATATAAGGAAAGAAGGAAGAGGAATAATGCTGGACTCAAATCAGACTGAACCTTATGGCATGATCAAACTACCATGAACTTAATTACAGGCCTGGTCTTAGGTATACCAATTCATGGTTACTCCATCTCTCATTTTGAGAGATTATATAATAGGCCTTTGTGAAGCAGCTAAGATTCAATTCAACAAAGTGAACAAAAATATTAAAGGAGACCAGATTCACTGCTTTAGTTAAGAAACCATGGCATAGAGTCTGGTTATTCGAGGGACTGCCTGTGTCCCATAGCATCTGCTGAGGGTGACATGTTTTGGTTCCTTCAGTTAAACAATGTCATCCATCAGGATCCCGAAACATACCTTCATTGTGGCATCACCTGCCCTCTAGAATGCATTTGCCCCCACTTTGCTATTGAAGTGAAGACCTTTTTGTTTGATTGTTGTGAGCTTTCCAGAGTCATTGAAAATCAGCACAGAAGTTGAATATGTTATTATTGTATACACAACAATGTGAAATCACAATTGCTTGTTCTTTAGTTGGTGTTGGCCTTAATGTATACCGAGTTCTTCCCAAGAACCTAGAATGATGTACTGTATTGGCTATATATGTGTAGTGGACCAAAGCTGTGTGGCTTTTTGTATTTGACAGATGGAAATTTTGACAGATTTTTTAATGTGCCATCCAAAATTTTATGGCACTCAGTGTGCTGATAACCACTAGGACCACTGGAGCCAGTTTATGCCATAATCTTTTAATTTCAGTTTCAAGAATTTGAAACCTTGTGATCTTCTCCAAATCTTTGTCTTCTATTTTACTATCCTCTGGTATTGCCACAGCAATTGGCCACACTATCTTCTTTTCAATCATAGTTAGTGTAATCATAAATCCCACAATATTTTAACCTTCACATTTTCACTACTTTGCCAATTATTGTAAACCATCCAGATTCATTTTGGTGAGATGAGAACTGTAGAAATGTGATAAAATATATAAAACTATATTTTCCCACTAATTTTTTCATTACTGGCACATGATAATTTTTACAGATCTCCAGTGAATCATTTTGGAGACTGTTATGTTGTTGTTTATAATCAGTTCATGAAGCTGCCCTGCCTGAAAGACTTCCAGCATTTCTTTTGTGAAACAGTGCCACCTAGTAGGATCCAGGAAAACATCCCTTCTCTGTTATGAAACCTACCCTGTGGAACAACACCTCCCTGAGATTTGGATGGAACTGATACTTTGAGAAAACCTTGAGGATCTGGCTTTGTTATCAAAGGAACAGATCCTTAATAATCTTGCTGTTTGTCTTCCTTCCTTCCTGCCAACTGCCTGGATAAGTTCTTGCAGTTACTTTGGCAAGGTTATGAAAGTGGTTTGCTATTGCTTCCCTCTTAGGCCTGAAAGTGAGTGACCGGCCCAAAGTCACCCAGCTGGCTTCATGTCCCAAGAAAAACTAGAAGACTCACAGTCTGACAGTTTCTAGCCTGGTGTTCTAAACACTACACCAGCCTGGATTTGCTGTAGATTTGCTTATTTCTTGTATTTATGTTTTGTAGGGTAAGCCACCCACAGTAACAAGATTGAGGTATGCAACTATATACTGTATCATAATACATTTAAAAAATACTGGAGCAAACAAAAGGACCCTCATTCTGATCTTTGGGAACTCATCTTAATTTCAGCTCATCTGGGAGGAAGCAAATAGGGTATTGAGTGTTTAAGAATTCTCCAGAGGGGGATTCTTTGCTAGAACAATTTCTGCAATTGTTACCTAAAAGCATGTGGGTTCTGCCTGGTTGCATGAATTCCCCAACTGTAGATTGGAATCCAGGAACTTTGACCATCACCTTTGAAAGGGGAATGTGGCAGTTGGCATTTTTGAGTTTAATTTTCAACTGAAGTGCTCCTAATGTCTGACTGTTTGCAATCCAGGCCAAAGATTATATAGGTGGTTCTCGACTTGCAAATAATTTATTTAACAACTATTGGAAGTTACAACCTCACTGAAAAAAAGTGACTTATGACTAATTCTTGCACTTACAATGGACAGAGCAGCACCACCGTCACATAATCAAAAACTGGACACTTGGCAACTGGCACATATTTGGAGCTGTTCAATGGTGGGATTCAATTTTTTTTACTACCGGTTCTATAGGCATGGCTTGGTGGGCATGGCAGGGGAAGGATACTATAAAATCACCAGTCAGAGGTGGGATTTGCCAGTTCTCTGAACTACTCAAAATTTCCACTACCGGTTCTCCAGAACTGGTCAGAACCTGCTGAATATCATCCCGGAGCAGTTGCATTTGATTATTATATCTGACCTTCCCAACTGGATCCCAACAAGCAAAGTCAATGAGGGAGAGTAGATTTGCACGACAACCTCATACTTCACTTAACAACCATGACAAAAATGGTCCTAAAATCAGGTGAGATTCATTCATTCATTTATTTATTTATTTATTTATTTATTTATTTATTTATTTATTTATTTATTTGACTTGTATGCCGCTCCCTCTCCAAAAAGGACTTGGGGCGGCTCACAATTAAAACCAACACAATAAATTAATTATCTAAAATAGAATTAAATTAATCAAGCCAAATTAAACTAAAAACCCATTTATAATTTACATTATAAAATCAACCCCCCCTCCCCGGAGTCAGCACAGCCCAGCCTGCTCAAACAACCAGGTTTTTAAATCGTAGCGGAAAGTGTGGAGGTCAGGGGCCAGGCGGAGCCCCAGAGGTAGTTGGTTCCACAGAGCGGGAGCCACCACAGAGTAGGCCCTCCCCTGCGTTACTGCCAAACGACACTGGGTCACAGACAGCACACTGAGGAGTCCCTGCCTGTGTGCTCATACAGGGTGGTTGGTATTCGATGCCGGCAGTAGATGCTCCCGTAAATAGCCCGGACCCATGTTTCGTAGGACTTTGAATGTCAATACCAAAACCTTGAATCTCATTCGGAGGGCAACTGGTAGCCAATGGAGGCCACGCAGGAGGGGTGTAATATGGGAGTACCAGGAAGCTCCCATCACAACCTGCGTGGCCGCATTCTGCACCAGCTGAAGCCTCCAGATGGTATGCAAGGGCAGTCCTAAATAGAGAGCATTGCAGTAGTCGAGCCGGAGGTGACAAGTGCCTGAGTGACCGTGCGTAGGGCATCTCGGTCCAGGTATGGGTGTAACTGGCGAACCAGCCGGACTTAACAACCAGCATGCTTAGCAAGAAAAATTCTGGTCCTAATTGTCATTGTAAGTCAAGGACTACCTGTACTGTAATTAATACAAGCACCTGGGATCCTGCAGGAATTTCCTGGTTTACAACCAACCTGTTTATTTCCTACAGGAGCCTTGTTAAGTTTTCAGAAGAGACTGACAAGATGCTGTCAGATGATTATTCCTTAGATATTGGCTGTCTCCTCCTTTAAAATGGATGCTGTAGTTACAGTATCCATCTTGCTGGGTGCTGGCCCAGGAGCTTTACTTAACCAATGCTAGAATGTAGGTGATCGTTACTTGTCCAAAGTTTTCCTAGATATGCCCAGATACATTGGCCAAAATGATGGAGCTTTGGACTGACTATTTTCATGCATGCTATAGCATTCTCCGGTCTGCACGAAAAGCTTTCACTGTCTGGAATTTTGCTCAGTATTACTGGGGGGAGAAAAATAAACCCTTTGCTTTACCTCATCTCAAAGCACTGTGTAAAGAACACCTTTTTTTTCCAGCTTTCCTTTGAAGTACTAGCTCTATGGCACAAGGCGTAGGAAGATTATAATGCAACCATGTTTTGCTTTCCTCTTAGAAGTGGGTGCTATTTTTTTAAAAAAAGCAATGTTGAGGGTTGTTTCATTTAAAGCTTAAGCAAAACAAAGCATTCATTCAAAGCTTCCCAGAGCCTTATTGTTCAGAATGTATGTGTGCATGAGAGAAAGGGGAAAAGAATTGTTAGTCTGACTGACCTGAATTAAAGACTGATATATTTTATGGTGTGGGGGAAAGGGGAGGAGCAGTAATTTGTTATATTTCTGCCTCAGTTTCTGAGAATCAATTTCAATGTGCTCAAAAAATAGCACCATTATTCTTTGCAACCACTTTTTCTCTTTGTAAATGATACCTTTTCAAATCCTTTTTCTGAAATTTGGCATGGATTTTCCCCTTATTTTAGAGGCCCTGAACACTGCTAATTTCATTCTGTACTGTCCCCAAACTGTAAAATTGAAGACATTTTTAAAGAAAATGAGATTTAACTCTAAAACCTGTGTACTATATAGCAGTTCTCAGACCATAGTAGTGTTTTCTGTAAATTTAATCTAATTCTATAGAAGAAAATGAACAAACAACTCTCAACCGTTCATGTTTCCCTCTTAAGATTAAGGAAAAATAGAAGCTTAGAAATATTTAGCGTTTGCGAGTCTCTGTGCATGCATGCCTGTGTCTGCATATATATGTATGTGTTTAAAATTAATTCAGTACAGAGGTATGTATACAGTTTCAGAAGTTATTAATGCTCTAATATTTATTTAACTTAAATGTTTAAAGATAAAGAAGAAATATGTATCAATATGATTTCTAAAATGTTAATGTTGGTAAGCATAAAGTTGATTAAATTTTGCATTCTAAAGCAAAATGTGGCATTAATACATAACTGCAAAATACTTTAAATGATTTGTTATATTAGAAATGTTGCAATCTTAAACTTAATGACTGGCACAGTGGTTAGAATGCAGTATTGCAGGTTCACTCTGCCCACTGCCAAGAGTTCAGTCTTGACCAGCTCGAAGTTGACTCAGCCTTCCATCCTGCAGAGGTCAGAAAAATGAGGATCCAGGTTGTTGGGGGGCGGGGACAATATGCTGACTCTGTAAACAACTTAGAGAGGGCTGCAAAACACTCTGAAGTGATATATAAGCCTAAGTGCTATTGCTATTGCTATTAATATTTAATATAAAAGTCTCCAGTATATTTTTTTAATACTAGAACTGCTGTGCCCTATTGGGTCATTGTTTAAGACATATTTCTTTAGTTAAACAAAAAAAAACAGAATGAGAGAAGGCATATGGGGCTCAGCACTGGTTGGGAAGGATGCTTGGAGGTGTGCAAGAGGTGCTGTATGTGTCGAGAATGGCACACAGGTGTGGCAATATAAGTCAGCTTTGTACATGAGGGGGAAGTTTGAGCCAGGAAGGGTGCACAGAGATTCAAGCTTTTCTCCTCCTTTCCTCCCTTCCTTCAAATGTAAACAGAGAAACAGAATGATGAAGGGTGGGGGGAAAGAGTCTTGGTGGTGCAGGCTGTTAAATGCCTAGCACTTAATTCCAGCTGCCTGCAATTACTGCAGGCTCAAATCCCACCAGGCTCAAGGTTGACTCAGCCTTCCATCCTCTCAGGGAGGTAAATTGAGGACCCACGATTGTTGGGGGCAATAAGCTGACTTTGTAAAAATGCTGCTTAGTAATAAGCAGGCATATACAATGGAATGAAGGCTATTGCTGAGCGCATTGGGTTGTCCAAAATTGTAAGCCCTGAGTCTCCAGAGAAGGGCGCATATAAATATGAATTTAAAAAAAAACAGTTGGGAGCAGCAGTGACTTCTGAAAACCTGGTGGCTTCTTCATTGATTTCCTTGAAATCTGGCAGGGAGCATTGGAAATCCTTCCTTCCTTCCTTCCTTCCTTCCTTCCTTCCTTCCTTCCTTCCTTCCTTCCTTCCTTCCTTCAGCTCAGTCAGAGGATATGGAAGGGTGTCCAAGACTGGTTGCAAACTGTCACAAAATGTTGAAAGTGAAGATCATGTAACTGCAGCAGTCAGTATTTATTTTATTTATTTATTTTATTGGACTTATATGCCGCCCCATCTCCGAAGACTCGGGGTGGCTCACAGTTAAAACATACAAATACAATAAATAATTAAAAAGAAATTAAATCATTATAAGGTCCAATAAAACCGAATTAAAAATTAAAACTGTCCCATGCCCCCGGTAAGGTAATCACAGCCCGACTTGGTCAAATAGCCAGGTCTTCAAATCACGGCGGAAGGTGCGGAGGTCAGGGGCCAGGCGGAGGTCCAGAGGCAGTTGATTCCATAAGTCGGGGGCTGCCACAGAGTAGGCTTGCCACCAGGGGACCGCCAACCAACATTGGCTTGCCGACAGGACCCTGAGGAGCCCCTGCCTGTGTGCCCGTACAGGGCGGTTGGTCCCCGATATTGGTAGGAGGCGCTCCCTTAAATATTGTGGACCCATGTCGTGTAGGACTTTGAATGTTAAAGCCAAAACCTTGAACCTCACCCGGAGCACAACCGGCAACCAATGCAAGCCGTGCAGGAGGGGGATAATATGGGAGAATCGGGTAACTCCCATCACAACCCGCGCGGCAGCATTCTGCACCAGCTGTAACCTCCGAATGGTGTGCAAGGGCAGTCCTAAATAGAGAGCGTTGCAGTAGTCGAGTCGAGAGGTAACAAGGGCATGAGTGACTGTACGCAGGGCATCTCGGTCCAGAAATGGGCGAAGCTGGCGAACCAGCTGGACCTGGGCAAAGGCCCCCCTGGCGACGGCCCCCACCTGCTCCTCCAACTGGAGCTGCGCGTCCAGGAGGACCCCAGGTTCCATGCCCTATCCACAGGGGGCAACACCACTCCCCCTATGGTCAACAATGGACACTCTTGACTGGACCGAGATGCCGATATGTACAGCCACTCAGTCTTGGCCGGGTTGAGCCAAAGCATGTTTCCGTCCATCCAGATCCGTACCGCATCCAGACAGCGAGTCATCATGGAGAGGGCATCATGTAGCACTGAAGCAGCCACAACTTCTCCAAATTCCATTCCCTCAGGTGTCATGGGTCCAGATTTTGGTCACATTCTATAACTTAGTCCATTTGAGAAATCTCGGTTCAAAAATTGTTACTCTGTGATGAGCAACTAAAGGTCATGTCGGTGAGAGTTTTAGTAGAATATTTGTATATATTAAAAGAAACCAAATAATCATAAACATCAACAATGTCTCTTCACACTGCTATTGGTTTTCTTAGGTCATGAATATTCAAGATGTAGCAAATTATATTCCTTTGAGCATTGCTTTAATTAAAGCCATGATAGCCATAATCTGAACATTACCTTTATCGTTCTTGGCGCTGCACAAATTGCAATACAAAATCTTCCTGTTTCCAAACATTAAGATAATATAAATCGCTATAGCCCAAGGCAGATGATATATTAATGCACACCGTATAATCACTTCAAATACATAAATATTATTTCTATGGATGAGAAATGCTTTTCTTTCTGAACCTCTGGAATCCCTCATTCAGAAAATGAGATCTATCACAGCGAGTGAGAAAAGAAAATGTGAGGTTGTCTTGGAACCTATTTGCACTCAGACAGGAACTGCTCCAAGGATATTTGTAGAGCAGGCTGCTACATATTGAAACAAGCATTTCTTTCCATTCAAACTTATTAAGCAATATTGCTTCTGATTTTTAATAGTGGAAATTCTGCTGCCATTTAGGGCAACAGAATCTACATCCTGGTATAAATGATGAGTAGATGAAGTGAGTCTATGGGAAGAAGTCAGGAGAAATTAATTCCATTCATATTTTAACGCAAAAGAATCAATTCCCACTTCCCAAACAACAATATAAAGAAAAATGCTGTGATTTATTTTTAAAAAATATTTTTCCTTTTAAATGAAGTTCTTTTTTTAAAAAAAAATGCATTTCAGCATGCAAAGGTTAGGCAGAATGCAGCCTGAAATAGGTGCATCTGTGCAAATTAACTGAACACTTGATAAGATTTTCCATGCTGACCTTTTGACCTATTGCTGTAGAGATGGAAGACAGTAAGCATGGTTCCAAAATGTTGAAAGTCAGAAGAAATAGAAACCAATCCCTCCATTGCTAAAATTGATGATTAGTTAGCGCAGGGGTGTCAAACTGAATTTCTCTGAGGTGTGGTTCAGCATTGCAATTCTCTTCCGCAGGCTGGCTGGGGGAGAGACGAGATGGACACCTCTTGCAGTACCCCGCCATCCAAAATGGGGTAAGGGGGCATGCATGCCCCCCCATGCCCTGTTTTGGCTTGCAGGATGCTATCCAGGCTGAAAACAGGGCACAGGAGGGGGCCACACATGCCCCCATGCCCTGTTTTCACTAGCAGAGGGATGTGGGCTGATCCTTTGCTATTTCTATGCTGGCCCCGTGGGCCAGATTTAAGTATCCCACGGGCTGAATCCAGTCCACGGTCCTTGAGCATGACACCCCTGAGTTAGTGAGTCTGAAAGTACCCATTTTCCTAGACTTGTGAATACTTTGCTATAGACCCATCTAATCAAAGCACCAGGATGTTAATTGTTTGCCATGCAGAAGCATTGCTTAGTTGATAAGACCACTGCTGACATCCCTACATGCTGCGGTGCTCAACTAGTACTATAGGTAGTCCCCACTTTAATGACCACAATTAAGACTGGCAACTCAAGTCATTGCGAAGTGCAACTGCACTTAAAATCTTCAGTTTTTCTTTGCATTAGAAACCTGTGAAGATCGCACTTCCGGGTTGAGCCTTCTCGAGAACAGGCGGCGGTTTGTGATCGTCCACGACCGAGCCTGGCTCTTGTCGGAGAGCCCCGATCCTGCCGGGGCTGAAGCTGCCTCAGAGGGGCGGCGGAGAAAGGGAAATCTGCCAGCCAGAGTGAGGGAGCCGCATCTCCCCTTTTGGGTCTGGTCTCTTCCTCCGAAGACGTCAGAAGCGGTGGTCAAAATGGCCACCTCGAAGAGAAGGTCTCAACGGGACTAAGATTGGTGCAGGAGGAAGAGAGAAGTTGACAGCAGAGGAACGGGAGTATCGGATGGTAAGATCAAGGCACCCGGGATTAAGATAAAGATGAGTTTTGAAAAAGAGAAACAGAAGCGTATGCAGTTCCAAGTGAAGAAAAATAAGTAAAATATTTCTGACAGCTATAAGGGCTTCGAACCGGAAAGGAAGAAGCCAGCGTAAGAACTTAAGTTTGGGGCTCGGAAAACTTTGATTATCAAAATAAAAGGAAAGGGTTAAGACTCTGTGCAGAAAGTGCCACTTTGTGGAGAAAAATTGGAAGCTAAAAAGTAGAAACTATCTTGTTCCTTTTGGATTGGAGCTACATTTTAAAGAGACAGGACTTATAGAAAGTGAAAGCTTGAATACACAAAGCGGATTGGGACTAATTGGTAATATTGATATAGATTCTGGACCTGGGTTAGGATCATAGAAAATTTAAAGAAGAAGAAACAAGGAAAATAAAATTTGGTGGTCATCCAAAGAATTAAAATGGAGTTTAAAAGTATGAAAGAACTGTACAGGAAGTGACTGAACTAACTTGGCATGCAGAAAATATGGGCATGCAGAAGCTGAATAAAGAAGAAGAAGAAGGTGGAAAAGGAATAAAGAAGGGAACATTTACTTTAAATTAAGCCAGAAAGGTTCAGAAGGAAAGGGAAATGAAAGAGAGAGAGGGATTTAAACTGGATAGAGAAGGAGAGCAGGATAATAGGGAGGAGAAGGGGACAGCATAAGGAAGCTATTTTAAGAAGACAATTAACACAAAGATTAATACAAATAAAGGGAAAGGAGGATGGTCAAAAAATGAAACTTAAGAAGGTAATCAAAAAAGGAACATTTATGAAACTAGGCATGTAGAAAGGTCCAGAAGGATAGAGAGCAGAAAGGCAAAGAGAGAGAGAGGGATTCAAACTGATAGAGAAGGGGATAATGGATAAAAAGAGAGGAGAAGGAACAAGAAACAAGAACAAAAGATAGAGAGATAATGGAATTACATAACAAAGAGAGAAACTTGTTTGCATAGAGACAATGGCTGACGTATTTAAAAGGGGGTTCTGCATGAAGAAATGGTAATAAGAATCTATTGTAATTATAAAAGTGTAAAACAATAGGGGCTACTGACATTTTCACTGGTAAAAGGTCACATTCTTTCATTTCTTATCCACAAAAGAAAGCTAAATGATGATTAGATGAATTGAATTAATTGAAATGATTTTAGAAAGTGCTTAAAATGGGATTTGTCAATAACCAAGATTAGTTATTTTATTATTATTGGAACCATAAATTAATTTTAGGGGGGATATGTGTTGCAGAGATATATTGTAAGGGAGCTTTTTTCCATTTTCTTTTTCTTTTTTCTCTATCTTTTCGCTTGAAGGAATGACTATGATTATGTTACTATATTAACCACTGAGGTGTCACTTTCAAAGTAGTGGGTGCAAGTCAAGTTTTTTTTTTTTTCATTCTTTAGTGTTAACATGGGTATGGATTTAGAATTATGGTGAGAATATGTGATGAAAGGGCAAATCTGATCGACAAAAGAATTCTGTAAATGATAAAAGAGTATTAACAATGTGAAGATAATTAAAGGTTAGATATGGATGAACTTTATCTTTAATATGATGGGCTAATATATTGTTATTTGTAAGATTTATACATGAAGTTTTTAAAATATATATGTATATTTGCAATTACT
>CM019150.1:165463453-165908005 GCA_009733165.1 Naja naja
CTCTTGTAAAAGAAGTAGAAAAAAATTAAATTGCTCATCTCTCGCTATGGTGGTATCGCTTTATCATTATGCTGGCATGAAAATTATGCACAGCATTTGGGCTCCTTTGACAAGACTTTCTGTTGTCCCATCCTGGCTGGATCACATTTTGACAAGAGGTAAGATGCGCATAAGGGTTCCACCAGTCTCAGGACAGGCAGCCCATCAGCTAGAGATATTGATACCATATCCTACTGCTTCTGCAGTGACACTTATTATGAAATGGACTTTCCTATCTGAAAAAAAAAACCAACCCTGGTAAACCCTAACAGAAATGTAGTGACTTAGCATAATGCCATGATGCTTTTAAATAGAGACATCAATTTATTACATTGTTTTAAGCTGCTGCAAGTCGATTATGATCTGATTTGAAAACTCGAAGTTTAAAATTACAACAGCAGCTCATACACTCTGCAATTGAAGGATCATATTTTAGATCCTTGGCACAGGCTTACTTCTATGGCCATTTGCAGTGCCCTGCAATCATATGGCCATGATTTTGACATTTTGATAGTTTCTGATGTTTACATCCAGCTTGTGACAAAGAATGCCAATTGGATAAAATGGATTCACTTAAGGACCATGGTGTTCATTTAGTGGACTGCAAAAACGATCATAAAATCAGGCACGCTTTATGTGGTCACCCGCTTAATAACTGCGAAGACTTATGATTGTAAATCTGGGCTCAATTATGGTTGTAAGTTTAGGACTACATGTAATTACATTCATTTGTCTTCGCTTTTTAAAAATGTGTTCTATAGATCGTAAAACTATGTTTAATATTGAATATAATAGAAAAGGCGTATATAACTATGCTGAAGTATAATAGAAAAATAAAGCTGAAGTTGCTTATAGGAGAAAGCTATAGAAAAGTCTTCAAAAAGTAAAACTGCTGTTGAGCCATATTGCATAAAAATATACAGGTTTTTAGTGACAAACAGTGCTTGTCTCCTCCAAATAAAACCTTAACAACAGCCAACTTTGTTCCAGGGTCTGCTTTTTATACATCTGCTGTGTAGTATACAAACTGTTATTAGGAATGTTTCTTCTAACAACTGAGAGTTTCCTGTAGTTCAATTTAACAGGGCTCGGGTGAGAGTTAAAGATGGCTTTGAAGGAAATACATTCCTGGAGAGGACAGCTTTCTCACAGAACCTCACATACACATATTCCAACATTTTACAAATAAAAATGGGGCTATTTTTCCATGTGTGTGTCAGCCCACCCAGGTAAACCAGACAGGAAACAAGACCAATTTTACTTTATTGTGAGGCTACATTAACAGAATCTTGTAAGTCTGAAAGTAGAAATCCCTGCCAACTCTTATTACAGCGTTATTACAAGTAGGGCATGTTCTTCCTAATTTTCTTTCCTTGACCATTAAGGAACTGCAAGCTCCCCTCTCTTATCTGGTCATTCCCTAGAAAGCATCTCTTCCCTCTTCCCTCAAGGTCATTCCCATATACAATTTTGTGTGGGGTGGAGTGCTAAAAGCAGAGGTCAGCAACAAGGCCTGAAGACCAAGAATGAGACCAAAAAATAGCCTCAGACATTTCATAAGAAGAAATTGGATGCTACGTTGCACAAAAGTACATACAGAGCAAAACTTGTTTGGTTGGTTTATTGAGTAAATCACAGTTCATTTGAATTACGTAAGTTCAATACCATAAATCATGGCTTAGAAACTGCAATGGTTGGGTCATATACAACCAGTGTGTTGTAGTGTAAGTGTACTGGATTAAGGGAGACCCAGACTCACCTGCATAGTCACAGAAGTTCGCTTAGTGACTTTGGGTCAATCACAGTCTCTCAGTCCATCTTACCTGACAGGGTTGTTATGAGGAAAAATAGGAAAAGGAAGCAATATGTATGCCACCTTGAGCTCTTCTACAAAAGTGGGATATAAATCTTATTCATAAATAAATCAAAACTAGCAAATCACATTTTGGCTTAATGCAATATATAAACCATCCACATATATATTTGCAGTATTTAGTGCAGGATTAAGGAGATCATAAACCAGGTTTTTTTCTCTCTCTCCACCAACTGGAAAGAGTTCCTTGATCACCTCAGGATTTTTTTTCCAGTAACTGAACTGGATTTACAAATCTTTTCAACAGTCCAATTTATAGTGAAAAGTTCTCTGTTATTACAATTTTCTCCTCTTGATGTAGAGGACACAGCTACCACATCACAACTGAAAAATACTGGAATACATCAATAAATAAGGAAACTAGGTTTAACCCATGAGTTCAAGCCATATGATCACAGTGAAGACAATGCATCTGATTGTGCACATTTCCTCATAACTTTGTAGATATCCAGATGAAATAAGATAACAAACATAGGTATGGTTTCATTTGGAGACTACTTTACTTAATGAATATAGATAGAATAACAGACCTTGGAGGTCTTCAAGTCCAATCCCTGCTCAGTTAGGAAACACTATATCATTTCAGACAATCTCTTCTTTAAAACTTCCAGTGTTGGAGCATTCACTATTTCTGGAGGCAAGTTGTTCCACTGAGTAAATTGCCAGTCCCAACTGTAGTCACTAAATGAGGATTGCCTTATACAAGGTAGTTATAGAAATGTACAAATGAAATTACTGAACATTATACAAAATAAAACCAGATAATTGTGGGTATATATGTATGTATATGTATGTATACACATCTGTATGTATACACATCTGTGTGTCTCTGTGTGTGTGTGTAGGTATATATATACACACACCACACTATATGTGTGTATATATATGTGTGTGTGTGCATGTGTGGGATTCAAATTTTTTTGCTACCGGTTCTGTGGGCGTGTCAGGGGATTGATACTGTAAAATCTCCAGTCAGAGGGGGTATTTGCTGGTTCTCCGAACTACTCAAAATTTCCGCTACCGGTTCTCCAGAACTGGTCAGAACCTGCTGAATACCACCTCTGATATATGCACACATACAGACTTCATCTATAGGTTTTGACATTGGTTAAGTAACAGTTCATTAATAATCCTTTTTTCCTGTTGGCTGAAAAACTCTTAATACATAAGACAGGAGCTCTGGGAAGAAAAAAAATGAGAAACATATTTCAAATGTCACACTAATCTTCAATGGACCTTACTCCAGAGTCCAGATAAATATGTGCACAGTTGCAACCTAAAACAAAGATCTTTTTCTCATTATTCTGAATTAGATCTCTTTATTTTACTTAAATCTAGGATTAGAAGGAAAATCAACAGATATTACTGCATGCTTATTTACCATCCAGATTTTCATTTTACCTTTTTAAAAATTCTGTGATAATTTCATGCTAATTAAAAACAAAGTACTAGTTACACTGTGTTCAGCCAAGAACAGTTTGGTACAGGCATTTAAAAAAATTCTTTCCACCTGGTAGTGTTTACTCATGACTTGTAAATACCTCTGTTGATTCATTTATGTGCAATCTCTATCATAAGATGTTGATTATAAATTACCCTGCACCTTCGTTTCATGCAAAAAGAGAAAAAGGATAAGACAACATATCCACTGGGCACATAATGACTCATACAACTTTGCATGTAGAAATGGCAACCACAATGTAGACAATTCCAAAGGAATTGATTTATTCGATTTTATCCACATAAACCAAATGCAGTTTGTTTATAACAGACATAACCAACTAGACAGTTTTAAAGGACCTATTTGGTTTCAGTCTAAATGTTCTATTTGAATCTACTGTAATTTAAATCAATCAATATTGGTTTTCATGCAGTGCTAAAAATTGGAGGAAATAAATGAAGTTACTGAACACTGGTTCTGAAGAATAGAGAAGACATTCAATCCCTCTGGGACAATGGTACTCAACCTTTCTTTATCCTGGACTCCCTTTAAATACCTTTTGTGTTCACAGACCTCCAAGACTTAACTCAAGATTTAGATCATTACATTTCTTCAAAACTTCGTGGAACCCCTCTGTGACAAACCACAGGTTGAGAACCACTAGGAGATTGTATCATGTCAAAGAATAGTTGAAATTATTAGATGACTATAAGGTAAAGTAAAGGCTTTAATATTAGAGTAGCCTTTCCAATCCTATCACCCTCTAAATCCATTAGAACAGCAACATCAAAATTCTCAGCCAGGGGAAATCTGAGAATTTCAGTTCCATTGCATCTGGAGGCTATGGGAGATGTTCCAAGGCTAAGTAAGGTTGGTCTAAAGTCCTCTTACATGATAATAAGGGAAGAGTCACCAGACAATGCTACTTACTGTCAGAAAGTAGAACTTTCTGGAGTTACTATGCAGTATGATCAGGTAAGTAGAAAATTTGCACTGAAGCATCTAGGCCAGATTGACAAATTTCTGGGGGTTCAGTTCACAAAAACTGAGAAAGGATTTGAGCTTTCTCAGTGGGATAAAATCTTAGATTTGATTGACAGGTGCAACACGGCAGAGGCCAAGCCCTGTGACACTTCAATGCAAACAGATTTCCCAAGAATCATGTATAGTGATAGTGAGGATTTTGTACACAAAACCTGTACAAATCCGTATTGGGCTCAGTCTTGTATATAGCAGGTTGGACTAGGCCTGACATCAGCCTATCTATAAATATCCTAGCTAGGCATTCTGAAAATCCCAAACAAATACATTGGACTAGTATCAAGAGGGTTCTTAGATACCTTAAGGGCACAGCAAATCTCTCACTCTTACTTCAGCCTTACGTTTCGGAAATTCCTCAACTCTACACCTACTCTGATGCTGATTGGGCAGGTGATACCAAATTGAGGAAGAGTACTTCAGGTTATATTGTATATCTTAATAACTGTCCAGTACATTGGTACTCAGGTAAGCAAAAGTTAATTGCCACCTCAACAGCTGAGGCTGAGTACGCATGCTTGTCTAAAGTCTCCAACAACCTAGTATGGTTCGATGAACTCTTGAAGAGTTTATGGAGAGAACCCGAATACCCTATAATTATCCACGAGGATAATCTTGCAGCAATTGAAATTTCAAAAGCTGAAGCCGTAGGCCACAGATCACGGCACATAGACATAAAATATAAGCAAGTTAGACAGTTGTCTAAAACAGGTGTCATAAAGACAATATATACCGAAATGAAGGAACAGATTGCTGACATTTTCACCAAGCCCTTGCCTAGAGAACAACATATGTACCTGCTAGAGAAATTACCCTTAACTATGTAAGTATAATTATTCCAATGATTGTAAATATATATGTGTGTAAAAATTCTGTAAATGCATAGAGAAGAGGATTGTCAGAAAGTAGAACTTTCTGGAGCTACTATGCAGTTTACAAATTAGTAGAGTTTGATGGGGTGATCAAACCTACCAATGACAGGGTGGCATTGAGCACCTCACTGTGATACTGTAGGACACGCCCCTAAGTATAAAAGGGCTGTCAACTGTCATTTTCAAGTGAGAAAGAAAATGAGGAGATTCTGAGGGAGATTGGAGATACTGAGAAGATCCAAGACTCTGAGGAGATATTAGGATCTGACAGACTGAGGTCTGTGTATGAGAAGATATAGCAGAGATCTGAGAGAAGATCTATAACCTAAAGAGAAAGGGACTTTCTAAAGAGGTTAGCTATATCTAAGAAGAGGTTATGAGAGGAAGAACTGTGAATCTCTCATAGTAACTTCTAGTTCCTTGAAGGACTGTTTAAGAGGAACGAAAGAAGAAAAGACTCTGTATATATTTAAGAATAATATATTTATTGATTATTCTGTTATAAATAAATCTGTTTTGATCTGACACAACTTGGCATTGCAATTTATTGAATGACTATGTGAAATAGATATAGGTTTAAAGATCCAGGCCAAACTCAATTAATATTATTTAACACTTACTATTCTTACCAATTCACCTGAATACCAGCTACATAGATTCAGGCAATATGAAATAAAAATTGTGGTTTAGACAAGGTGTTTGTTGTCTATCTAAGTATAAATAAATAAGTATAATGCTCTGATTCATTTAATTGTGTTCTCTTCAACTGGTTTTAGAACTTGTATAGAGAACAGATCACATTTTATATCACATTTATGCAGAAATGCTGAAAATCTAAAAGCAACACTGTTAATGTATATTAAATCTGCATTTGAAAATATTTTCTGGCAAATAACTTACAAAGAGAAAAGTTCACCACACCCCTACCTGCAAATAAATGTCTAGTGGTCTTTGTTTTAAAGCTTAGTTTTAAGCTTTAAAAGTAGTATACTGATCATTATTATAGATCAAAAAGAAACAGATAAACATGGCCTAAGAAATAAAACATAGAATCCAAAAACTAATAAGAGTCCCCAAGTGTAAGAGGCCAATAAAATAAAATACACTGATAATAGATAGACCAAACAAGTTAAGTATTCTGTATAATAAATAAAATAAACTCATTGTTTCCTTCTGTGACCTTAATGCAACAAATAGAAATATTGAGCATAGAAGGAAAGAAAGTACTGGTATGTTTTTCATAAGGAATTATATTTACTTTTCTTCTCCTTTTTCTTTTAAACACATTCTGTCAAATAGTAATTAAGCATAAAAATAACACACCAAATAATTAAGTTCTAGTAATTATCAGTAATCTAAAAATTATGGAACTCTGAAGCATAGAATATCTTCAGCTTTTGCTATCCTGATGTCCTTTA
Organism: Naja naja; assembly: GCA_009733165.1. NCBI lineage: Eukaryota > Metazoa > Chordata > Lepidosauria > Squamata > Elapidae > Naja > Naja naja. The sequence goes on from CM019150.1 coordinate 165,470,135, forward strand.
GATGTCCTGGACTTTAATTCCTAGCTAATATTGCATTTCAATAATTGTGCTAATTAGGACAAGTGGCAGTTAGACAAAACATCATGTTGATTATCTCCCTTCACCACTAGCTCCATTTCATGCATAGTGGCTTGTAAGAATACTTTCAGCAGCAGCTACTCTTGACAATCAAGTCACATCCAACAGGAGCAGAGATGGACTGTAGGAAAGAGCCCACTGCTAGACAGAAACATTAGTGCCCTGTAATGTCATCAATACTTTTCAGCAGCAAATGTACAAATGAAGGGATACTTTCATAGAGATCAATCCAGGAGCCTACAATATAGAACTGCTTTCTTTTAACTTGATACCATTTGAGGATTCTATACGTCATGTTTAAAATCCAATTTAATTTTTTAAAAAATGTCTGGAAACTAATAACATCCTCTCTCAAAGCTGAAGGACAGGAAGGTATTGTTTTTCCCTGACACTCAAATGAGCATCATTGTTCATGGTGAGAACAGATATTTCAACTTTAAATTTCTATGTAGCTTGCATACATATCTATGGTTTATCCTGTGCTAAAAATACAGGTAAGCTAATTCATTGCAGATATCACTTGCAACTCTCCTTTAATTAAAAACACCCCACTGATATCTGAATCTAAATGTGCCAAGAAAGGGAACTGTAGCAAGGATCTATTTTTGTCATTCGATTATCAACCTAGGGATGTGTTATTTTTTAAATCTATAGTAGGTTTTTAAAGTAAAGGTTCATTTGAACAGATACAATAAATGATGCTGGACTGAAAAGATGTTTCATATTTTCACCAGAAATGATCCCAGTATTGAACAGATGTCTATTTCTAAAATATGCATTCAAATGATGAAGCAACATATATTGTCAATTGAGTCTCCTAGAAACCAGATATTAAAGATCGCACTCTGAGAGTAAGTGCATCCTATCTGCATTCACTAAGCCTCTGAGATAAGACTGAGTTCAAATATTTAATAGATTTAACTGAATAAATTCCAGGCATGTAGAATCTCCCCTGTTGGAAGATATGAGAGATGTGGTGCAGCGCTCAGGAATAAAATGAAAATGGTGCTTCAGAGCGCATGGTAGTGTGAACATTACACCTATTTGCAACTCTTGAGAGCAGCTGCATCCTTTTCCAGGCTTGCTCAGTTACTTTCTGCACCTGCTTTGTAATCTCAGGAAAAGATGCAGTTGCTTTACAGAGTTCCAGACAGGTGTTATGTTTACATATTTGTAATTTGAGCATAGGAATTGAATCAGAAGTACGGCACAGCCATAATACATATAAACAGCTGTTTTTTATAGTATATGTTAGCTTGGAAGATAATAGGACATTGAATATCATTTGCAACTTAAACTCTGCAGCTGCTTTAAGGCATCCTCATGTTATCTCTGCAGGTTCATGCATTTTATCTACTTGTATGTTTGTTTATTAAATTTATTGATCACCCATCTTACCACAGCAGCATTCTTACAAGTATTGAAAAGATAAAGCTACACCACACCTGTAAACAATAAAAATAAAATACTGTAAAAATAAAATACACTCAAGCTAACTAAAAGACAGGGAGCAAGAAGTAGGTTGAGCCAGTTGGGAGGTGAGATCTATTATTATTCTATCAAATACCCTGATGTTCACACACACACACACACACACACACACACCCCACACTGGAGCCCCAAGGCAACTGGCAGAACCAGGTCTTTAAACTCTTGCAGAAGATCAGACTGTAGGAGCCGATCTCACTCCAGAGGACCAGATGTTCCAAAGGGCAGGAGCAATGGCAGAGTAGGCTTTTCTCCTGGACCCCACCAGCGGTATAGCTTGGCCGATAGGGCCCATGGCATGCGGGCTGACGGGGCCCATAGCATGTATATACAGATGATAGGGGAACTGCTGCTGACATAAGCTCAAATAATATGGAATGGCCCTCAGAGCAGCTCACTTATATTCATAGTTTACACCTCCAGATGCTGCTCAACTTACAACAGCAAGTGGGATCCAAATTGCAGCTAAGCAATGCACTCATTAGGCATGCCCACATTGCATAGCAGGTAACCACAATACCTGCACCTTGGTTTCTATCATTAACTGAATCCCATGGCCATTAGGCAAGGCAACTTCCTGCTGACTTCCCACAATCAAAGTCAGTGGAGGAGCTAGCATGAAATTGCAAATCTAGGTCTGCAGACAAATATGGCTGCTGCCAGGTGGGGGAGAAAGTAATGGGTTGGGGGGTACAGAGGAGAGTCGAGGAGAATAATTGAAGGTGCAGTAGGTTAAGTGGGAGACATAGCACAGATTGGGGATGGAATATAAGAGTGCACAAGGGGCATGGCACAGCTGGGGAGGGTATGCAAGAGGCATGCTGTGCATTGAGTGTTCAAGGGAATATGAGAGGCATCACATGGGGCAGGAGGGATGCACAAGAGTACAGCATGGGTAGTGAGGGGCAGCAAGTGGCCAGCACAGCATGAGTGCATAGAGGCTGACGGAGAGTGTGTGGGCAGAGGAGACTTATCCCAGGACTTGAGACTTTCTCTGTTGGCTTCCCCATTGGTTTTCTGAGGAAGCTGGCAGGAAAAGTTGCAAATTATGATCATGAAATCACAGGCTCTTGGCAACCACTACCACTTGTAAATGCAAATGTGTTGCCAAGCACCCAGATTGCAACTGCATGACTGCAGAGTTGCAGGGACAGCCAGAAATCCAAGGACAAATGGAGTGCTATAGCATATATGAACACATGTTCTTCATTCAGCCATGCAGGAAATAGAAAAGCAAGCTATTTCTCTGCTTACAGTCACCATCCTGCAATATTGTTAATCGAACTGAAAGGAAATTTTACTGGTTGAAGTTGCTTTTAGAGTGTGTGAGATTTCATGTACCACAATAAAACCATGGCTTCTTAAACCAAGGCTTATTAAATAAACAGCACTTTATTCTGCATTTGAGGCAGCTGGGACAACTGTTCACTTGATTGCTAGATGACTGAGCAATGCACTCCTAATAACTAGACATACAATTAAGACAAGCAAATGAGCTGATGCCAATCAGATGTGATGGGGGAATTTTAAGAAGACATTTCTTATGTTACAAGGGCGGAAAAACCACTGACTTTCAGGAATTCTATCTTCTTAATGGTGAAGTAATTACAGCAAAACACCACTTTAATTTCTCCACATTTTTTATCCCAAGCGTCTCTCACACATTCCCAGGCTATTTTTATTTCCAGTGCTAGGTCATGCTATCACTATCATTATCATCCCCTGTTTCTCACACTATGGAATTCACATTAGGAAAATGTGTTACCAAGAATGTTAAATTTAAGAAGGCAAGAGAGTCAAATTATAGTCTCTCACTACACTGTTCTAAATACAAATACATCTTTTTCACAACTCTTAACTGCTGTAAATCACTGCAAATGCAGGGGAAGTACCTGTTAAATATATCTCTGCTTTTCCCACAGTTCAGATAACTGCAGGTTTGCTTTCCAATATCCTAAACCCGTGATGGCAAACCTATGGCACGTGTGCCACAGGTGGCACACAGAGCCATTTGTGTCGGCACACGAACTGCAGGCAAACTTACCTCACAGCTGATTTTCGGCCAGTTTGAGGCCTTTTTCGGCCTCCCAAAGGCTTGAGGAAGGCTTCTGCAGGCTTCTACAAGCTTTGTAGGCCAAAATCTAGCCCCGTTTCATCACTTCTGGTATTTTCAGAAAAACAGGAAATAACAAAACGGGCTAGATTTCGGCCTACAAGCTTGTAGAAGCCTGCAGAAGCCTTCCTCAAGCCTTTGAGAGGCTGAAAAAGGCCTCAAAATGACCAAAAATCATTTGTGAGGCGCAGTGCAGGTAAGGGGGTGGGGGTGGGATTGTGTACGCATGCGTAGAGGACATGGGGAGGCGCGCATTGCCTTCTGGGTGCTGGCACATGAGCACAAGCATGCAAGCGCACGCACAATTTTTGTCACAGGAGCCCAAAAAGGTTAGCCACCACTGTCCTAAACTGTAGACAATGTTTCAACCAAGATAGGCTTACTGTTGTTATGATTAACTTTTTATTTATTTATTTATTTATTTATTTATTTATTTATTTATTTATTTATTTGATTTGTCAACTGCTTACAACGTTTATCGTTCTAAAACATAGTTGCCAAACTACAGTTTCTTGATTGTGTTAATGCATTGGCCATTTGTTATAAAATATTCTCACACACTAATTCTGAATATCTTAGGCAGACTTCTCCTTGAACTCAATGGGATTGACCTTTGTTAAACTGTTTGCATCTGCAATCAAATCCAATCATGAATATTCAGAGGTAAGTGTCTTTTTGCTCCATATGATTTTCTATAGATATCTGTGAAAACTATAGCATCCCAAATCACATCAATATGAGTAATCCCCTTGTTTTTGGATTACAAATTCACTTATTCTTATTAGAAGTAAAAAAAAGATTACACATGGCACATTACCAGAAACCAATCATCATAAGGGCTCCCCCTGAATTGCTTATTTATGGCTTTACTTTAAGATGTGATTATTCACTTGAATGCTTTCCCAAGAAAAGGGTATAGGTAGATCCTGTAAGGAGAATAGGTAGTCCTTGGGTTACAACAGCAATTGGGACCAAGATTGCCACTGCTAAGAGATGCGGTTGTAAAGTGTAACATCACATGACTTAGCAACGACAATCCCAGCAGCCCTCGTTGCCATCATAACCTCAGGACACCCAGGTTATTAAGTGGGAAGAGGCAGGAGTTCCAGGTAAGGACCAGGTGGGCCGCAGGAAGGTGGGGGTGTGCTCAAGAGGGAGGATGCTGCAGCCCACCAGTGCTTAACAGTCAGAGAAAGAAACTTAAGAAGGACCTGTCCAAATGGCTCAGTTGAAAGTGGAGGTGGGAAGTTTCCACCTTCAGACTTGCAAGACTGATGCCAGACCTCCCAGGTAAACCCAGGGGTGGGATTCCACTGGTATAACAACCGGTTTGGTGATCGCATGCTTTGCATGTGCACGTGCGCTCTGCACATGTGTGCGCCAAACACACATTATGTGTGTGCCAAACACACATTCTGTGTGCATGGTCCGCGTTTTAAAATGCTGTAATACTTACCTTCTACTGCAGTCCCTTTGAATAAAACAACTGAGGCTCTGCCTCACAAATCAGCTGTGCTGCAAAAAAAATGAAATAAAGCACAGGAAAGGTTGGGTGCACGGCCCACATGCTCATCACAGCAAACCAGTTCTCTGCCAGCTGATCTTCGGAGCAAGGGGTTCGCCTGAACCAGTCCGAACTGGTAGAATCCCACCCCTGGGTAAACCAGACAGAAAACATGACAATATAAACTAATTCTACTTTATGGTAAAGCTACATTAACAGAATCTTGTAATTCTAAAAGCACAAACTTCCCTTTTAACTGATTCATGAGGGTGGATTCTTCCTAAATTTCTTTCTCCGACTGTTAATCCATTGGGGGCTCCTGCCTTCCTGCCTGATAGTTTCCTAGGCAGCATCTCTTCCCTTTTTCTCCCAAAGTCATTCATACATTTCATTGCACTGGGGGAGGCTGTGCTGATCAGGGAGGCCTTGGGAAGATCGGTGCAGGCTGTGTGAGCTGAGACAGGCCTTGGGAAGTCCAGTGGGGAACTCAGGGAAACGGGGGTGTGGCAGGGCAGAAAAAGCAGCAGGAATGATTTACCAAAACTATTTGCCACTTTCCTTACTGGGTTCCCCATTGACTTTGCTTGTAGGAAGCCAGCAGGGAAGGTCACAAATTGTGATCATGTGACTGTGGCTCGCTGCAATGCCAATTATGTGACAGCCAGAATTTTTAAGACTGGTCTTACATCTATTTTTTCAACACTGTGGTAATTTTGAATGATTATTAAATGAATGGACATAAACTGAGGGGCATCTGTGATATGTGTGGGACTGCTTTTCAATGGGCCATTGAAGCTGATGACCTCTGATGATTCTGGTAATATATTTTCAGTAAGAGCTGCACATTTGGTATCCTCTTTCTTTCTTGCAAGAGAAGGCTAAATTAATTGTTATTATTAATCAGTCTATGCAGAAAGTAGAAGAAACCCAGCTATTTTATGGCTAGTGGCCAAAAGAAAAAAAGAAGAGTATACATTCAACGTTGGGAGGGAGGTGGAATAATAAATCTGGTAGGAAATGGATATTATTGCCTGCTGAGGCCAAAAGAATTTAGCCCAGGTTTGATTAGATCTGACAATTTCCAAAGTCCCTCTCAAATCTTGCAGACTATATTCCTATATTCAAGCTAAAATAGCAAATTTGCGGTATGATAAATGTATATAGATATATCTGAGTACAGTAAATTAGATTCTAGCTGAAAACACAAACACATACACACCATTTTTGTGAATTTTGTGACAAAGAACAATCAAATAGCTTTTTGGGTAACAAATGCATTGGTTAAATTCTTCCATGAAAAACATCAAAATTGAACCATCCCTTCAGCCTTGTTATTTGAGCTGTGAAAGGATTAAGGCAGAGGCTTAATCTACAGGTGGTCCTTGTTTAATGATTGGGACCAACAACTCTGTCACTAAGCAATGCACTGGTTAAAGCACAATAATGCATGGTTTAACATTCTGTGGACATGTGACCACTATCTATGATTACTGCCTTTCCCATTGACTTCGCCTGTTGGAAGCTGGCAGTGCAAAATGTCACAAATAATAACAACGTGACTGTGGGATGTTGCGATCATCGGCTGCTAAGTGCTGGAAATGCTATCGCATGACTGCAAGGACTTTGCAGTGGCCACAGCTAGGAGGTATAGTCATGAATCTGCTGGTTTGGTGCCATTATAACTTCAGTCCCTGAATGAGAACAACCTGCATTTACAAAACCATGGCTATCTATAGGTACGAGGAAAAAGAAAGTCAAGATCATGGCCACAATGGTGCAGTTGAAGCTCCATTTGTTTTTATTTTTATGTGTAACACAACTTTTTGACAACATACAGCTTATACCCCTGCCCCATGTCCTGGTGAGACAAAAATCTAATGTTTTGAAAGATGGTCTAATATACTGGCATTAGTGTATCAACTTATCTCTAAGAAACATCAAATGTGTCTTGGGTTTTCTGTTTCTAACAGTGGTAAGACAATATCTTATTTTATTTAGATCAGGGGTGTCAAACTCATGGCCTGCAGGCAGGATGTGTCACATGCTGGCCCTGTCCCGCCTGATTTAGCAAATCAGAAAAAAGTCCTGATACATCACTTGACGCCACTGTGATGACGTGAGTTTTGACACCCCTGATTTAGATCTAATTAGTTTCCAAATCCAGAGAAGTCACCTGTGGCACCTTCAGGTTTTTAAAGGCAATTTGAGACAATGACTATTTCCTGAGTTCACTGAGGACATTCCTCTAGATAAAGTAAAAGTTACAAGAATATTAAACATTGATATTTAAATTTTGCCTTTTCCTCTCTATTTTTCAACTGCAAATAAACCAAACTATTTTTGTTGCTAGGTAATACAAGGAAGCTCTCCTACAAAACACAGATAAGATTAAAGATACAAAAATGCAAGCTTCTAACTGATATATGAATTTGAGTCTTTGCAAAACAATTTAGAAAAAAATAGACTAGCATATATTTGTACTTATTATCTCCTATTACTTTCATCTTTCTAAGACAGAAAACCAGCAACAACCAGCACAGGAAACAGAAAATAAATAATAAAAACAGTAATTCCAATAAAAGGCATAGAGTTGTCCAGTTAACCCCACTCTATACACATTTAGAGGAACAGTTGGTTGATCTTCCCATTGGGTGGGAACAGAAAAAAAAAGGAAATCAATCAAGCGATGCCATGAAATGATATTGCCATATTATGCCATGTGCAGGCAGCAATACAGATTAATCTCTTGCTGATGTGAAGTAGGCTGTGGGGGCACTACAATTTGTGATGATATTCTTTCTGTATCATTGCATTGCTTTGGATGGAAAGTTTTAGAAGGGACTTTTGCACACTCACCTAACCCTTACAAGCTTCCTCATGTGACGACAACTTCAATTGCAGCAGAGATCCCAAATCCTGGGAAGGTTTAACTCAGGGGTCCTCAAACTTTTTAAACAGGGGGCCAGTTCATGGTCCCTCAGACTGTTGGGGTGCCATGGGCATGGATATTTATTTTATTTATTTTAATGAGATTTCTATGCCGCCCTATCTCTCGGAAGACTCAGGGTGGCTTACAATACTAAAAAGAGAAATACAAATATTAAAAAGTCATTAAATCCGAAATCCCACTAAACCGATAAAACTAATAAAACAAGTTCTAAAATCCCATCCCCTCCATCAGTCCAGGCTGGCAAGTTGGAAAAGCCATGTTTTTAGGCCATGGCAGAAGGACCGGAGGTCAGGGGCCACTTGGAGCTCCAGGGCAGCTGATTCCATAGGGTGAGTGCTCCCACAGAGAAGGCCCTACTCCTGGGGGTTGCCAGCCAACATTGCCTGGCTGACGGCACCACAAGGAGGTCCTGCCTGTGGGAGCGCACAGGATGTTGGGAAGCCGTTACTGGTCATGTGACTCGGTGGGCATGGCCAATTTAGCAGTCTTGCCACTTGATTACAACAGTAGCTTCAGGCTCCTTAAAATTCAGAAAACTCAAGTTTTGCAGCAATTCTTCTCAGCCCCAAGGAGCTTACAATCAACAAATCTCTCTCTCTCTCTGGTGGGGAGAGGGGAAGAACTCCTGAAATGTGCTGGGTGGTGGGGAGGTGAAGAACAGCTGGTTGATGAGGAGGCCAGACACCACAACAATTTGACATCCGGAGATGGATAGTTATGTGCCAACCATCACCTGGTCAGTGGAGAGCCCAAGACCAGCGGTGAGGCTGAGCATCACAACACAGGTGGCATGCAGGCTCCGCAGGAAAAGCAAAATCTAGGAGGTGAGAGCAAGCTGCTGCTGCTGCTGCTGCTGCTTAGGCAGGTCGGCTTCTGGAAACATTCAGGAAGGGCTCCGAGCACACGGTCTCCTGCACCCTCTCCTCCCTCCCCACTTAGGCAGGACAGCTTCTGCAAACACCTAGAAAGGACTCCAAAGCCACAGTCTCCCACATGCTCTCCTCCCTCCCCACTTAAGCAGGGCAGCTTTGGCAAACACCCAGGAAGGGCTCCGATTCTGCCGTCTCCAACGTGCTCCCCGCTTTCTCCATGCGCATCAGTCCACTGGCTGCCAGTATCACCGCTCCGTCACTTCGCTCTCCCTCAACCACCCACTAGCCCTGACCCTTTGCCCTTACCTTTGTAAGCAGCAGTGAGCAGAAGTACACAGAAGTGCAGCTGCATTCTGCAAGGTATATATTAGGCCGACAGCTTTAGCAGGGGTGATGAGGGCAGTGGGAAAAGCCAGCCACACAAGGAGTGGTGGGAGGTGAGGGGCGGGGCTTAATCCCACCTCTGTGTGGGCTGGATACAATGTGTCAGCCGGCCGTATCCGGTCCGTGGGCCATAGTTTGAGATCCCTGGTTTAACTAAATGTTCATCAGAACCCTCTTTTCAGATAGTGAAAAGATGGAGTTGGGGAACCCAAGGGAAACATATAGCCCAAATTTATCTGCTACACATTCCTGTGTACAAATAATTTCAGTATAAGTCTATCAATGACTGTGAGAACACACTCTTGAGATTTCTGGAACTCTTTATCACCATATCATAGAGTTAAGTTCTTGACTTACAATCACAATTGGGATCAGAATTTGCATTTGTGATCATAAGTCAACTTGGACCTGATTCTACCAAAATTTTAGGGCAGTATTAAGCAAATCCCTGTGGTCCTTAAGTGAATCACATGTCCGTTAAGCAAATCACACAGTCCTTAAACAAATCATTAGTCTTTTTTTGTTGGAAATTGACATAATGGGTTACAAATAGTGATCAAGTGACCAGAGGACACTGCAACCAGTGGAAAATGCAAGCTGGTGGCCAAGTGCCTGTACTTCAATCACACGATCACAAGGCTGGTGCAATTGTCATAAGTGTGAGTACAGGTCATAAGTCACATTTCCCTAGACTGCTATAATTTAATACCATTAAATAAATCAACTTATGACTATTAAATAACTGGTCAAAAGTTGAGAATTGCCTGTAGTCAAGATCCCATAGATCTTGTTATTCACAAGAATAAATCCCAAACAACACTGGGTGAACTATATTAAATTATTATATTTAAGAATTATAAAGAATTCTAATAATCCTCATAGAGATTTACTTCTTTGTTATGTAGGAAGTTAGCACCCACCCCCCTCCTAGAAAAATGAAATATTCCAGTAAATATTAAAAAGACAGAATATTATATTTCCCTGGATGAGAAAAGGAGAAACATGTTTTAAAGACAAAGCAGCTTCCTGCAGCTCCCTGCCCCCGCCTTCAGCTCCAGGGTGATGGGATTAAGACATGGCCCTCAGGACATGATAGGATTACCCATCTCACTGCATGGCATCTGGGAAGATTGCATTAGCCAGCACTCAGGTGAAGTCATGTGGTCCAGACAAAGTCTACAAAGTTAGCTAAGACCCCCAACCCCTGGGAATCTGACAGCCAATGGGATACATTTCTTACACAGGAACAGGAAACACTAAGGTGGGGCCCAATAGAGGGTATAAACCCAGGCACTCTCAGCACCTCAGCCCTTTTTCCTTTCCTTTCTCAACCTGAAGCATGTGATCATCCTTCCCTGGAACTCCAGACCATGTGGTCCTGTTCACCATTAAACTTTCCAAGCAGCCTCCATGTTTGCAGTCTTTTTCCCCACTTGGAACTGAACCCAGAAGGATATTTCTTTCAACAGTTAAAAGCAAAAAAAGAATAAAAATAGATACTTCTAAGAGTATTCATTCCTCCCTCTGTTCCCTCACAAGTTAACAAAAGCTTTTAATTGTTAGGGCAACACCTCTCAAAAAATACAGCACAATTGTTCATCAATATACCAGCACTAGTTTGACACCAATCATGTTCACTAGAATTGAATGTCATTCCATGGAGTTGAATAGCAGACTGCCACCAAAACAGAGTACTCAAACAGAACTGAACAAATAACCTGCCTCTTTGCTAAAACACCAGGGAATTACTGTTAGAAATTTCTGTTTTCTGTGGACTGTTATTTATAAGTCTATTCTATGATAATATAACAACATGATTTTGATATTAAGTATACAAATATGGAAAGAAGCAAAAGCATGAATTGTAGTAATGTTTCCTAGGAATAGGAAATAGCATTTTAGTTTATGGAAAATTCTATGCTTGTGCCATACCATGCAACCCCATCTGCCTATGCTCACAACAGCATGCTGTACCATCTACCTTCTGGCCTTCCTACCCTCACACACAACCTGCACCAGGCCTCCTAAGCCCATTTCCAGGCTTTGCCAACCTTCCCAGGCATCCCCCCACTGATCTCCTGCAGCACCCTCATCCCCCTACAACACCTGCATGCACTTTACCAGGGACTCCTACTGCTTTCAATTTAAAGAGCCATATGTCTTCAGATGGTAGAGGACAGGATGGCCTGGAGGAACATTGTCCATGGGGTCACAATGGGTCGGACACAACTTTGCAACTAACAACGACAACTACATGTCTTCAGGTTACAACAGCTATTGGGACTACTCAAACTATTGTCATAAACAATGTGGTCATGTGATATCGCACTTTATGACTGCATTACTTAATGATAGCAATCCCAGTCCCAATTGCTGTCATAAGGATTTCCTGTAAATCTTAGCAGCCACTTTCGTAAACATTTTATACTTCCTAATGATTCCATCTTGCTGAATTATATAAATGAATTAAGCCAATGATAATGATAAAAGCAAATAACATTTAATGTTATTAAGGATAAAAGCAAATAAGAAAATAAGATTAAATTATTTGAAAATTATTTGTGGAAATCAATTCTAGTGTTCATGAAAAACTAAAATTTACTGTTGTCTATGCAAATGGACAATGGCTTTAAAGGTTGCTGTTCACACACCTCATAGTACACACTCAGTCACTATACATTGTGTAAGAAGTTCTTGAAAGCATATGAACAATTCACTTGATTATTTGTCTTCTCTACATGATTTATGTCATCAAGATCTTAAGACCTTTTGATTAACTGTTTTCAGATAACTAGGAAGTATCTAATCTGACAACAAATCAGAGAAGGCCTCATATGATATCCTATAATATTAGTGGCCTCTCTGATTTCTGAAATTATTTAGGGCATCCACACTAAGACATAAGTACCTGTGATATTTTGGGATGCTCTCCACTCCTGGAGTCCTCAATCAAACTTTATGTGTAATCACAGGGCTTGTTGCTATGACATAATCATAACTTTGTTTATGTTATGAATACTGAAGGCCACATTCAGTCTCATCTATTCTGGGATCAAAAGTACTTTGACTTATGACAAGCATTTTTAGTTTGGGTATCTGCTGTCGCGGCATAAAGGAGGAAGCAGAGATGGGGGAAATCTTCAAGGACATGCTTTCTTTCTCATACACGGCTTCTCAAACAAATGACTAAATATCAAAATACCTATAATACTAAGGAAATAATCAGCTCTATCCTTTAATATTTTCTTTACTCTAAAGTGAAGCATTTGTATCAGAAATAGGGTATCTTTTCATCGATCCACCATACATAGTACATAGTTCAAAACTTTATTCATTAATAATTCGTTCCTTTCCTGTGCGTTTTCTGTGTTTCAATTCAGGGACATCTTGTGTATCAGTTTGTTGAATCTGTCTTTCAAACCAAATGACAAACTGTACTGCAGTTAAGCAAATCCGCAAACTGAAAACCTAGTTGTTACTCATTTTCTGTCATTTACTACTATGGACCCAAGGAGGGTTCCCCCCTGCTTATATTGCTTGGTTCTCTGCATTTGTTCCATGCTTGAAAATATTTATATTTCTCTTCTTTTAATGAATTTTGTGTATTTTTCTTTTTGAGATTATACATTTCTTGCCCTCTGCAGAATATGAGGAACCAAATATAATTTCACAAAGCTTTTGTTTGAATTTCTCACTGTGCATGGTGGAACGTAGGTTTTTAAAAATAAAAGCGTTTTTAATAAGAACGACCTTTGACTGGAATACAAGTATGTTTTTTTAATTATTCAAGGTAGGAAGAAAAAACTTAATTTCAATTCTGAAGCAGATCTTGGAAGTACGCATTAAGAAAATGATTTAAATTTTCCTTTTTAAAAAATAAAATCCATTTCAATCTCACCCTTGGAGCATTTGCTGAACATATTGGCAGCAGCCCAGGCAAGCTTTAAATGGTTGAAGTTACCAAACAAAAATCTCTGAAAATGGCGAACTGCTTTTCTGAAAGCCTTCCCAACTGATTTAAGAAAACCAATTGCTATGAAATAATATACATGCATAGTACAAAACAGGAAAGTATTATTTGTAAAGGGCCCCAATGTCACCATGATTTGGAAGATATAATCAGTAAAACAGAGTATTTTTTAAAATGCTTCTTCTTCCCTGTCTTTTATTGTCTGTATACTGTCCACATGCTTGCCAAAAAATCAGCAACCTTTCAGTTTTTAAGTTCAAATTTCATTATTTATTTGCACAATTAACCCAGCAGATATGCAGCAGCATAAATCATTTATTTAACACGATGTGTGTGTAATAAAAAAAAACATAAATCTATCTTTGAAGAATTGAATTATCAAGGGAAATCATAAAGAAAAGCAGACTGTAGTTGATGTTCTGGGAAACAATTAAAAGCAACAGAACTAAAATTGAAGGATAAAGTAGAATAATATATTAAACTGCAATAGCATACTAAATTAGAATTATAGCATAATACCATTCATAATATTCATTAAATGCCGGGATCCTTTTTATTTCAGTCCAATTCTTATTGACACTTGCTATCCTAGCCTGTTTGTCAGCAATCAGTATCTGCCTACTTAATTCTGTCATCTGACTCTTCTATTGCTAAGCTTACAATTCCAGTAAATTACATTTTACTAGCCTATAGTTTGTGTAATTATGATTTAATGAAATGATTTAATGAAATGATTTACTGAAGACTCCACAGTGCATAATTCACACAACACTGTAATTCAGAACTGTCAACTTCTTATATATGACTAAGAGTATTTTGTGAACTAGGTCAAAAATATGTAGAGACATGCATCTGAAAACACTTGCCCCAAATATTTATTTATTCATTTATTAATTCGACTTATATGCCGCCCCCTCTCCGAAAGGACTTGGGGCGGCTCACAGCTAAAATACAATAATAACAATAAATTACCTAAAAATATATTAAACAGTTGTAAGCCGAATTAAAATTAAAACCCCAAAATTAAAATAAACCCCAAAGAGTCAGCATAGCCCAGATTGTAGAAACAGCCAGGTTTTTAACTCGTGGCGGAAGGTGCGAAGATCGGGAGCCAGCCGGAGCTCCGGCGGAAGAAGATTCCATAAAGTGGGGGCCGCCACAGAGTAGGCCCTCCCCCGGGTCACCGCCAGGCGACATTGAGTCACGGACGGCACCCCGAGGAGACCCCGTCTGTGCGCCCGTACAGGGTGGTTGGTATTTGATGCTGGGAGGAGTCGTTCTCGTAAATATCCTGGACCCATGCCATGTAGGACTTTGAATGTTAACACCAAGACCTTGAATCTCACCCTGAGGGCAACCAGAAGCCAATGCAGGCCGCGCAGGAGGGGTGTAATATGGGAGTATCGGGGAGCTCCCATCACTACCCGCGCGGCTGCATTCTGCACCAGCTGAAGCTTCCAAGTGGTATGCAAGGGCAGTCCTAAATAGAGAGTGTTACAGTAGTCAAGTCGGGAGACAACGAGCGCCTGAGTGATCGTGCGCAGGGCATCTCGGTCCAGATATGGGCGCAACTGGCGAACCAGCCGGACCTGGGCAAAGGCCCCCTGGCCATGGCTCCCACCTGCTCCTCCAACTTGAGCCATGAATCCAGGAGGACCCCCAGATTCCGTGCCCTATCCACGGGGGGTAACACCTCCTCCCCCATGACCAAAGATGGAACCTCCAAACTGGACCGAGATGTCGGTATGCACAACCACTCTGTCTTGGCTGGGTTGAGTCGAAGCATGTTCCTGTCCATCCAGATCCGCACCGCTTCCAAACAACGGGACATCACGGAGAGAGCATCACTGATGTGGTCCAGGGTGGAGATGTATAACTGCATATCATCAGTGTACTGATGATAGCTCACCCCAAAACCACGGATGATCTCACCCAGTGGCTTCATATAAATGTTGAACAAGAGAGGCGAGAGGACTGACCCCTGGGGTACCCCACAAGTGAGAGACCTCGGAGTCGACCTCTGCCCCCCTGCCAACACTGTTTGCGAACATCCCAAGAGGTAGGAGGAGAACCACTGTAAAACAGTGCCTCCCACTCCCAGCCCCCGCTGCAACAGGATACCATGGTCGATGGTATCAAAAGCTGCTGAGAGATCTAACAGGACTAGGACAGAGGAAAAACCCCTGTCCTGAGCCCTGGAGAGATCATCAATCAGCGCGACCAATGCTGTCTCCGTGCTGTACCCAGGTCGGAAGCCCGATTGGTACGGATCCAGGTAGTCCGCTTCCTCCAGGAAAAGTGGCAATTGCTGCGCCACCACACTCTCAACAACCTTCGCTAAAACGCGAAGGTTGGAGACTGGACGAAAGTTGTTCAACACGGCTGGGTCCAGGGCAGGCTTCTTCAGAAGGGGCCTCACCACTGCCTCTTTCAAGGTGGCAGGGAACAGCCCCTCCCTCAACGAAGCGTTGACCACTGCCCGGAGCCAGCCGCACGTGACCTCCCTGGAGGCATAAACCAACCAGGAAGGGCACGGGTCCAATAAACATGTGGTGGAACTCAGCCGCCGCATGATCCTGAATTCCAGGTGGTTTACTGGATCCTGAATTCCAGGTGGTTTACTGGAGAACATATAACAGCGACTGAGTTGCTTCCAATGCTGGTGCTAGATCTCCAAACAAGGTCTATAACAGCAGAAGAATGCATATTTCATGGTATAAAATGGAAATCAAATGGTATAACTGTGATCTATTACATAATCCCACAAGTAAAAAAAACAGCAAAAGAAAGTAAATATTCTAGCAAGCAAGCATTTTCTGAAGTTAAAGAAGAACAATGCACTAACTTCAGTTTATTTAGATGCCTGTACATCAACCATTTTGTGGAGAAAGTCATACAAGGGGTGCATGTTGCTCAATGATCATGCAAATTGAGCAGCTATATACATTTTCTAAATAGATAATACAAAGCAACAACTGACTGGAGAGCAAATTCCAGGTTTTGGTCAAGGGGAAACTGGTAATCTGCACTAAGATGTGCCTATATACTCATCCTTCATTGAAGAAATGTGTGTCTAGGTCGACACAAAAGCACAAAACAGGCAAATTATATCATGGCTTACTATATGAAGTAAATCTTATCAATATATCACTGTTTTATTTTCCTGACTGTTTTTTTCCAGATTTCTGCATGCAGAATATTTTGTATTTAAATGTCTGTTATGGCAGTCTAAGTACAAATATTACTGCATTACATTTTCAAGAACATTATTTACTGAATGATTAATTATGTTTTTATATATTTTAATCCCCTATGCCAGATGTACAAGCTTGGATGGTTTTCTAGAAACAACTGGAAAATCCTGCCCTGCCTTTCCCATTATTTAAGTAAATACAGTAGTGCTGGACTGAAACAGTTATTCTTTCCATTACATCTGTGTGCACAGCTGATCTGATCTAAAAGATCAGAGGTGGATGGCAGGGAAAGCTAGTGGAGGAAGAAAGTTTCATAATACTGTACACAGAGTTGCACAGAATGGGAGGAAAAGTTTTTTCCCCATTTATATCAAGCAAAGTTGGTGTGTCTGTATATACTTCAACTTAAATCTCAGAATAATACCTTGAGGCAGTGTGCCTTTAATTCTTGTGAAGTCTATTTTTATTTATTCATTTATATAAATATATAGGCCACCCATCTTAGCTCAAGGTAATTCTGGGAGATTTACAAATATATTCTATTCTATTTACTTCCCCCAACTTTCAACATGAATGGAAACAATGTACACATAATTGACCTCAGAGATATGTATAACATGAAGATATGATATTGTATCATATAATAAAATATGCTATGTACGCAAAAGTTTACTAAAAAAAATTTCTTCTCATAAAGTGAAACCAATGCATCAAGTATTTCATTTTATTCTAAATTACGATATAATTTCTCCTACTATGTTATCTGTAAAAATGATTACTTCTAAATGACATATACAGTAGGGAAAAGCAATTTCACTTAAACTTTATCCTAATATTAATATGAGGGATTTTGAACTTTACATCATAATATGGTCAAACCTATCTTCATTATGGAGTGCATCATACACAGGAATATATAGTCCCCCAACCAGAGGAGGTATTCAGCAGGTTCTGACCAGTCCTAGCAGAAATTTTGAGTAGTTCGGACAACTGGCAAATAACACCTCTGACTGGAGATTTTATAGTATCCTTCCCCTGCCATGTCCACCAAGCCACATCCACAGAACCGATAGTAAAAAAAAAAATTGAATCCCACCACTGCCCCCCAATATACAGTTTAAATGGAGTTTAACGGGTATATAAAGCACATTTTTCAAACTAAAACTGGAGGTAAGTGCTGAAGAAAAATTGCATTTGGCTTATCACTATTAAACAACTAGTTTAATGGATAAGTTGTACTTGGTCTTTACAAGATATGAATTCAAAGTACAATGAATCTTCTTTTTAACTGGGCTTGTATAAAAGCTGTCTTCCTGAACTTTTCAAAACATTTTAGGAGCAGCAATCCCAAATATACATTAATTTCTAACCAAAATCAATCTTCATTAGTCCTTTGTAGATCTACTCACAAGCCCTAGTCTGCTTCCATTCTCTATTTCTGTTTCCTTACATGTCCTTACCTTTTTAATATATATCTCAGGAAATGTAGCTCTCTTTTTTCCAGATCAAAGTAGAGTTTGCAGTAGGAGCTATTGGGAAATACAAAGTGCTTCCATACTTGGTATTCGCATCATATAAACAAACAAACCAACCAGACAAACCTACACCATCTTAACTGATTCCACTGTGAAGTACAGCCAGGAATGATTGTGACTTCTTCAGATAGTCACAAATGATCTGGATGAAACTGACAAGTATCTTTCCATTTCCTACTTATCTCTAGCCTGTTAGTTGTAAAAGACTAAATTGCTTCTTTTGGGTTTGGGGGTGGGGTTGCCTTGTGAATGGGAGGAAGCTTTTTCTTCCTCCATTTTTTGTGGGAGGTATGGGATAGGAGAATTGTTTAATTCCAGGACCATGTCTCTCTTTCCTCCCCAAAAACAAAGACATGATGTCTATATCAAGGGATCATTTAGAATTTGCTTTCCCTTCCCCCTATTCTGTTCATCACAGCAACATGCAACCACAATTACAACTCGTGGGGAAAGAACCTGGTTGCAGTACTGCCAGCAAGCTATCCTTTCAGCACTACAGACAGGAATATAAATGCACAAGGATAGTAGTTTCCTACTTTCCCCCTTTATGACAATTGCTTTTATGCTTTAGAAGGGGGATAGAGGTAGTCCACTTTATTTTATTTCCTAATTTATTTTATTTCTTATTTGCATGTAATGAAGGAAAGAGAATTTTGTTTCTCCGAGACAGCTTCAGGAGAGTCCCAAAGGTGCTTTTTCAGGAGGCAACTGGACTTTCTTGTTTTTTTCTTTTCTTTTGAAGACGTTTTGCTTCTCATCCAAAAAGCTTCTTCAGCTCTGGCAGGATAGTGGGGAATGGAAGGATTCATTTTCCTTGCAGACAGCTGGTAATTTGCATCCTTTTAGAGAGTTGTTGAAGCACTGGAGGATTCTCTGTGTCCTCAGGGTCACCTGAGTAGTGCTCCTGGTTCCTGTAGTCTGCAATTTTTTCCTCTGGAAATCCATTCCTACTCCCACACCATTTAAAGGGTGCTCATCCCAAATTGTATTGCTAAAAGTCTATAGAAGTTTCTTGGATGAGAAGCGAAACATCTTCAAAAGAAAAAAACAAGAAAGTCCAGTTGCCTCCTGAAAAAGCCCCTTTGGGACAACCATGACCTGGATGATTGAGAATCTCCATAGACTTTTATCTTGGAGCAGATCACTATATGAAGGGCATTGTGCACTCTCTTATTGGTTGGTGCGCTAATTGGCCAATGATATTCTTTGCTTTTTGTCCCTGCAGTAATTAATGGTACCACATACAACTAAAATGGTCTGAAGGGATTAGGGAGTAGAATCAGGGCCTAATGCAAATGTTTATAATCCTTGCACTCAGCAAAGTACAGTAGGCGATGCTTCAGGTATACATTTAATTGTTTGTTACACTGAAAGAGAGCCTTGCCATTTTGTCATTCAAAGCATCCCGAAAGACATCTTATTTGAAAACCAAGTCTTCAGAAAAAATCACAGGAATATATGGCTGAATGATTGTGAGTTCCATAATATATGGTAACATAGGACTCTTGCTTTCCTATATTATATTTTCCACTGAAACAAAAAACAGGAGCATTCTGGCTAGTACTAAGGTGGCCATGTATCATGCATTTCAAAGAATAAACTTCTAATTGACCTTACGTTTATGTGAAGCAAGGCCAAGTCCCCAAAAGGCATAAAGGTAGGGGATTGAAATATATTGGATGTTGGATGTCTTTATTTAAGAAATAAGTGAAACAAGAATTGAACTCTTGTGTTCTTTGTTCACTCAGGTGGCCTGTAGTTATCAACAGGACCTCCATCAAAGATCTGATAATATTATATGGTAAAGATGGATATTTTTTGCATTTTTACATATCTTTGTGTGATGCATTTCCTATTTTCTTTAGAAGTATTTAAAAAAAACAATAGTAGCTGAAACTGAAGTCAAATTACTTTAATTTACTTTAACGCTGTATGTTTTCACAGTGTGGGTGAGTGGCAAGCACTCACCATGAGTGGTATAATAAGAAATGGAGCTAAAAGTACTTTTTGCCATGCAGCAACTATATTTTGTTCCTGAATATGCATATGTTAATGCAACACCCCCTCATAATATCTGCAAACATTTTCTCATCCCTCAATATAATCTAAATAAGTAGTAGTCTACCACCAGAAATCACTTACACATACTTTAAAAAATTGGAATATGAATACACAAAACATATACACGGGGGGGGGGGGCTTGTTTCATATTTGAAGTAAAATGTTTTATTTCTAAAATAAGTACCCTACATGGCACTTGAAATCTCCTTACATCTAAGGTATATCAAAAGTAACTGAGAACTAACCTTCAGAAACTCTATTGCAGCACTTAGTAGATAAACATTACTTGAAAATAACAACAGCAAATTACAAGCTGTATATTTGAAAAAGAATATTAGTTCAATTACAATCAGGGAACAAGATCGATCTACATTGCAGGGGGTCATCAGCAGAAAACATTCATTCTATCTACTATATATGCATACAATTATACATGGTTTCTTTTTTTTAGCATACACTTGGTTTTATTTTTAAATAGTATGCATTCTCAGTAAGGCTGTGCATTTTGCCTAGAATATTTATGTCAGAGTATTTGTTTATTAATTATTTATAATGTATTTTATCATTTTCATCATTAAAATAATTAAAAAGTAGGGAAGAATTTAAAGGTGTTTTTGAATTGTATATAAAACTGTTTAAGAGTAAAATACCCATTGTCTCTTGACACTTGAAATAAAACATCACTTTGTCTTTTATTAAAAGGTGGTGGACTATAATTTCATTTTCTGAAACATTTCTGGTCAGAAAACTTTTTGTGAGAGATTTTAATGGAGAAAATGCATTAATCCTCACGATTTGGCTTGCAAGCAAGTTATTTATAACATACTTCAATTTACAGTTCCAGTGCTATTGTCTACTATTGTTTCATTACCAGGTGCAGGATATTCAAACTGAGCCAGCATGATTACTTAAAAAGTCCTTCATGGCTGTAAAATTAACTACTGGCATAATTTCAAGGTTATTTTTTCTTCAATAGCAGTATGAGCTATTTCTCACAGAAATTGGTGGCTCAGGCTGTTAATTGCCTGCACTTAAGTTCCAGCTGCCTACAACTGCTGTAGGCTCGAATCCCACCAGGCTCAAGGTTGACTCAGCCTTCCATCTTCTGGGGTAGGTAAAGTGAGGATCCAAGATTGTTGGGGGCAATTAGCTGACCTTGTAAAAATGCTGCTTAGTAATAAGCAGGCATATACAATGGAATGAAGGCTATTGCTGAGCACACTGGGTTGCATCCCAAAAATTGTACGCTGCCCTGAGTCTCCGGAGAAGGGCGGCATATAAATGTAATTTAAAAAATATTATTTCAGTTCTTTGCAGCTATCTTCCTCCCAGCACAAAGGGTAAAAAAGCCTACCCTTTATAGATTATGAACTCTTTAAAGAGCAATCCTAAACTCATTTACTTAGATTTCAGCCCAATGATGGAAAACAATCAAAACACAAACAATAAAAAATTACCCTAAAATTACACTAGGATACTACCCAGCTTTATAATGACACTATGCAGCTTATTACAATAAAAACACTTTTAAAAAATTGAAGAGAAGAATGGCATGTATCTGGAAGAAAATAAGAACATTCATTCTGAGATATACAGCCTCATAAGACCTCTAGTACCCATCCTTCTTCAAGAGTGGAGAAAAATCTTTGTTTTAGAGAACATCTAAATGAGGAAAGGAAAGGGGTTGTATGGATGTTTGGAATATGCTTTTCTAGAGCACAGGTGCTGCAACAGGAAAGGCCCACTGGGTCTTCATAAGTGAAACTTTAATTCAGGGGTCCCCAAACTTGGCAACTTTAAGACTTGTGGACTTCAACTCCCAGAAGCAGAGCTGGCTGGAGAATTCTGGGAGTTGAACTCTATAAGTCTTAAAGTGCCAAGTTTGGGGACCTCTGGTTTAATTAATGGGACCTGCCAACTCTATGTGATCATATAAAATAGGCAGAAACCATGACAGACTGACAGTCCCCTGATAGATAGTGATGCTTGACAGTGAGATGGGCAGCATATAAATTTCAGAAATAAATCAATAATATCTGAAGCTCATCAACCATGTTCTCACTCAGAAACTATGTCTGTTGTTCTGAATTTTAGATACCTACCCTGCTTTCATTTTCTAACAGATTTTCTGGGTATGAAATAATACCCAGATTATAATTATGAAAGTATAAAATGCATTATTAATCTCTTTAATATACTGCATAAATCTGTCTGGCAGTTTAGTATAAATGTCAAAGGGCAGTTGGCTGACCATAAGTACTGCAGATAACTCAGTGCAAATAACAGGTGTTCAGTATAAAAAAGATATGAAGAATGACAAGAGCAAATATTGTGCAGTTCATAAGCACTTACCATTAAAGGTGGGATCAGTATAAAAGTCTGTAAAGATAAAGTGATTCCAAGAAGCATCTGGCAAATATTTGACTGGCACTGATGCAAATTTGGTGAGGAATGCTGAGGCTTGCTAGAAACAAGTCAAAAATGTTTCAACAGTTTGAAGAACACCAGGGCAAAGTGTTGTTATTAATACAAAGAAACTCTAGATTTTGGATGGAATCTTGGAAGTAGATTACCCTTCCTGGAAATTTCATTCAACTATAAAACTGTCAAAAATGTTGTTTTGCATGAGGCATGCTAATTTATTACCAGAACAGATAACACAAAGAGTAATTATGGGATTTGGTTTATTTATTCCTTACATTGGCTAGCTTCTTGAGTTGTGCTAAACTATCATGTGGTTTTTGTTTTGTTTTTAGAGAAGGATGTTGTGTGAACTCAGTTACTCTAATTTATTTAGTCATTGCTCAGGAACTCCATAATTATATCTGCTAGGAAATATCTTCTTTGAAAAACAGTATCTAATGTGGATTAGTGCAAACCATACAGTTGTTCCCAGATAGGTTTACTATTTAGCTCCCACCATGGTAAACCAAAATAGGTGGCAAAGTTACACAACAATCTTGAAAGCAAGGCCATGTTCTCTGTGAGCTGGTCAACAATATCCAGGCTAAATTAAAAGTACAAATCATGTACATGTGGTTTTGCCTATAGATCAGACATTCTTGCAAAGAAAGAGAGCAACCCAAATATATTTTCTTTCTCATATTGGGTTTTCAGTTAAGATATTAATAAACACTTGTACTGGGAAGAATGTGCTAACTCCCACTACTGCATGACATCATTTCATGATTCATATGATTCTGCAGCCTATACAGCAATTGTGATTTTAAGGCCTGATTTGCTTATCCGGATGGAAAAACTTAAGCATAAATACAAGAGCAGAAAACAATGCATACAGCACAATTGTCTTCATTTGACTTGATGACTATCATGGATTTTGTCAGGGAAATTTATAAAGACTACGTCTAATGCCATTAGGAAAATCATTTATTTATTAATTGACTTACTTTATTCATTAGATTTTACCTTGATTATTTTAAAAGTCAAGATGTCATAGCACTGTTTCTTCTAATCTTACCCACACCAACTCAGTGAAATAGGCTGGACTAAAAAAGTTGGTTCAAAATCTCCCAGTGAGCTTCATTACTGAGGGTGGACTTAAATCTGGGCCTCCTAAGACGTAGCCCAATTTCTTAACCACTATACCACATTGCAACTACAAACTCTATCACACTGCCCTTCTACAATTATGGTCAATAATAGATGTAATATACCACATGGGCCCAATCATTTAAGTTGACATAGAAAGGATCTGCTATCATTTTAATATTAAATGTATTTAGGCCAATGCGTAACTAAGGGGGCATTTATGTTCCATGGAAAACTAAGCAGCTACACCTACTTCACACCTACTTTGACAGATTTGATGTTGAGGACAGAATGTTGTAAATAAATGCTGTTTATATTAATATCAACCAAGCTGACAAAAAGCATTTCGGATTTTAACCACTTTTCCCACATATGCCTATCTTTTAGGTATCTAATAATTATTGAGTGATGGCTGTCAAACAAAAGTTCTGAAATGAAATTATGAAGAAATTGATCAGTGGCAGACTCTGAAATCTAATGTATGTAAGCCAAGCTCATTCAATAAATTTCTGCATTTCTGGTACAACTTAGTACCAGTTCTATCATCTCATTTTTTTTCCTTCTGATTTCCTACATATCTTTCCAGGTTTGTTAGTTGAAAAAGATAGCCACAGTTGATCAGGTTTCAAAATGGCCTTTCTGTTCTGAAGCATATTTAATTTAATTTAATTTAATAATTGGACTTGTATGCCACCCCCTCTCCGAAAGGACTTGGGGCAGCTCACAACTAAAAATACAAACAATAAATACTTTAAAAACAAATTAAACCCAACAACCCAAATAAAATCAATTTAGAATTTACATTACAAATAATAACTTTAGGAGGTATAGCTATTTTCCCCTTTTCTTTTCATTAATTTTATCATACTGACATAGGAATTTAGGAAAAGCAATTAGTCATATAACATGCTTTATATTTAATGCATGTTTAATCGTGGCAAAACTACTTATATATGTAATCTGATCATCAAAGGACTATATCAAGCTAAAGGATAGACTTTTACTTTGGCTTCAAGTTTTGTTTGTTTGTTTGAGTTGTATTATTAGATGTCTTCTATTTATCCCAGAAAAGCATTCTATATAAACTATAGCAAAAAGTGAATATTTCAGAAACTGGTAATGCCAAGAATATTGCTGACAGCCACCCTACACATTTGTTACCGCATTCTCAGCACAAGTGCCGGAATGAACATCTGCAGTGTAAAACTCAGCCCATTAGTTCCTGCAGCTTGTTAGCATATTTTAATACTGTGTTCACAGCTTTCTATTTCCATCAAGGTGTTACTAGGTGTCAGACTCTGTATTCACAAACTTCACTAATACTATCCTGTGTCCTTCTATCCTGTAATTGACAAGATCGAAAGGGAAGGGTGAATTAAGAAGTACACATTCAGCTGATATTAAGAGGAACTTCAAACATAACATATGTGCAGGAAAAAAGATTGTTTCATTCTTCCTGATCCTACAATTCTTTGTCATGTCCATGAGGTTAATTGAGTTTTCCAAAATAGATCCTGGTTCATGTTACAGAAGATTTTGCAACAAAGATTGTATACAATCTTTAAAAGTAGGTGTATCTTAGAAGTACACAAACATGTACAAATTAACTTCTTCAGAGGATCTATGAAAGTATTTATTTTCTGACAAATGGTATCTATCTTTTTAGAATTCCATGACATCAAATGAGTATACCATGTTTCTTATTTCCATTTATTGCATCCTCTTTTCCTAATTCCTAACTTAAGTAAAAAGTCATGTGTTATATTCTCTACATAGCAAGTAGAAAAAGTCTGGAGAGGCAGTTATAGTGGCTCAGGTAGGATGAATTTAAAGGAGGAATTAATTTCTACTAAAGACTCCATAAACTTAAGAAATCAAAAATAATAATGCTAGAACAAAATCAGGCATATACTGTATCATTATTAATATGCCTTGAGTTCCAATTCATGCAGAAGCCAAGAAACACAAACAGCTTCCGACATCCACGCTAAGATAAGCTAAAAGCTAAGATACCTGTTAGTGGTTGACAAAATTGGAGGTAATATTGTGAAAAGAAGGGATCATCTGGAATGGCCAGGAATGATTTGTTGTAACTCCTGAACAGAAATGGAATTTACATGCCTTCACCAACCATTTCAAAAATGCAAGAAAAATTAGTATTATAATGGATGCGTAGCTTTTACTCATAATTAATTATCCAAGATGTTCCTAAATGTGGGTTTATTATTAACTTAGGGTGTGAGACTAGGCTGTCATTAACATAAAACTGATAGAACTCCCCCCCCCATACACATTCCATTTCAATCTGCAAGGCCCAGTATTTTGCAATTTTTTCCTAATTGCTTTTCTTCAATACTAGCATCATCCAGAATAGCAGAGACAGGCACATGCCATGTAACATGCCAGACTTAAAAACTGTCAATAAGAAAGACAAAAAGGTCTGGATTGTAGATGTAGCAGTACCTGGAGACAGCAGAACAGAAGGGAAAAACCTGGAGAAGGCAAAAAATACAAAGACCTGCGAACAGAAATAGAACAAATGTGGCAAAACTGGAGCACCACTTGAACACCATCGGCACTGACAAATTCAGTATCAGTCAATTGCAAAAGAAACCTTTATTTGGAACAGCTTATATCCTGTGACGATATTCACCCATGTCTGCCTATCCCAAGTCCTTGGGAAGGGTTCGACAGGCAGAGAAAAACGCCAAATCCAGTCTGAAAATCTGGCTGACTATGCAGTGGATGATGATGATGATGATGATGATAATAATAATAATAATAATAACAACAACAGGAACAGGAACAGGAATAACAACAACATCATCAACAACAACCCTAACCCTAGGTCTTTGGTTAGGACTCGAGCTGTTGAGTTACCAACCAGCCCCAAAGGCTGTGAATCTCACCAAAGATTAACAACAACAACAACAACAATAATAATAATGTCTTGCTGACAATGGACCACTGTTATCTAATAAACCCAAAGACTATACACCAGCCAGAAAGATAGCAGGCGAGGTCTGGTGAGTGTTAAAGCCACTGTCCTATGAAACACAGAGCATCCAAGAGTACATCAGTAAAATGAGCTGCTAAGAGAACATCGGAGGCAGCGGCAGACATGGGAGGAAGATCAAGCAGAGGAAGTGCCATGGCAAGACAAGACCCTGCATGGGATGTTCCGTCGACAAATAGCTGAGTGGCAGGCATTGGGAAATCCAACCAGTGGCTGGAAATGGCTTGATTAAAAGGTCGCACTGAGGTCTTGATCATTACAACACAAGAAAAAGCCCTAAGCACCAGATCCATAGAAGCACCACATTAGGCAGGATCTGAGGTATAGATCATGCAGAGAGACCTCAGAGTCCAACACATAGTACCAGGGTGTAAGATGCAGGTAGGAACAGCATATGCTGAATGGCACAACTAAGTAACTGCCATTGTTTACAGTAACATCCACAATATGTATAGACTAGACTCTCCCCAAGCCCCAAGGGGAGATTCCACAGAAGATTGTGAAGACTAACAGGGCTAAGATCCTGTGGGATTTCCAGATCCAAGTGGCCAATCAACCAGAATCATGGTATAGCCAAGGACTAGAAGATAATGGTGGTGATCACTGTAGTAGTGCAAAGTGACAGCAACATCAGGAAGAAGGAGAATGAGAAGCAGGAGAAATGCCGGAGCTAAAGGAGGAACTAGAAAGCATGTGAAAAGGCCAAAGTGGTGCTAGTGGTGGTAGGAATACTTGGGGCTGTGATCCCTAAACTGGGAGAGTGACTCCAAGAGATCCCAAGAACAATATCAGGGCTCTCTATTCAGAAGAGTATAGTGCTAGGAACAGCTCAGTTACTGAACAGAATCCTCAAGCTCTCAGCTTCTGGGAGAAGCTGCCCATACTACTCATAGGAGGAAGAAGGGAATTTGTTTATATATGTGTCAACAGATTGCAGCAACACTTAATATCTTGCCTCCTATTTTCCTACAGCAACAACACTGAAAGGTGGGTGGGTCTAAGAGAGCAACTTCCCCAAAATTTTTGGATCTAAGGGATGCCTAAAATTCACACTTTCCTAGTTTCTACGCCAATACCTTAACCACAACACCAAACTGGCTCATATGGTATCTCATTTAGATTAAAGGAATAGAATTAGACAGAACAAAATGTCTTGGATTGCCCTACTTATGCAGAGTTAGATAGTGTAAAATAAACTTAAATTAGGCTACCAGCAGCCAATTCATTACATGTAATTTGGGAAAACAAATACAAAGTGATAATTAGATAGTTATTGCGTCTAGTTTAAGGAATAACAATTCCAGCTCCTGCTTAAACTTTATTTTACTTTCTTGTTTTAATGTGGGGAAAGAAAGGAAAAAGAAATGGAGAAAAGGGACAAAAAAGACAAATTATTATACTTATGTATAAATTCAAGCTCGATATGACTCTGTTTTAGAATCATAACAGATACTGTATGTTTCATTATGCAGTATATCAGTTTGAATATAGATAGTCCTTGCTTAATGACCATTTGCTTGAAATTATGATGTGCTGAATGAACCATGCCTTAAAGTTATGCCCACTTTAACACCTCCATGGTACACAATACAGCTGGTTTCCAAGCACTCTATATGATTTTCATTTATAGTCTTCCCTACTGGCTTTCCCAGAAAGTCAATGGGGGAGCTGGCCAGAAGGTTACAAGCTGCCGCCGCCTGCTGTGAGGCCTCCCTGTTGTCTCTGGGGGCTACCTGAAAAAAATCAGTCTTCAAATCCAAGCAAAATTTTGGTGCAAAGATTTTGTATGATGGGGCATTTACCAGCCAGCCCCCAGAGGCAAGAGGATTGTCTTTCATTTCTGGGGGCTGATTGCAAACATCCTATGCTGCCAATACTCCATACCAAAATCCTGCCTAGGTTTCATGACAAACTGTTTTTAGCTATACTCTTTGAGAGAGAAAGGGCTCCTATCAGAGTCATTCAGCCCCATGACTGAAGCATAGTGAGGCATAGTGGTTCGGGAGGGAATCATCTCTGAGGGGGAAAGAACTGCCTGTCAGAGGGTTTTGGCCCTGCATGAGGCATAGTCCCTAGGGCAATTCTTTGAATACAAAAGAGCTGCCCCTGGAAGATTTGGACTCATGCAGAACAGAATCCCTGTGGCAGCAGCCCTTTTACTCCATCAGCTTAAGAAGCTGGGAGATTGCTTAACTCAACAACTAAGAGTGCTGGGATTGCAGTCATTGAGCAAATCAGTCATATGATCAGTGGTGGGATTCAAATTTTTTTACTACCGGTTCTGTGGGTGTGGCTTGGTGGGTGTGGCTTGGTGGGTGTGGCAGGGAAAGGATACTGTAAAATCTCCATTCCCTCCTCACCCCACTAATCTGCTTTCCAGCTCCGTTCTCCTGTGCAGGGCAACAAAAGAAGACCCAAGCAATCAGCTGGGACTCAGGAGGCAGAGAATATATGGGGGTGGGGCCAGTCAGAGCTGGTATTTGCTGGTTCTCCGAATTACTCAAAATTTCCGCTACCAGTTCTCCAGATCTGGTCAATGACTCAAGATTCCAGTCATGATTGTGACCATAGGTTAAGGACTACCTGTACCCTAAGAGGCTGCAAAGGAAATGCTTGGAAAAATATAAAAATATCTTCATCCCAGCAGGATTTAAAGTGGCTCACTAATAATAAATAATATTACTTATGTATTCAAAGGGAGACACCAACAGAAATTTCCTCTAAGCTACG
This sequence comes from Naja naja, assembly GCA_009733165.1. NCBI lineage: Eukaryota > Metazoa > Chordata > Lepidosauria > Squamata > Elapidae > Naja > Naja naja. The sequence goes on from CM019150.1 coordinate 165,499,579, forward strand.
GGTGTCAAACTCTCATCATGGCGGCGTCACATGATATATCATGACTTTTCCCCCCTTTGCTAAACTGGGCATGGCCGTGGCCAGCATGTGACGCATCTGCCCATGGGCCGCGAGTTTAACACCCCTGGTCTAAGACACCCAGAATCGCTTGATATGAGATTGACAGCATATAAATTTAATAAATAAAAAATAAATAGTAAAATAAATATAGAAGAATGAATTATATTTGCTTCTCTTATATTTCAATTTTGTGTTGATCTGAAATTAAAAACATGGAAAAATCTGAAACAAAATTGTTCAATAAGTTATGCATAGTATACCAACTTTGCTAGCTTTCCTGTTTCTGCATGTCCCACTTTCAAAATGTCATTTAAAAAAAGATGCTTAACAAAAGAACACATTATGTTCTAGCATCTGCGATGTGATTTAAAAAAAAACATTTCCTTGAGTGGTCCTTAGGAAAAAGAAGTATCCTATTTGTGTTTTAGGCCTAAAAAGGATACAGATAATTTTTTCTGGGATCAGGAAGAGAGGTAATGAATGACTACTCTTCCCTATTTATACACTTTCTCCAAATCTTGTCTTGAAACTCTTTAAACACTGGTCTTAGTTCTGATTCAGAGGGCCAATTAAGACCATGTAACTGCCTTTGACTTGCCAACATTAAAAAGCTCGAAATATGTTTCCCTTCTGCAAAATTTGAAGTTGGTTATTGTTCCCCCAATGTAAATCATATGCTGTACCAATATCCTACAGATTCTTGCTACATTTTAAAAAATATTCGTTCTCTGAAGAAAGTAGGTAATACACAGAGTTCAATATAAGTCTAAAAGGCTTTTGAGAGTTGTATTATGTCCTGGAACTGATGTCACTGAATCATTAAAAACATACACTGTGGATTTTTATATATTATTTTGTACAATTATTTGTAGAATCTTAAAATCCTACAGTTACATATGTAGAATAAAAAACGGACTATCTGTTCTTTTCTTCAAAATTACAATGGTACACAACACTAGGCTACCTCAATCTTTTTCCTTCTCAAAATGGGATCCCATTAATATTTCACATTTTCTGAATAGCGGGATTTTCCATTTATCTGGAACTACAAGATTGGGTGGTTCCACAAACTTTGGGTGGTTCAATAAAAAGGACTCGAAACAGGTTTGGGAATAAAAGGAGCCATAATTTGTTCTTTTCTGCATGTCAGCCCTACATAAATTACAATACTATACATCATTGCTAATAAATAAAGTATTTTATTTTCGGGAGAAAAATGCAGGCAACTTTCAGTATCCATTTCTTGAGTAGAAGGTTAAGATACATAAACAAAATGGTCTTGAGAATAAAAGGAAGAAGAACCAAAGTTAGTGGTTAGAGTATTGATTGAATTTGGTAAGGGACACTGGAGAAGAGTTATCAATAAAGGGCAACACAAACAAACATGCCCATGCACACATACACACTCTTTGTCTCTGCTCCTTATCAAAGTATTTTTCCATTTACTAATAGACAACCTCAAGTAAAAAGTTCTAATAAGTGTGCAATGTTTCTAATGTCCAGTTCTATGTAGAGTTATTTTAACTAAAATGTTGTTAGTGAATACCTCAAATGAAAAAAGATGTGATATGATATTGTGTTACTTTATTGTTAATTTATTATTGTTAATGTATTGAACTGGCAGTAGTGAACCCAAGTTCAGGCTCACCTTCAGCCATGAAAACTCAGCAGGTGAGTTAGCTTATCTCACTGAACTATCATTGTGTGGAAATAAATGGCAGGAGGAAACAATATATTTACTGCCTTGAACTCCTGAAAAAAACAGCATGTACCTTTAAGAACAGAACAGAACAGAACAGAAAATTTGACTAAATGTTAATAGGCACACAAGAAATTGGTCCCAATAATTAAAAGATATTACAGATATCTTACAGATATCCTAGTGGATATACTGTGCGTATCTGCTTCTCATTCTGATATTTTATACCTCATTTCTCCTAACTTTGCTATGTTTAACTCTTTTCTAGGTATAGTCTAGTGTTGCCTCTGTCCTAGACCCATATCCTGCAGTCCTATCTTCTTTTCAGTCAGATTCTGTCAAATCTCTTCTAAGACATACTTCTTCAAGGAATCTAGGTCAATTCCCAGAGGTCCTCTCATGGCACAACTTGCTGGTTAAACCTCTGACAAAGGATAAACAGAGCTAAACATGGTTTGCATCAAAAGAATTCAGGATCTCTATATTGTTAAACAAGCAAGCGGAAAAAGAATGAAGAAACAATGCCTTTCAACAGCATTATTATATTAAGAACAAAACTGCTTCTCAGTTTCTAGCAGAAATTCCAAAATGAAGCTTTCCTCCATCACTGTTACAACAAACAGAAAGGGAGGTGTTTGTTTGCTTGTTTGCCATATTTTGAATTTCAGTTCATCATGCTTCTGGTAAGGACAAAGAAGCACTAGAAATGCTCAACATAACACTATTAATCTGTGTTATGATCCAGTCCAGCGGTTGCCAACCAGTGGGCCACAGCCCACCGGTGGGCTGTGAGAAAATTTTGGCGGGCCACAGAGAAATCTCACCCCCAGAGCACCCCTCCCAAAGCAATTAATTCAGACTGTGCAAAAACACATGGCTTCGCAGCCCACATGGCCCGCGGGAACCCTCCCCACCCACTCACTCCTTACCCAGCAAACTTGCCTGCTAAATTGCTATTTTTCCTTTTTCCAACCATCATCTTTTCTGCTGTGCTGGGAGATTTAGATTAGCTAGGAAGCAGGAAATGGTTGGATTTCTTGCTTTCTAGATAGTCTTTAGATCTTCGGCTCTGCTTTTAAGCACAGCCGAACCTCCCTTAGGACTGAAGGTTCTATTATTCAGTGCAGACTCACGGCAAGCAAATTTGAGAGACTGAGCTAGCCGATGGCAGATAGATAGATCACTGAATGATTCTGTGAGCAACTCAATCTGCCTGCCTGCTTTGCCTGGTTTTGGGTAAAAATTGTTCTTTTTTTAATAAAAAAATTCAATATTTACATACGTGGTGTATTGTGAGTTAATTTTGTGAGTTTGCTTACAAGAAAATTTTATATGACAGACTGAGCTAGCCAATGGCAGATAGATAGATTTCTGAATGAATCTATGATTCTATGAGCAACTCAATCTGCCTGCCTGCTTTGCCTGATTTTGGGTAAAAATTGCTCTTTTTTTATAAAAAATTCAATATTTATATAAATGTTCATAATATTTACATACAAGCCATGCCCAGCCAGTCACATGACCATGAAGCCACATCAACAAATTAGGCCATGCCCACAGAACCGGTTAGTGGTCCCTGGGATTTAAAATTATGAGTTTGGTGGTCCCTGAGGTCCAATAGATTGGCGACCCCAATCCAGTCCACATCGATACTACTAGGAAAGTATGCAGAAAGTACCAAAAATCTATATATAGAACTTTTCCTATTTCTTCCCACTTCTGAAGTATTAGCAGGTTAAGTATCTATTTTGCTAATATAGTACATAAATAAGGCTTACTTTTATTTTCTTTGTACAACCTGCTTTGTAGAAAAACATTCAGCATCTTGTTTTGGCTACAGTGTAATTCAGCAATAACTACAGAATTAGCTCCTGCTAAATCTAATTGCACAGGTAAATGAACAAGAGTTATTAAGATTTCTATTTTATTATTCCACTTTTAATGTTACAAATTATTTGTTACATATTTTACTGAGTATACACTTCCTACTCCATTATCAGTCAGATTAGAAATATAAAATATAAAAGTCTAAAATGAATGGTCTTCATAATAAAATAATAAAGTAAATCTGACAATCTGAAACTAATGCAGCTATTAGCTTAGATTAAAACCAAAGCAAACTAAAGAAGACAATTTTTTTCAATTGCATCCCACTCCTAGCTCCTATGTGGGGGGGGGGGAGAAAATCACCCCTTATTTGTCTTTTGGGGGGGGGAAGAAACTAGATATGTCTGAGATATTTGCATTTTGCTTTTTTTCTTGTTTGACATGTAGGCAGTGGGGATGCTCAATACAACCAGCAAAATCTATACAGCATTTTATTATGACTTCCCAGACACATTTATCATAATATGATACCTGTTAGGTAAACAATTAATGGAGGCAGATGACCTAGAATGACTATCAGGAATGGTAGAGTCTAATTATAACAGTCTCTCCTAAAAAGAAAATAATTCAGTAAATTATTTCTCAGTTACTTATCTGTGTAGGTTAAAAAGGTAACTGAAAAGTGCTGTGCACACATTTTGTAGCAGTATCAGATTGCTTGTCTGCTCTCCATTACTCCACCTACAATTATTCTGAATATTTCAGCAACAAATCGTTGAAATCAAGATTTATAACTGCCTATAATTCTGCCCTATTCTTTCTCCCTAACATCTAGTCATGGATAAGTTTCAACTGAAATAGGTTTTGTCCTGTTATCAGTAACAGAGGGCCATTTCTCAGGCCTGATGAAGTGTAATCTGCATTGATTGTTATCTGATTAGAAGAGAATGCAGTTTGGCTTCCCTCCATTACTTAAACCAGCATCTCACTGTTTGTCCTTAGAGACCACAGCTTCACTCAGGCAGAGAGTGTCTAGACAGTATTCATGATCCATCTGTCTGGCACAGCCAGGCTGATGGCAAACTCTATTAGAACTGGATTTTTTTTCACTCTTTCTCTCTCATTCCTCCCCCAATATTTTTTTCCCTCTGTGAAGCATAATCTGACACTGAAAATTACTATCATTGTTGCAGTTCTTAAAACGGCAGTGTCAGACTTTCATTAACATCTATACCAGACGGCTACATATTGAAATAAATGGACGAGTAACCCAGATGAGAGTCAGCCCTTCATGCAACACACACAGACAGACACACAGACAGACACATACACAGAGACAGAGAGGGAGGGAGGGAGGGAGGGAGGGAGGGAGAGGGAGAGAAAGATGGAGAGATCAGCCATCTATCTGATCTATGTATCTATCTGATATAGGTAAACAGTACCTTTCAAAAACTCCCCGTGTGAACTACATGCAGATAATGTCTTTACTGTCTTATATAAACATGTTCTAAATCCTTTGGAATGTATTATAAGAATATTTATCTGGAGTACTTAAAAGTTGCTTAACCCACAAAATTTATAAAACACACACATTTCCACAAACTCTATTAATGCTGCATTTGACATTGTGAAAATAATTCATAAAATTTAGGAAGTCATGTAAGGTATAGTTTTCAAATACATCACAGACAGTAATAATAACAACATGATCATTTTACACCTGCTTTTTAACATGTAAGTACTTGAATTAAACCATAATTTTACAATCTAAGATTTTCATTTGTATTTATACATCCTGGCTACATTTTTGAACCATGAAATATGAGCAAGAAATCATGTTACAATTATCATATCTGTGAAATCCATTGTATCTCCTGGAGCAATGTCATGAAACACAGGCTGAATGAAAATAATGTTGGCATAACAGCGTCAATGTTTTTACAAGAATATTGTTAACAATATATAGGGTTTCGTAGTTAATAGTAGAATGTAACAAATCTCTGGGCCAGATTTTTTCTCTCTTTTGCCAATCTGTTCAGTAAATTAATAAGCTATTTTAAATTATTTAATACTGTCAATAAATGTTTGCCCTTTCATTTGAAACTTGATAATCCTTGTAAAAAACAATTATTATCTGGTTATCTACCATCTCATTATTTGACCAAATAAACTACAAACTCTCATTATTTGACCAAATAAACTACAAACTCTCATTATTTGACCAAATAAACTACAATCTACCTATCCACTTCCCATTTATCTTTGGTCGAAATAAGTAACTTCCTATTCATTTGAGTTTTATAAAACATTAATATGAACTATTTCAATTGGATGCAGAATATACCTAAGTTTATTTTAGTTTGAAGTCATGCAGCAGACTGTATGGCCACATTTTACTGACATATGAGCAGAAGTCTTACTCATCATAGCATTTCTTCTGTAAATCAGCAAGGAATTGATGATGCCTTTCTACTGCAAGCACACAAATTAACTCTGTACAGTGAACAATGCTGATACAATAAAGCCGCAAAGATTTCTTGCAGAATTATTACTTTGGGCTGCAAGGGCATGGAAGAGAAAACATGCAATTAGACAGTAAATTGAGTAAGACAGAATTCTCAATCAAATGTTTTGAATTTACCAATCTGCAATTCAATCATTTCTTCTGTACAGTTATTCCTGTATATTATCTGTATTCTCAGAGTCTATATGCTCTGACCCAGAATAGAAAGTGAATTTATATTCCCCTACAGTGGGCAATATGAAAAAAGCTATAAAACCATATTGACATATTTGCTTTCCTTGCATCCAAGCTGCAAATAATATTGACTATATCTCTTTCTCCTAAATTTTCTATGGTCTTAATAATAGATCATGGCAATCATTTTGGAATGTCAAATTTTACAACCATTAAAGCATAATGCACCAAATGTGGCAAAAACCACGATGATAAATCCTTACCACTTCTGTCATCAATATATTTGGTTAAGTTCTCCTCACAAAGGATCTATCTAATGCAAAAGTACAGAATGCTATAATTAAAGTAACTGTAACAATGTATTAATTAATTGTGCTGCTGAATGAGCAGTATTTCACCTCCCTTGTAATTTAAAACTGCTGGGCAAGTTGTTCTATCACTGCACCTGGCCCAACACTATCAACATGTGGAACGCTTAAAAACATCTGGAATCTATTAATGCACAAGATCTAGCATCCTCCCCAATCTGGCTTCATGCCAAGAAAGCCTGCATGAAAAGAAGCTGAAAATTCACAATGTTCTGTTTGGTGGGAAAGGAGGTGCAGCAGAAAAACACTCTGCTTAACAGCTGATCAGCAAGACAATCCTTTTCAAGAAGAGCTCTATAGCAGGGGTATCAAACTCACGTTGTCACGGCGATGTCATGTGACATATTGGGACATTTTTCCTTCGCTAAACTGGGTGTGGGCGTGGCCAACACATGATGCATCTGGCCCACTAACCAGGAGTTTGACAGCCCTGCAGAGTTAGGGTGTGGGTTAGGGCTTTCAAACTCCCGGCCTGCGGGCCGGATACGTCACACACTGGCCATGCCCATGCCTGGTTTGGCGAAGGGGGGGAAAGACCCGATACCGCCGTAACAACATGAGTTTGACACCCCTGCTCTATAGGAATGGTTCCAAAGGAAGGTTGGGTGATGAAAACACAAGCAGCACTCAGTTGCATGCATGAAGATAAGGATGGAGAATAAATCTGTGTCTATGAATCTATAGACATTTGAGGAATTCAGCCATTATGTACAACTGTAAAACAAAAAGCTCCTATTCAAAAAATTAATTTACAATTTATTATTAGAGGCAAATGAAATCTCTTCAAATGTTAAATGTATTCTACAAATCTGATATAGGGAATCCTTGATTTATAACTGTTTATTAGTCGTTCAAAATTATGACAGCAGTGAAATAGTGAATACTGATTCTCACATTTATGACTGTCATAGTACCTCTGTAGTCATGTGATCATGATTTTGGCACTTGGCAATCAGCATATGTTTACAACCATTACAACATTCCAGGATCATGCAATTCTCATTTGCAACCTTCCTAGTGGGCTTCCAGCAAGCAAAGTCAAAGGGAAAACTGGCAGGGAAGGTCACAAATTGCAATCACTTAGGATGTCTTCCTTAATGACCACAGTTTCATTTCCTTAATGATCATGACAAAAGTGATAATAAAATTAAGTGCAATCATGTGATGCCTCAATTAATGACCACAACAACAAAATTTCCAGTCCCAATTGTGAAATATATCAGTGAGCAATTTTTTTGAATAATATGAAGGAAACCTCACTTGGATGCTATCACAAAGATTATATTATCTTGGAATATATATACAATATTAGAATTTCCCTGCATATAAAATCTAATGTGAAAATATGATTCGTAATTATATCAAAATAATTTTTAGCTGTAGCTGGATAGAACTGGACAGAAAAAGCATTGAAATGTACATCATGTTTTAGATACTATATGCCATCTTGTAAATACTTAGATTTTCAGCAAAATTAAAACTGGACAAAATCCAAAAGATCCTCTTTAAGAATCTGAAACAAATTGTCTTCTCTGTTTTAAAAGGTCAAAAATCTACACATATCTAATGGCAGACAATATGAAGACCAGTCTAGTTTTACTCAATCCCTCCGTCAATGGCTGCTAATATTTGTCTGCTTGCCACATGGATACTCCTACTCAACCTAGATAATCCTGAAACCACCATCATTGACAAACTGTTAGCCTCTTCTGTTTTCCGAATATTGGGCATACTGCCATGCTGTATAGAGTTCTATCAATGAGTATGAGAAATTAGTGTTGTAAGCCAGCCATCCCCAACCTTTTGGGTACCAGGGACCGGTTCTGTGGAGAGAGATGTGCATCCTGCAGATGGGGCTTTGCTTGTTTGAGCAGCCCAGTTGCTGGCATGCCACAACCCAGTGCTGGTCCATAGCCCCTGTTGTAAGCAATTAAATTCCCAGTGCCTTCTTTTTTTGCTGAAAATGCCTCGTACTAATAAAGCATAGCAACTGAGAAGAAAGAAAATGAGAAATCACAACTATATTTTTTATTCTCTGTGTGATCATTACATAGTGACCAGTTTCTACTTCGATTCCAGTATCACCCAACAACAGCAATGATAACAAAAGAAATATAACAAAATTCGCAGTAAAGTGTATAACTGGGAAGTACTCACAGCTGAAGATGCTTGGAGGTGGATGTTCAGTTACAAGTAAGCAGTTCTCTTCATCGCTATTATCACCACAATCGTTCTGTTCATTACAGAGCAGTGAGGCACGATATAAGCATTTGCCACTTGTGCAGGTGAATTTGCACTCTGAAAAGGTATACAATAAAAGGAAAGCACAAATGAATACAATCTATTTTCTGTTTCATTGTACATCAGATCTGTAGTACAACATATTCAATATACATGTAAGTTATGACAGTAAAGGACTTTTCTACTCATTTGATCCTTGAACATGAATGTTAAATTACAATAAAATTTAATAATAATTTAAGTAGCAGAAGGAATGTTAGCATAACCATATTCAACTCAAGTAAGTTAGACATTTACGATCAACAATGTCTGATATCCATACATGAGTACCACTTATTTTTCTGGCATGTTGATCAGCTTCTCCCAATGCATTCAAGAGTTTTTTAAATCTCTTGCTCACATTTATTACTTGCTTAATGGCTATTTATTCAGTAGTCATTCGATATTGCAAGGCACAATGCAGACCACATGGGAGTTGGGGTTGTGTGCTTCAGTGCAGGCCTGGACCTGAGATAGAGTCCAGGCCAGGCCCGCACCACACTTCACAGGTATTCTACCACACTCAGCAGTGAGGAATCCAATGCTCCATTTAACAACCACAACTGGGAGACCCAAAATCATGATCGAGTGGGTGGGTGACTCACTTAATGACCATTAGAAGACTGAGACTTAGAATAACTTTATTGTCACTTTTAATGTACACTAATTGGCATACATTAAAAGTTTGTTGCATACAGCTCTTAAAGGGTCACCACCCCCAATATCTATTAAATAAATAAATAAATACATGAATAAATAATGCATATATTCACATGCCCACATATATGACACAGAGAAACAACACAGTCTAGTTCGGATGTATACATAGGCAAGAAAAATGAATCTTGCGAGTTTACCAGACAGGTGGCATAAGGATACAGGGGTGGGCTTCAAACATTTTAGCAAGGGGTTCTCTACCTGGTTGCTGGGTGGGTGTGGCCCTGGTGGGCGTGGCCTGGTCAGCCTCCTGCATCATGGTGGGGGGCATTTTTGCCCTCCCCAGTTTCCGGAGGCTTTCCTTGAGGCTCTGGGAGGGTGAAAATGGCCTCCCGGGCTCCAGACGCTCTCTGGAAGCTGGAAATGGGCCCATTTCTGGCCTTCCTGAACTTCTGGGAGGCCCTTTTTCACCCTCCCTGAGCCTCCGCGCATGCCCTGCATTTACCTGCATCCATAATGGGCCGCGTGGGGACTCCTGGAAGGGGCGGGGTGGGCGGGGCCAGCCAAGAGTGGGATTTGAGGGTTCTCCCAAACATCTGCGAATCCCTAGCAGCCCAACCCTGATAGGGAACAAAGCTGTTACAGAATCTGGTGGTCCTGCTAGAAATACTTTGAAACCTCCTCCCAGAGGGAGCAACAGAAACAGACTGTAAAGTGGCTGTCTGAGGTCTCTAATGATGCTTTGAGCTCTAAGCACACGGTGCTTATAAGCAGCATCCTGAATAACAGGAAGCAAACTTCCTATAATCTTCTAGGCTGTCCTTACCATTCTCTGTATGGAGGCACTGTTGCCATCAAACCAAACAGGGATGCAGTTTGTTAAAATGCTCTCAATTGTGCTTCTGTAAAAAGTGGCCAGGACAGAAGAAAGATGTGCTTTCCTCATCCAGCACAGGAAATGCAGGTGCTGGTTTGTATGCTTTACTAAAGATGACATGTGGAGAGACGAATTCAGATTGTTAAGTTATCTGCACCTCCAGATACTTAATACTGTTGACCAGGGATGGGATTCAAATTTTTAACAACCAGTTCTGTGGGCATGGCTTAGGTGGTGGGCATGGCTTGGTGGTCATGTGACTGGGTGGAGATGGCTTGGTGGTCATGTTATAGGCTGGGTGTGGCCAACTCAATATCACTCACATTAAGGCACGCATCTCCTCACCTGGCCTCTCATGACTGTGGGGAGGCTGCAACAGTCGTAAGTGTGAAAAATGGTCATAAGTCACTTTTTTCAGTGCCATTGTAACTTTGAATGGTCACTCCACACAAGCAAAGTACCAGCAAAGGAGGGGAAAAAAACTCCAGAGACATTCCTGAGACAGGAAGTCTAGTCCTGCCGAGAATGTATTAAGGGTTAACGAAGAGGCAGTTTCTGCAAGCAACACCAGAATGTTTCCTTCCTGCCTTCCTTACAGGATTAGGCCAGTAATTTCTTCTAACAACCGGTTCTCTGAACTGCTTAGAATGTTAACAACCGGTCTAGCAAATAGGTGAGAACTGGTAGAATCCCATCCCTGCTGTTGACCAGCTCTACAGCTTCATCCTTGATACTGAGTGGAATATGATTATGCTGGCTCTTTCTAAAATCTACAATGATCTCCTTTGTTTTATTAACATTTAGAACCAGGTTACTTTTATTACACCGTCCACCAGAGCCTTCACCTCTTTTCTATAAGCATCTTCATTGTCATCCCAGGTAAGGCCCACCACTGTCGTGTCATCTGCATACTTCACGATATGATCCATAGCAGATTTGGCACAGCAGTCGTGAGTCCAAGATGAACAGTAGCTGACTCAAGACACAGCCCTGTGGGGAACCTTTACTCAAAGAGATGGAGTTGGAGTCCAACTCGCACAAACTGGGGCCCATCAATAAGGAAATCAAGTATCCAATTACATAAAGGAGTATTAAAACCTAATAGGCCCAGTTTGTTCATCAAATGCTGAGGAATGATTGTGTTGAATAAGTAAGTAAAATCAACAAACAACATTCCAACATGAGTATTCTTCTCCCCCAGGTGCACAAAGATAAGTTGAAGCACATAGGAAAGCGCATCATCTATAGAGCGGTTCTTCTGATTGGCAAACTGTAATGAGTCAAATGTAGGGGAAAGGCATGAAACCATATAGTCCTCTACCAGTCTCTCAAAACACTTCATCATAATGGAAGTGAGTGCAACTGGATGATAATCATTAAGGAATGTGATTATAGTTTTTTTGAGCACTTGTACAATGATTGCAGTTTTAAAACATGATGCAACCACTATTACAACTTTCCAATTCCAAACTCAGTTGTGATCATACCTCGAGGAGTATTATGATATATATTTGGTTATATATATATTTATTTTATGAGTATATATTTGTTTTGTATTTACTGTCAATCACTACAAGATACATATTTGTTTATCATCCTCACAGGAAATTGCAAGCATATAGATAGAATTATAGTCTGGGTCCAGAGCTACCCATTTCTCTTTGCATTAAGAAGCAAATTTCAGGCAAAGCAGGGTCTCTTTAGAGAGAATTGGAGAGGCTCATGAGATAGTTTCCCATTTCTTTCCTGGCCAAAAAAATTGCTCTATTTACAAACAAAGGCTTGGATCCAGGCTTAACAAAATTGCACTCTGAAAGAAGAGAGACAGGAACCTACATTTTCAATTATTTTGTCGCCCTTATTCTCCCGCGCCTTCTGTCCTGAAGGATTAGTTGTATACCACCCAGAGTCACTTGCTCAAGAGATGGCAGCAATATCAATTAGGTAAATAAATAAATTGGGGAAGCACTTCAGAGCCACATGAGAAATGATGCTGGAAGTTGCAGAAGAAGAACAAATAGGAATCATTTCCCTATTCCTGTCTGCTTTATTTTATTTTGATGGCTCAAAGCAAAGAGTTTTTCTGTTTAAGGAAGGCCAATTTAAATGGTGGGCAGACGCCACAACTTCTACTGTTTCATACAATATATGAAATTCAGTAAGCATGCAAAGCTCTTTTCATTCCATGCCTATTAAGTAAGCTTCTCATTCATATGGAGTTCTCAGTTGTTTTACCATTTCTGCTAATCATTCTCATTATTACCAATTTTGTGTTTCAGGATTTTTTCTTTATTTTAAAAGTTTCCACACCTGAGAGAGAGTAAAATCAGAGGATAATGGTAGAATTTATCTAGAACAACAGCACATGTTTATTATAAATATATATGCTATATATGCACATAAAAACAAACTTCAGTTTTTTAAAAAATATGGCTGCTTTTAAACCTATTTTTCATTTCAGAAGCTTTGTGTTAGAAATGCTAGTATGTATAATGTATATTATATTTGAACTGATCCAGCCTAAGCCACGTCTGGTACTATTATCTGTTTGGGACATACCCTACCTACTTTGAAAAGATATAATAATTAGTGGCTCTACTAATCTTTAAAAAAAACCTACAAAATGTTTCATCTTTTATATGTAATCTGCAACAATCCATCCAGACCTATGCATTTGCCCACTTTATAAAACAATCCAGATGGCAACAAACTGGAGAATCACAGTACAAACAGTACTCTATTTACAAACAGGTTAGATTCAGAGCAGTAGTTCGTAAGTCGAGTTTGTTCACAAATCCAAACAAGCATAAAAATATGCAAGAGAAAAGTCAGTTTTAATCCTTCGCCACCTTCTCCTGGTTTCCAGAACCCTTTAGTTGAAGCTGCAGACAACTTTATTCATATTGACAAAAGTTTGCAACTTGAAAGTTCATAAGTAAAATAATGTGGTAGTCGAACACCGTTTTCCCCACTGCATTACAAAAAATACACTATCCAGTCCAAGAATCCAGGAAAGGCTATGATTCTTTCACTCTCCTTCCAGGCATGTCTCTTCTTGGGCAGACATTTTCCTATATTGTACACAAATTGGGCATTTAGGTTCAAAAGAAAACATATGGCTGCATTGATCTAGAAGGTTTAAGTTTCCCTATTTAACATTTTCTAGAGGTAATGGTTGAATAATTAAATGGTGGGGCGGGTTCCTCCAAAACTAAAGACCCCTTAAATTCTTTTATGTTGCATTTTTTTTAAATGCTATAAAAACAAAATAACAACCAAATTTTTTAAAAATCCAAAAATCAGCCATTTTTATGTATCTTTATAGAATATTAGGAAACCTTTACATTTTCATCTCAGAGCATGACTACTTCCACATAAACATGTCTACTAAGGACATGCATATATTGATCTTCTTCCATTATAAATGGACTTTTCCATGTTTTTAGATTTCACAAATAAGGTTCAAAGGGACTGGTTAGCAGAATCACTATGTGGATTCTATGTGGAATAGAAAAGACTTGTCTTATAACATGACCTTTTCAATTAATGTTCCAATTCTTAATAAATATTGGCTTACAATCATCATTGTTCCTTCTAGATGTAAACATGATATTGAACTGTATATCCAAATGTGGATTCAATCATAACAGTATATGCTGAATTATCAACATATTGTCTTTAAAGAAGACAATTATTCCGCATTAGAAAAAAGTCATTCTGGATATGTACTGTCTTTGGGAATGAATAAGAAGATTGCTTTGTGTGCCATGTTTCAGCAATTTATATCAAAATTAAGCTAAATGGTGCCTTTTGTATACAATATAATATTTTTCTTTTGCATGCATTTTTTAATCCATTGGGAATTGTTATTGCAGGAAATATTTTCCAATTTGGCAGAAAGCAAATTATAATGATGCTTATCCTTAAAGCAGTCAGTGAGAAATAATTTATTCAAAGCAATTCTTCCCAGATAAAATTTGCCTCTTCCTTTCTTATGCATGCCTTATTATCCACAATGGTTTTAGGTGGATTTTTAAAAAGATACATTTGAATGACTGAGATCTCAAAATATATTATCATTTTATTTTTGTCCTGTACACCAAATTACTTCCAGCAATATAAATTGCAGCTGTGAGGACTCCAGTCAGGATGGGGACTATAACAGAGAGCAAGGTATATGTATTTTTTAAAGAAAATATGGTCATAAATCAGAGGGAAAAAACAAGGTTAAAATACAAAAAGCCAGCATGTCGACTCAGATTAACAGCTGAAAGGAGCATGTCCAGGCATATTACACCTGAGGATATAGAAACAATCCTATCACCTGGTATGCTAACAATGCTGTCAGGAACAGCCAATGACCTTGAATTACACTCACAAGGAAACTAAAGTTAACTAACAATTGAACCTAATGACACACCAGAGAGATCTTCATAGATTGAATTATTACGCAGCTAGTCTAGACAGGAGAAGGTGGGGGAAGAATTGGGTGATTCCATTTTTAAAGATAAGTCAGCAGGACTGTGGTTTATAAATAACTTTTTAAAGCTATTTTGCTTCCTTCTTCAAGCCATAATTATAATCCTCAGTGGTCAGTTACAGAACAATCTCCAACCCAGATGATAGAAAGCATTAAAGCTATTTTTTTTAAAGGATTCCTCTCTTTTTGTAGAATTTTTTGTCGGTAGGTGAGAAAAGAAAAACCATTTATATCAGATATGGATAAATAATATTTGTGTATTCATTCATTGTACTTTTATACATCAGTTAATTCAATATAGTTTAGATAACGTAATTCAATACCTTTTTGTCCACTGTTCTGTGTGTGTTCCCTTATAAAATCTCTTATTACATTTGTAATTTTATATACAAATAGACGCCACAATTAGCTCAGAGGTCAACTCTGTCTTCATATTAATCTTGGCAAGATTATCACAAGGTCTGATCACATCAGTCATGGTAGCAGGAAAATTATTGCATTTGCCAGACTTGATGAAATATACCATCTACTTTACCCAGAACAATTGTGGCAGTTTGTAGGCAAAATAGTCCAGGAGCCTGATATCAGAAGGGAAATATCTAGAAATTTATTTTCACCTCTTGTCAATTAATTTCTGAACAAAGAAAACTCAAAGGAGAACCTCATAATAATTTTTGATTTAATTCTTTGGTGGTTGATAATGGTGGTTTCCAGCCACTATAAAACAATCCTAACATGATAAGTATATTACCATCAGTTAGGGATGCTTTGAATGGGGATTATAGTTATTCCACATTTCTTAAGTTTCAATTGATTTAGCAATAGCAATAGCACTTAGACTTATATGCCACTTCATTGTGCTTTACAGCCCTCTCTAAGTGGTTTACAGAGTCAGCATATTGGCCCCAACAATCTCGGTCCTCATTTTACCAACTTCAGAAGGATGGAAGGCTGAGTCAATCTTGAGCCTTCCACTGCACTGCACAGAACAGCACATATATGGCTGTTGTTCCAAAACACTTGCACAGCTGTTTCTTTTATACATTAACAAATGTAAACATTATTGCTCAAATACTCCTGGTGTTGTAAGAATCAGATCAACCAATCAGCATTCAGGATGTGCACCTCCACACAATGTACAGTTGGGATTTGGGAGGTATGTGCATCAGCCTGTCTGCAGCCATCTGCAACCATCGATCCCTTTGAAGTGTAGGTACACCCAGGGGTAGGCTTCACAAATTTTAGCAAAGGGTTCTCTGCCCAGTTGCTTGATGGGCGTGACTATGGTGGGCATGGCCTAGTCGGCCTCCTGCACCACAGCAGGGGGGGGTGTTTTTGCCCTCCCTGGGCTCCAGAGGCTCTCTGGAAAACGGATATAGGCCCATTTCCAGCCGTCCTGAACTTCCAAGAGGCCCATTCTTCACCCTCTCCAAGCCTCTGCGTGCCTTGCACTAACCTGCATCCAAAACTGGCCACATGGGGACTCCTGGGAGGGGGGGAGGATGGGCATGGCCAGCCAGGAGAAGGATTTGGGGGCTCTCCGAACTGCACAGAATCTTAGCTAGGGGCTCTCCTGAACCCCTGCGAACCCCCAGCAGCCCACCCCTCGATGTTCATGCATAGTTGCAGACAACTCTAAATCAGCCTTAATTCTTAGCAGATTAAATCCCTGATAGAAGCAAGACACAATTTTTATCTATTCTGCTCCAAAGTTAATTGGCACTTTTTGTTGGACGCGCTCGCTAAGTCAGGATTATATTATTAGGGTATTTTATTCAACTGGGCTTCAGTGAGATTAGGTATATTGCTTGGTATTAAATTGCCATACAACCAAACAAGACTTTATAGGCTGAAAATGGCACCATGACTTCTTCTCAGAAAACATGCATATTTTGTCTTAGTGTTTCTTCAATGACTAGCTTTCTGAAAAAGCAAAGAACTGCATGTATAAGTAGCTGCTTTCAAAAAGAAATAAAGCTTACATTAAAATATTTAGATAAGTGCAAAGTCATAATATAAATGTATATAATTTATATCTATAAATTAAATATACATACATATGCTATGGATTCCATTGGCCAAGGAATTTTAGCCGATGGGTCCAGGAGAAAAGCCTTTTCTGCTGTGGCTCCTGCCCTCTGGAACACTGTGCCTCTTGACCTGAGATCTGACCCCATCTTCTTGGCCTTCCAAAAGAACCTGAAAATCTACTGGTTTAGAGTCCTGATGCGGGCATCCCACTCTGGAGGTGGTTAGTAGACTACTGTAGATCCCACTTCCACCCCATTTATATATTGGTTTTTCACAGTGGTGGGATTCAATTTTTTTTACTACTGGTTCTGTCGGCGTGGTTTGGTGGGTGTGACAGGGGAAGGATACTGTAAAATCTCCAGTCAGACATGGTATTTGTCGGTTCTCTGAACTACTCAAAATTTCCGCTACTGGTTCTCCAGAACTGGTCAGAACCTGCTGAATACCACCTCTGGTTTCTCATTTATATATTGGTCCCCTTTTAATCTAGTTTTTGTTCATTTTTAATGTTTCAAGTTTTAACTCCTAATGTTTTTGAATTTTTTTAACTTTATAATTGCTTTCTATTGTTGTAAGATGCCCAGAGTTACTGAAAAGTAAGATAAGTGGCATATAAATTTATTAAATACATGGCTTTCCCTTACATTTTCTTATGAATTTAGAAGCTAGTCATACTATTTATTTTATTTATTTATTTGTCAAGCGATTATAAGGTAACAGGTATAAGTATAAACATAGTTATGAATACATGAAATGGATACATATAAGAAAAATAAAAAGAAACAATAGGACAGGGACGGTAGGCACGTTGGTGCACTTATGCACCAACAGACCTCTTAGGAAAGGGGTGAGGTCAACAGTAAACAGTCTAAGGTTAAAGTTTTTGGGGGTTTGGGGAAGAAACCACAGAGTCAGGTAAAGTATTCCAGACATTGACCACTCTGTTGCTGAAGTTGTATTTCCTGCAATCAAGTTTGGTGTGGTTTACCTTGAGTTTGTATCTATTGTGTGCTCTTGTATTGTTATGGTTGAAGCTGAAGTATTCATTGACAGGTAGGACATTGCAATGTATAATTTTATATACTATACTTAGATCGGACCAAAGGCGGCGTATACTAAGTAATACTAATATTACTAGTGCTCCAACCAACCCAAATTTTCTAGATGCATATACATATCAGATAGGAGAATAATGCTGGAAGAAACAAAATGAGGTATATTGATCCCAGGAACAACAGGTGCTTGAGTGGCAATTACAGGTCTAAATATAAGTGAGTAAATTCTAAGTTGCTTGCATTTTAGGCTGCTATGTCTGGCTCTATAAATGCTAATGAAGCAGCCAAACATGAAAGGGGTTAAAGGATAGGAAGCAAAATACACCTAGTTATTTTGTCTATCAAGTGAGAACTTGTTAGAAAATCAACCTTGGAGGAAGAAATTCATGATTCTGAAATTTAACAGACCAGAAAAACAGCATGGTCTATTTATACATAGATTTGCAGCCCCACAGTTCCTTTAAAATTTAAAAAGCCAAAAATTTCACTGTCAAAAAAATTGACAGGACCAGCCAAAAACTTTAAAAAATACTCTGTAGGATGCATTGGATTCTTGTTCAAAAATAATGATGTGGTAGCATACTAAAGAAAAGCCATATGGATCCTCCTACAATTTATAAAATGAAGAAAATTTAATTTCTGAATTTAAAAAATCCAATTTTGTTCCTGATTCATGAAATAATATCCACACAATGCACACATATTCTTTGGAATCAAAGGCAAATTACAAACAAAATCACCATTAAAAAATATTTACCTGTATTACTTATAGATACTGGATTAATTTTTCTAAATGTTTTAATATTTTTAATGATTTTTACTGCTTTTACAACTTTTATTATTTTAATTTTTTAAATTGAAATACATTTTCTTGACTGTAAGAAAAACCACTCAGAGTCACTGACTGAGATTAGTGGCCATAGAAATTGAATAAACAAATGAATTTTTAATAAATCACAATAGCTGCATTCTCACAGTGCACTAACCTAAAACCAAACTAACTACATCTTGGCTTACCATGATGTATGAACCCAATCATCAAATTAGAATGGAGCTAAACCATAGGTTTACATTTTATCACAGATTTTGCAGTATTAATTGCATACAAATGATGTCAATACAATTTCTTACAGAAGAAGGTATTAATGATTGAACAACAAGTCATTTTTTATAATGTGGTCAGAACTAAACCCTCCCAAGTCCTGCTGAGTTGCCTCATTGTGGTAGTGAAGTGTTCTGGGAGGGATGAGTGAAGAATGTTGGGAATGTAAGCCAAGAGCATATATTCCCAGCAGGTCACTTACGGTGTGAAGATCATCCCAGCTGCCCAGCTAAAGCAAGCAGGTATCTATACTGGGCAACACTGATATAGGAAGATGCCAGGGGCAGATGATCACTTTAGTGACAATGGCAAAGACATCAATTCATACTGTGCAGGAAAAGGCAATGGTAAACAACTCCTGAATTTTTACCAAAAGAAACACATGGACAGAAAATATAAAATGTTCATCAGGGAGAAAATCTATCTATGTGATCACTAGGATCAAAAATGATTTGATGGCATATAAGCGAGCAAGCAAGCAGGATTAAAATTTTAATTTATTATCATTTTCCAAACACTGCAGAGGAGGGAAAGATGAGTTAAGCACATTTCAAGTATCCCTTAGCTGAAGTGGATATTCTTTTGTGCAGGCAGATGTTGACAGAACAGCAGCTTCTCTGTTTGAGGGAACCCACAGTTCAATTTGAGCCAAATCACTGGCTGCTTGGCAGTTCTCTCTCCATCTCTTTGTCATAAGGTATCAGCATAACCACCATGAACCATTGTTTCGCCATTGTAAGGACGGGGAAGGAGGAAGGGAGAAGAGCATGGCATACCAGCTATCAGAAAATGCATTTACAACTTTACAACTTCTCTTCATAGATGGCACCAGGTAATCTCAGCATTGTGCAATATGAGGAGAGATTCTTAACATATATTTCCTGTGCCATGTTTTTAATATTTTCCCTTTTAAAAAAATGCCAAACGTAAAGTTTTTTTACTACTGTCCAATCTAGAAACCTAGAGGAAGTCTGCAAAAATGACATAAATGAACTGAAACTTGATAGCAATCTGCCAAAAAAACGGATAAACTTCCTGCTGGGACCTAAACCACTGTTCTCAAACTCCATTCCACAGATTATTACACAGTTCCTCAAGAACTTGATGGAGTTCCATGAGACTAATAGCAAAAAAAAAAAGTTCACCAATCACTAGAGCTTTGTCTCTTTATTAAGGGTTCCAGGGCATTTTTTCTAACAGTTTGAAAAGCCTTGACTTCAAACCACACAGACTGTCCCTTTTTCCCTATTTATTAAGAAGGTATGGGGTACCTTATGTTTTATAGTTTAAGTACACAAACTACTTTCAATAACTCCCAAAAACTGTTCTTATAACAATAATAACATTACCAGTAATAATGGATGGCTTTGTGTGTGTGTGTGTGTATGTGTGTGTGTGTGTGTGTGTGTGTTTAGTTAACATTTTTATACTACAGAGCAGTGAATTATGTATACTCTCCAGCTGTTCTATCAATAGGATCATGGACAGTAATGGGTCACCCTGTGTCAGAGGTCTCCAACCTTGGCAACCTTAAGTCTGGAGGACTTCAACTCCCAGAATTCCCCAGCAAAGCTGGCTGTGGAATTCTGGGAGTTGAAGTCCCCCAGACTTAAAGTTGCCCTGTTATAAGTTAATTTATTTCTACAAATAGAAACTTTGGGTAGGACTATTTAAAAGAAAATAAAGATAAATAGAGAAGGCATGTTGAACTGTCATTGTAATATAGTCAGAGGGAAACTGTAGAAGAGCTACAGGGCATTCTTTAGCTATATAACAGTCTCAATCACAACTGTGGTCTTCCAGGTTTAATATTCGTAAAAGTTTTAAAAAACTCTTATTAGCATCCCTGGGAAATTTCCACCTCTTGCATAAAGCAAGAGCCAAGTGGGCACAGGGAAAAGAATTTCAAACAGAATTTGTTCATGCCACAGTTATACTCCAGCCTGAACACACAGCTTGCATTTTTTTTAATCATTTGCAAAGGCACAGCACTCATTGTAAAAACATTACTGTGAGAGACGCTAACCCTAGTCTATATTCCTCATTAACCAAACACTTAGAAATTAAATGTGCTGCCATCTGCATCGGCTTGCAAAGATTTGTTCTCTTTCTACATTATTTGAAAATACATAGAGTAGGATGGAAAGTTGCAAAACAGATTACAAAAATGTTTGAATTCAAAGTATTTTGAGAAATTTGAGAAAAAGTGTTGAATTCAAAACACCTGTTTCAATCACTGTGAAAATATGTATGTATGTGTGTATGTAATGTATATATTGGTGGCGCAGTGGTTAGTTTGTAGTACTGCAGGCTAATTCTGCTGACTGCCAACCGCTAGCAGTTTGGCAGTTCGAGTCTTACCAGCTGAAGATTGACTCAGCTTTCCATCCTTCTGAGGTGGGTAAAATGAGGACCTAGATTGTTGGGAAGCAATATGCTGACTCTGTAAACCACTTAGAGAGAACTGTAAAGCACTGTGAAGCAATATATAAGTCTAAGTGCTATTGCTATAAGCAGTTTTATATAGCTTTGGGGTATTGCCCTGAGCTACATATATTCTGTTCTATTTATACAGCCATCATCTTATTATTATAATACTGGGGATACAAGTAGTCCTCGAGTCAACTTACAACCATTCATTTAGTGACCATTGAAGTTACAACGGAATTGGAAAGAGAGACTTATGACCATTTTTCACACTTAATAATCATTGCAGCAGGCCCACCATCATGTAATCCAAGTTTGGACACTTGGTAACCGGTTTGTATTTATGATGGTTGCAGTATCCTGGAGTCATGTGATCATCTTTTGCGACCTTCTGACAAGCAAAGTCAATGGGGAAGCCAGATTCACTTCACAATTACTGGTAGATTACTGCAATGATTCGCTTAACAAATTTGACAAGGAAGGTTGTAAAATGGAACAAAACTCACTTAACGAATGTTTTGCTTAGCAATAGAAATTTTGGGCTCAATTGTGATCATTAGTATTACACGAATAATAAAAGTATAAAACCAACATAAACAATTCCCAGTATCACACACAAACTATGCACCCCGCAATCCAACAGACAACTTTCTTGGGATCCAGCCTCATAGCTTGTGGGAAGAACCAGGTCTTCAAGACTTTTTGGAAGGCCAGGAGGCCAGCTGAATGTGATGGGGAAGAGTGTTCTAAAAGGCTGGGTTTGGTATTGAGAAAGTGCACTCCCTGTATTAGAGAGCAACACTTAAAACACCCGGCCCCTCTTTGAATCAAATCAGGGAGAGGTGATCCCACAAATAAACTGGTCCCATGACATTTGGATTTTTAAATATGATAACTAGCACCATGAATTGTACCTGGAATTGGAAGGGAGTACAGCTCACAGAGAAGTGATGCACCTTGGACAAATCATGAGGCATCAAAAACTGTTGCTAGTGCATTCTGCACTGGTTATTTCCATATCATCTTCAAGGTCAGCCCCATATACAGGGTACTGCAGTAAAAGTATATTTTGAGTTTTCAAAACAATTGTTTCCAATACAAAATGGTAGTAATACAAAAAGTTTCATGTCTCTATTGTACAATGTCTTATTTCAGTCAATTTCCTGATACATTTGAAAATACATAAACAGGTATCTCCTTTTCTTCTCCCCTCACAAACTAAATTTCTTCAAGCATTACTGCATCTCCTGTCTAACACTTTGCAACCATTTACATGGATAATAAAACGGGATGTCCATGTACTTGAAAATAAAATCATTCTATTTCAAACATGTTTTACTGGTCAAAAAATGCCCAGATCCTTGTGCATTCAAACAATGGCCATCTTCTACAAACTTTCAGAACATCATTAATAAAACACATTAATAAGCCAAAGGATTTGCTTTCAAAGACTGCCTTTTATTTTTCTAGGCCATGTCTGAAAACAAAGATAAATTTGAGAGAATTTAGGAAAGGAAAGACGGCAGTGGATTACAGTAGTTCAACTTAAGCTGTCATTAATAAATGAACAGTCATTTTATTGCATTACCAATTTCCTCTATAGCATCGAAGTGCAAAGGTTCAAATCCACTTTCTCTCAGCTTTCTGCCATCAGTTCCCAACACTCCATTAACAATATTTGTTCAGGGTCAGTTCACATTAGAAATTGATGCACTATATATTTAAGCACTTCTGCTGTTACTGGTTGAGACCTTCCCCCTCTAATATTCCCAGAATTCCAATTAAACCCTTAAGTACAGGAAGCGGAGAGAATGGCCTGGTTCCAAGGACCACAATAAATTTCAGAGATGCTTGTGGAGCGTGAAGGATCCAGGTGGCTCTCTTCAGTTCTCCAGTCCAGAACATAAGTATGATCATTAAGTCTATATTGGATTTACTGAGCTTGCAAATTAAATCTTGAAAAAGAGCATCTTCCTCAGTAAGCAAAATCCTTAATGATGGTAAATTGCCACAGAAGGGTTGAATGAGAAAGAACAGTCTTTTCTTGATCAGTATTCTTCAAACAGCAAGGAATTAATTAGCTGTAATATTTAAAGATCATGCTGAAACACAGTTTTGCATCATCTTACCCAAAATGCCATTTTTCCCAAATATATCAGGTATATATTTTCAGCCTGAAGAACCTGCACTGTGTCACTTCAAGGACACATTTTCTCAATGATAATCAATTAAGGGGTGGGGTTAAAGCATGTAGCTTTGCTTCATGCTCCAGTAAGAGACTAGTGGAGCATGAGACAAAGATAGCTGGGGCTATCCAGACTTTCTTCTTTTCCTTTGCTTCTCTTCTGTCCTGTGTCATCAAAACTATCTTCTATTTTTAGGAGAATCTCTCAAGAAAATTTTGAAGACAAACAATAACCATCCTTTTCCATTATCATTAACTTTTTATAGAAATATTGGATCAGAATTTCCCCATAAGATCTTTGTGGTATACCATTTATGACAACAAAACACTGCAATTAAATTAACATGTTTTGTCACTAATTAAAGGAAGTGTTATCATTTTAAGATAAATGTCTCTCTAGCATTTATTAAAGAGGCGACATACAGAGTTTACACCTTTGTGCGTGTGTGTGTGTGTGAGATGTAGGTACAAGATTGACATCATCCTTTTACAATGAAAGAATGGTACATGAACAGCTGGTATACAGTTTATGTATCTTCCATATCAGCAGATAATATCAAAGTTCAACTTTTAGCCTCCCAAATAAATTAAAAAATGGAAAAGCAACATACTTACAAAGACTATGTTTATAAAGCAAACCACATATTTAACATACTATAATTATTTTCATCATACTGCTCAGTAACTCAGTAACTCCAAGTCATGTTAGCACACAAAGTTAGTATTTATTTTAAGTGTCATTAGAACAATATTTTATCAAATATTAGGTATGCCTATATTTGTTTTAAGTCAAAATAATTTCAGAATATCCCATACAACCGTGCACCTGTTCATGTCAGTTGCCGGGCTCCAGTCTTGTGAATTTTACTACTTCCACTACCTCCAGCTATTGATCATGAGCAGGTGTGGCACAGCTAGAACAGAAATCTCTCAAAGTTTCAACATCATTGAGCAAAAAAATGGCAGTCAGGTTGACTTAGGCTCCAGATTAAGCCAATGCTTTATGATACAATATCAATGCTGCTTACTACCAACCATTTCAAGTACTAGTGCAACCTTTTACTAGTTTCTTTAGTGCACCTTCTGACTTAGCATCCTTTGCTCTCAGGTTTCCACAGCTTTGTAATCATTACAGAAAAGTAATAAGCAACCTGAACTGAGTTTCCCCAAATTTATTTATTAATTTATTTATTATTTATTAATTCGACTTATATGCCGCCCCCTCTCCCAAAGGACTCGGGGCGGCTCACAGCTAAAATACAATACTAACAGTTAAATTACCTAAAAAATATATTAAACAAATTGTAAGACGAATTAACATTAAAACCCCAGAATTAAAATAAACAACCCCAAAGAGTCAGCACAGCCCAGATTGTAAAAAGAGCCAGGTTTTTAAATCAGGATAGATATTTCTATTTTATTATATTAAGGGACACTCTGCAATTTCTTTTCCTGAAAAGGTATATTATAATGAAATGCATTATACGATTCATAACCTAATGATTTCCAGTTTCCAAGCAACTCCAAGAAATACTGTGAAAATGTCACCCCCTAAGAACATATTTTCCTTTTTTTGTTCACTCTTCTCCTTACTCTGAATGTACTCTGTACCTCATTTTATCTTATTTTCCTTCTATCTTTTACATAATAGTCAAATACCACCCCCTTACTCTCTCAGCATCTGTCATAGGACAGATTCAAAAAGTACAGTTGAAATATATAACATTATAACTATTTAACAATCATGCCATTTTAATAAGGACATTATAAACCAGACATCCAAAATGCATCACAATGTTAATGTCACATATACTGATCTACAATGGCATTTAACAGACACATAGGGCTAAACATAAAAAGGGAAATGGGGAAGCCAGCAGGAAGTGAAAACTCAACTGTGACTGCCCATGCTCCCTTGTGTTCATGGGAAGCTTGGAGGGAAGGTCAACAATGAGGATGCTAGGAGAGAAAGTCATAAGTTGCTAGGGTAAATCTGCCCATCCATGCAATCTCCCCAGCCTCTCTGTGCTTGTGCCACACCAGCCACTCATGCAATCCCATGCACCCTTCCCAATCTGTGCCACACCAGCCCTCGCCAACTTGCACTACATCTTCGCACCTCCTCCCTGACCCCCATGGCAGTAAGAAGATACTTCTGTATCTACTGGGTTTTTTTTTGGCCCATCAATGGTCATTTGGTTCCTTTGTTTGGGTAAGGAAATATCTCTGAAACAAAGATTCTCTGGGTCATGGGTTATCTACTTTAACTTTAATTATTGATTTCTAAGTATGATTCTTGAGTGATCAAGACAATTTCATAGGTTCTCAGGTTCAAATGATATGTAATGGCAGCATGATAACCTTGATAACTTTCGTATAAGAAGAGGATGCTTGTAAGTACATGACAAATTAAAATTTAGTAGTATCTAATGGAAGCTTCCATTTTCAGACACAGAATTAAAACAGTGGGGGGAAAAAATTAAAGATAATTTTACTTTAAAAAGTATAGGGTCTATACTAGGATCATCAAATATATTACCATATGAAAAACTCTCACATGTACTTTCACAATTTATTAAAATGTATAACACTATGTAACAGTACAAAGGAATCCAGTTTACAACATGCTACAAATAATGATAAATAAACAATATGCTATAGATAACTAGGAATCCCACATGTTGTCAATACAGCAAACCTTTCTTAGCAGCTGCTAAGAAACAAGATAGAAACAAAATAAAACTTTAAAGATTACTAATTTATTTGAACACGTTAAAATTCTTAACTGACTTGGACTTATTTATTTAGAAAATACAGTATACATAGCCACCCAGTTCAAACAGTATGATTATAATTATTGTATAAAATTCACTGTTCCATATCAGGTGTGAACATGAATTATGTATATTCAGATATTCTTGTGCCAGAATGTTACGTATGTTGCAAACATGTTCCATATTTCCTGTAAAGGGCACAAAATCCACCTGTTTGTAAAATTACTAATAGACCCCACTGTCACCCCAATTTTAATCTATCTAATATATAATATAATAGGTCAAACAAATGTAATAAATGATTAAAAAAGAAATCTACATAAAAACTAACGTTTAAAATAAAACAATGAATATCTGCATAAATATCTGCTTCTTCATTATCAGCACAAAGGCTAGTCATCAACCAAATGAAGGTCACATGATACATCAAAAGGGTTCTTTTTTTTAACCCTATTACTTTGTTAATAAATTTTCTGAAAAGCAATTTAATATTAAAGGGTCAGGTACAATGAATCAGAACCACCAGTTAAGTTGCAGCAGAGAACATTTATTGAAGCCTATACACAAGAATCTGGTCAACTAAAGTTCAACGCTAAATTGGCACCCAGATAACAGTCCATGGAAGTTAGGAGGGTTGGACTTGGAGCACTTGTGGGAACACAATACCTGTATGCTAATGACATGTTTAACTCTGCAGTCCTCCAGCCCTGCCTGATCTTCTCCTACAAACACACAAACACATATACACATAT
Source organism: Naja naja (assembly GCA_009733165.1). NCBI lineage: Eukaryota > Metazoa > Chordata > Lepidosauria > Squamata > Elapidae > Naja > Naja naja. The sequence continues at coordinate 165,526,851 of CM019150.1, forward strand.
TAAATAAATAAATCACATCTCATATCATTCAATATGTTAATCTAACTTTTACAACCATATTTGCTACAATCAGACAAATCTTCTTTCCACTAATACAATGGAGCCTCAGGTCGCGACTATAATCTGTTCCCGGACTGTGGTCGCAAACTGATTTGGTCATGTCAGGAAGTACGACTAACTGTGCATGCGCGCAGTGAAAAAAATGGCACCAAAGAGGAAATTGGCACAGAAAGGGAATCTTTCCATTCCATTTTGTTCACCACCCCGTTTTTGAATCGTGAACCGATTCAAAAATCAGGTGGATTTTTTTGTTCGCCACCCAATTTGGTCGCAAACAGGATCATTCACAACCCAAGGTTCCAATGTATATGAAATGAAATTAACTTTTTCAACAGAGTATCATTCTGGGAAAATGGTTTTTCTTCAACAAGGAAAATATTCATTGCTGGGCAGAATTGGTTCTTTAAAGTAAGCTGCAGTGGAGATCGCATCAAAGTATATATTTTTTTTCATTTTACTGGCCGGTCCCATGTCTGCCCAATGTCTTGCCTGGGACAACTGAAACAATATTTGTAAGAAAATATACACAGCATTTCTTTCAAGATAAACAACTCAAATATAATAAGATGCAGGAGGGGGGAAAGAGTGCGTCATTTGTAATTTCAAGTTTTTCCATTTAACTCTGCACTGATTGAATACATATCCAGGCTGCATATTCATCTTCCGCCAATATAAATTACGGGTTTGTATAGTCTAAGCTTCCAGGATAAACATACAATTTCTGAATCGTTCATATCCTAAATAAATATTTCATGCTTTTCTGAGCCCCTATCTACCCTGTTTACAAAGTTCCATGTCCCCCATTCATAGCCAACATACAGTTCTAAGTAGTCTTTACCAATGTCAGTTTCAGAAGCACTGTTTGTGCACAGATGTTTATTCCAAAGATAGATTCTTTGTAGCTATGCTCATCTTTTTAAAGGAAAAGAAATTCTGCATTTTGTTAGCAAACTTCTTATATGAATGGTCCTTAAATCATATGGGAGAAACTTGAGAGAGAAAACAAATGTCAGAGCAGGCAGAAAACTGGCCATCTTTTAGGTGTATGTGTGTGTGTGTGTTTTAAAAAAACTCATAATACTGCAGAATTAAATAATGCAGCATTGGACAGTATCGGAACCAGAACACCAGAAAAGGCTCAGTGGAGAGTTACACTTACCTGGAGTTTCCCTGTTCTTTCCTGCATACCATCTGTTCACATAAATCCAGACACAGCGAACTATTGTTGTCATTTTCTTTTATTTAAAAAAGTAGTACCTGTTTTCATAGTATAATGGAGTTAAAATGTCCATCTCTCTGCCAAGAAAGGGATCCTTTTTCACTTCCATGCTTCATAAATGTTTATTCATAAATAATTTTTTCCAAGCTCAGTGGGCTTAATCTCAAATAATCCAGAATTGAGGGCTCAGGCTTCTCTGGGAAGGCATATTTTTTCTGGGTTCATAAACTATGTAGGATCACATTTTGTTGCACTACAGTTAGTTTGGTAAACCAACATTGGTTTCATTCATATATTACATTAAAGCATAAACCATAACATATCGACTACAATGACTGGATTTGCACATCATGATGGCACATTTTAATAATTCTATTAAATTTGCATACAAACGTTTCGCAGAACTTCAATTTCAAACATTATGATTTTCAAAATCTCTAATGAAATTAATTTGACAATCACAGTAAACAACAAAAAAACTCCTATGAAAGAGAATACTGTGGTCCATTAAAAAAATGATATCAGGATACTCATGTATTTCTTATGAGAAAAACTTACATCAGGAAATAGGGCAGTCAAAAAAAATTTGTGATAGAAAAAAATTCTCTAAAACATTTCCCACAAAATGTGATAGAATTTCAATCAGCACTTAAGCTACCTCAGAAAATTCAGCTTTGTGTCCTTAGGACCACACATTCAAGCAATATCATTTAAAAGCAGGCATGTGTGCTTTTAAATAATAGTTTAAGAACGTTTTAACATCTGAACTTAATATCCTAAGCCTTCTGAAGTTCCAGAACAATTGTCTCAGATTTGTTTAGGACTAACAACTCTCATCAGCCAACAGACACATCTGGAGAGCACCGGTTTAGGAAAATATATTCTGGAAAAATTGTTCTGAGGAATTTAAAGTTGCCTGAATTCTTCATCAGCAATTATTTTCTTTGTCAGTTATACAAGTTGGCCCAACATTAAGGAACAAACAACTTCTGGATTTGAAGTAAGCATCCTTTACATCAGAGTTTTCAGACAGACTTTCTAGAGTTTTATTATTATATTATCTGAACATATTTTTGTAAATCATCCAAAGCCAGTAGGATTGGGTAGTACAGAAAGTTGTAAGCAAAAGGAAACTTTCACAACATTTTGTTCAGTGATCAGCAGAGGAGCTGACACTTGAATTGTCATTTTGCATCTGACAGGAACTGAAACTGAGTTTATCAAAGATACCAAAAGCAGACCGTTTGAAATAATCATCTGTTAACGCATAAACATTTGGAAATTTTCTAGAAACCTATCGCTCTTTTATTCACAAACAGCCAATCTGTTCTCTTCTCTTTTTTTGTCTTCCTTTTTTTGACTGGTCCATAATAGCAGAGCTCTTCAGGATTTGCAGACTATGCTATATCATTTGCTGCCATTTTTTTCCCTCTGTCATTGCCTCCTCATAATTATAGTCCCCTCAACAGTATCTTTGGATGCTTTAAAGCATTGCCAGCTGGATTTGCACTTATATAAAGTTGTGAAAGGAACACAGGATGTTCCAATCTATTGAGTCATACAGTCAGTCTGCCTAGCTCAGTATTGTCAGTACTGACAAACAGTAGCTTTCCCCGTCTCAGGAAGGAAACTTTTCTAGACTAACCAAGAGATGTTAAAGATTAAACTTGGAACCTTTGACATACAAAGCATGAACTACCACTGAGATTAAAAACTCTCATATGTAGAACTTGTATTGTCACAATTTGTGAACAATGAAATATCTTTCGGGAAAGAATACTGATCTTCTATCAAATGTCACAATTTTTTAACCCTTTGCCATTTAAGTGAGAATTGCTTGTATTTCTAAAGTTTAGCATCCCTGTTAATGAATGAAAGGGATACTTGAACAAGATTTAATCGAAAGTATCCAGGTTTGTAGAACACAGGATGTGCTTTTTAACCATAAACTTTCTATCAGAATCAGACAGTATGCTGAGAAATAATAGCAAGAAAGTTTACCCATATATTCTTCCTTTGTAATTTTCTATAGTGAGCTTTTACATAAGGTAATGATTTTGAATTAAGCATGTAATAATAAAAATATATATACACTTTACATATAGTCATATATATATGTGTGTATATGTATATGTATACGTGTGTGTGTGTATACATACACACACACAAACACACACATACATATATAAAGACTAAATATTCTACTATAATTAAATTAAACATTCTCAGTGGTTAATCATTTATTAATCTTTTTTGAAAATCAAATCATGCAAAACTGCAATAAACCTTTTTTATGTACAACACCTGTTCTTTCTGATCATTAGCCAATGCTGGATAGACCTGGTTAGAGTTACAGTCCAAACGGCCTGGTTGGTGAGCATTATGCTATCTTCCACAAGCTATTTAGATCAGGGTGAGCAATTATTTTATTATTCTTTCTGTTGGCCTTCTAAATAAAGCCTTAAAAATATTGTGCCTCTAAAATAAGGATACAAACTATTGTGGCAGTCTTCACAGTGAAGCAACATTAAAGTTCATAAAAATACTCAAATGTAGTTTTAAAATACACTTCTGAAGACCACAACTTCACTAGTTAAAGGGTTACATTTGTAATTCTATTTTCTTTATTTTGAAATTTTCTCTATGTGTATGAAGTGAAGTTCAGAATATCTAGTAACAACCCTTAGCACAAAATATTACATAACCTTATGTTATGTTACACAAAATAGAAGTGATCTATGGCAGAAACAAGTTGAATGTTTGACATAGCAAAGGCATAACCTTACCTACTTATCACAATTTTATTATTTAGCCAAGAGATTTCATCACAATTTACAAAGCTTAAGAATCATCCTAAATGTAAAACTATATTGGGGAAGCATCAAAAAGCAAATTTATAGATTCTGAATATGGAAAAAATGTTTTGATCTATTCAGCAATTTTCTTTAAGATACATTTAATGTGGTTTCTATCTGACACAGCATAATCTTAGCTATATCAACTCACACTGATAATTTTGACTTGTTGCAAGTTATTGGCATACGCATATATGCCATATATAAGCTCTCTGTACACATTTCAGAAGGTTTTCTTTTCCTAATCACCTAGGTCAGAAACAAATTGCAGCCTTGAAGGAAGCATATAAAAATTGTCTTATGGCAACGTCCTATTATATAGAAAACATTTGCGGCTGAGATCTTCTTATAGCAATCCTTGACATAAGCATTATAACAGACATTCCAAAAATTTTAGTGGGACTGTTTAGGATGAGTTGGATTAATGTCCACTTCGTTATTTTTAATTGCTAGGATTCAGACTCATTTAAGAAGCTTTAGTCTGTATTGAAATCAATGTCTCATCAGCTTCAGTGGAATTTAACACAGTAATCCAATAGTCTGGATTGGACTCTTAGAAAATCAGATCACTCAGTTTACTCCACAAGATGACAAACTCAACCGACCTACCATCTCTAATTTCTGCCAACAGAAACAGCTAAATCATTAAACTATACAATAATGCCAGAAGAATGTGTCTAAATTTCCTTTTGTGGATTATTATAATATCTACTAGAATTTCACTAAATCAAGCTGTGAAAAAAACAAATGTAACCCTGAAAGATATTTATTTCTTTTTATTGTAGGGTTCCCAAAAACCTTGAAACAAAAAAACAGAAACAAACCACATCCAGCTTACTGGTTTAAATTGCCAAGTTCACCCACATATGAAAAAAAATTGGTCTGACTAGAGTTACATTGTATGACCACTATGTTTTTCCAAATAACCTCTGTTGGAGTCTAAAGAGTCACCACTTTAAAAGCTTTAATTGACAAAGTTTGAGAGGCTCCTTGATGAGACATAAATTGCACTATTCCAGTTTTTCAACAGCAAGCATATTAAATTTAACAAAATTGATATAAGTTATGAATTTTATCTTTTAAATCAAAAACAGCATGCAGCTATACAAGGTCATCTAGCATTTGATATTTGAAAAACAAATTCACCACATAATATTCTGGAAATCTATATAAAACTTGGTATCCTCTATCATGTTTCATGACTAGCATTGAATGAAAATTAACTGAAATATTTAATAATACTTCTTCAGTTTGATATTATTCTGATTCTTCTCATCAGAAGGATATCAATAAAAGCAGCTCTTCATATGCAGCTGTAATAAACTTTAAGAATGCAAGGCTTTGATTTGCCTATCTCAAATCCTTACATCCGATGCAAAAATGCATCAGTTTATATTTCAGTACAACAAAATCCTTACCTGTGAAAGCATTTGTGGCCTGAAAACCAGCTTCCTGCATACTGCTCTCCCACTAAAGCTTGTGACTCCAATCTTAACCTTTCCTTTCCAGAGGCAGTTTATGTAGTTGGAGGGATCAAGTTACTTCCATCTTCACATGTGAGCGTCCATTTTTTATCCCAATCCAGCATTTAACATCCCTCGGTTCCCACCTGTTCTCAGGTCCTTTAACACCTAGGGAAAATAGGATGTGTCTCAAATTCAAATGGCAAATGCAGGTGAAGTGCCTCAACCGTCCTGACAAAGAATTATAGCCATTGTATTTGTGAAGACAATAGCAGCCATTCCATGAATAAAAAGAAGTTCGACATTTAGTCTAAGTCTCTGCTTGGAGGACATCATAGAGTTCTATTGCTTGTTTGTGTGCTCATTTTGCTTAGAGTCAGCCAGGGGTATTCTTCACTCCTTTTCTGATGATCACTTTGAGCTTCACCGTTCACTTGTGCAGGCTAAGAAATTGAAAAGAAAGATGTTTTAAGATGATTTATGGCAAGATCACATTCAAAGCACTTGCATGCACGTACAAACATGCTGGGCACACACACACATGAGAGACCCATTTAGCAGGAACTGATTATACACATTAAAAGGGATTTGTTAGAATTTTGTTGAGATCCAAGTATGATTGCATATGCCTTTGAAATGCAAAGACAGTCTTGAATGATGTCAATAATGCATTTTAGAACATGGTATGATTTACATTTCAAAAGCTGTATTTAGTAAAATGGGGCAGCTGCACAATAACAAAATTGCAGTTAATAGGAAAAAGTAAAAAAATCAAGACCTTCAGTTCTAAGATGTAATTATCATTTTATCCTATCTTATTCTCACTTTATGAAAGCATTATAAAACAGGAAGTTGGATATGACATTGTGCTTTCAACATTTACCTTTTGAGATAAAACCTTACAATATGTACATATAACATAGCCAAGAATTCAAATATTCTCCTAAAAGATCAATTCAAAGCCAACTATCAAAAACATTAGTAAAGATATTCACTATGAATATTTTGCCAACCAGTATTTTTTAAAAACTGTGCACATAACAGAATGGATAACATCGCCATCATCTTGTGTTATAATATTTACTATTTTATAGTACATCTCAGCTTAACAACTGCAATGTACTCCATATGGGCTGTCCTTCAAGCTCCAACCAGTCCAGAATTTAGTGGTGTGGACAATGAAGGGCATATCTTGGTAGTCCTATATGACACCTTTGCAAGGCATTGTGCTTGGTCATTTCAGGGACACCTTATCTTCCACAGAATCAGCCCATTTCACTTGAATAACAGAACGACTGAATAATAAGAGTTGGAAGGGACCCTAGAGATCAGATCTTCTCGTCCAATCCCCTGCTCAAGTGGAGACCCTATACCATTTTGGATTAATGGTTGTCCTAGTTCTTTTTAAAAACCTCCAGTATTGAAGCATCTTCAACTTCTGATTAATTGTTCTCAGTGTTGGGAAATTTCTCCTTAGTTCTAGGTTGGTTCCCTTCTTGTTTAATTTCCATCCACTGTTTCTTGTCCTGCCCTCAGGCACTTTGGAGAATGGGTTGACCCTCTCCTCTTTATGGTAGCTAGCCCCTTAGTTATTGAGAGGTAGTCCAGACAAGCTGCATGCCCAGGTGAACTAATTGTACTTTATTATAAGATTATAGTAACAGGATAAATTTGAAAGTACATTTCTCTCAGGGGCAGCTGACATTGAACCCGCCCACCCGGGCTTTAGGCTGTCCTTTGTTCTTACCTTAGTTGCTTTGCACGGCACAGCTGAGTGCCATGCGTCAGCAGGATATAATGATTGCTTGCAGGAGAAGTTGTTTTGCAAGCACAGCGCAAAGCACACACTCACCGAACCAGTTGTTATGCCAGTAGTATCCCACCCTGATTTCTCTCCCTCATCACCAAGAAACTAGGAAGGATTCCTTCTGAGAAGTTTGCCACACTCACATTCCTTCTGAGGGCTAAGCTTCCTCTTGACTGGTTCCCCTGGCTGTGGTTCTTCCCTTGTCTCCCTTGTCTCCTTAACAGATACCATTACAGTCCAATTGGCTCAATCCAAGAAAGATGGCACACTCTTTCATATATCAACGTCACCTATCAGACCCCCAGAAGCATGTCTTCTCTGTAACAGCCCTGTCATATGAAATGAGAGTCCCCCAAAATGCACAGCACTCCCACCTTTCTGATATTTCAGAAAACCTTAAAGATCTAGCTGTTCTTAAGCTACGGATTTGCGGTAGTTGGGGTCCCTGCTAGATTGTGCATTGGTGCAGTTTAGTTTAGTTTAGTTTTATTAGTTTTATATACCGCCCTTCTCCCAAGGGACTCAGGGTGGTTTACAGGGCAATAAAAACATGCAGTGCAAAAATTAAAATAAAGATTAAACTAGAATTTAACCCCAACCAACAATAAATTTTTCAAAAAATTTAAAACGATTATTCCAATCAAAAATTAAAAATATACTTCTCATGGGATAGATCGTCTTGCTCAAATAACCATGTTTTAAGGGTGCGGCGAAAGGCTCTCAGGTTGGGGACAATCTGGATCTCCAATGGTACCTTGTTCCAGAGGGCAGGGGCCGCCACAGAGAAGGCCCTCCCCCTGGGGGTCACCAGCCAACATTGTTTGACCGACAGCACCCTGTGGGCCCGCACTGGTCAGTGGGAGGCTGTCATCGGCTGTAGGTGGTCTCGCAAATACCTTGGGCCTAAGCCATGAAGCGCTTTGAAGATCATAACCGTAACCTTGAATCGCACCTGGAAGACCACCGGCAACCAGTGCAAGCCGCGCAGGAGAGGTGTTACATGGGCATGCCGAGGCATCCCATAAATAACCCACGTGGCTGCATTCTGCACCAGTTGGTGCCTCTGGGTGCTCTTCAAGGGGAGCCTCATGTAGAGAGCATTACAGCAGTCCAACTGGGAGACGACGAGGGCATGAGTGACTGTGTGTAGGGCATCCTGGTTCAGAAAGGGACGCAACTGGTAAATCAGGCGCACCTGATAGAAAGCCCCCCTGGCGATGGCCGAGAGATGGTCCTCTAAAGACAGCCGCATGTCCAGGAGGACACCCAAGTTATGAGCCCTTTCCAAGGGGGTCAAAGTCTCCCCCCAATCGTCAGTGATGGAATAACTTGACCAAACCGGGGTGCCGAAAACCACAGCCACTCAGTCTTGGAAGGGTTGAGTCTGAGCCTGTTCATCCCCATCCAGATCCGAATGGCACCAGGACATCACATCAAGGGCATCGTTGGGCTGGTTCGGGGTGGAGATGTATAATTGGATATCATCAGCATACTGAAGATACTGCACCCCGAAACCACGGATGATCTCACCCAGTGGCTTCATATAAATGTTGAACAGGAGGGGCAAGAGAATCGACCCCTGGGGCACCCCATAATTGAGTGGCCTCAGCGTCGATCTCTGCCCTCCTGCCAACACAAACTGCGAGCGACCCAAGAGATAGGAAAACCACTGTAAAATGGTGCCTCCCACTCCCAACCCCCCAAGTTGCCTCAGTAAGATACTATGGTCGATAGTATCAAAAGCCGCTGAGAGATCTAATAGGACAAAGACAGAGGAACGACCCCTGTCCTGAGCCCTCCAGAGATCATCCACCAACGCAACCAATGCCGTTTCTGTGCTGTGACTGGGCCTGAAGCCTGATTGAAACGGATCTAGATACATAGCTTCATCCAGGAACTGTGGGAGCTGACGGGCCACCACACTCTCTACAACCTTCGCCACAAAGCGAAGGTTGGAGACAGGATGGTAGTTATTCAATACAGCTGGGTCCAGGCTCGGCTTCTTGAGTAGGGGTCTTGCCACCGCCTCTTACAAGGCGGAGGGAAAGAATGCCTCACCCAAAGAAGCTTTAACAATCGCCAGGAGCCAGCCTCATGTAACCTTCTGGGGGGCCAAGACCAACCAGGAGGGACACGGGTCCAATAAACATGTGGCAGCACTGAACTTCCCAACAACCCTGTCCACATCACCGGGAGTTACAGGATCAAACTCCTCCCAGATCACATCCTCAAGACTAGCCCTCGCCAACCCCTCAGGGATCACCCAGTCGGAGTCCAAGCCTATCCGAATCTGAGCGATTTTGTCCTGCAGATGTTGGACAAACTCCTCCGCCCTGCCCTGCAGAGGATCCTCCCTCGCTCCAGAATTTAGTAATGAGCAGGTCACTCTAAACAGGGTGGCGGAGGAGTTAACAAGATAAGCTATTGATTTTTGTTGTTTATTCTTTTAATCTTTCAGGGCCTTGGTGGTGCAGGCTGTTAAATGCCTAGCACTTAGTTCCAGCTGCCTGCAATTAGTGCAGGCTCGAATCCCACCAGGCTCAAGGTTGACTCAGCCTTCCATCCTCTCGGGGTAGGTAAATTGAGGACCCAAGATTGTTGGGGGCAATAAGCTGACTTTGTAAAAATGCCGCTTAGTAATAAGCAGCATATACAATGGAATGAAGGCTCTTGCTGAGCACATTGGGTTGCGCTCCAAAAATTGTAAGCCGCCCTGAGTCTCCAGAGAAGGGCGGCATATAAATATGAATAAAAATAAAAAATAAAAAATAAAAATAATTATTGTTTCCTGATTTTTTTGTTGTTGTTGTTGATTTAATTATGCACTGCTCAAACTCGGTTGGAGTCAGGCTATGCCTAAATTGAACAAGTTAAATATTAATTTTTAAATTATATAACATTATAGCGAGGCTACTAATATCCAATAACAATAAACAAGCAATACGTGTGGTGAATCATTTGATCAAATCTGTCTGGATTCAACATAGAAAGCAAGAGCAATGAGTCTAGTTAAGCAAAATAAAGGAAAATAACTTAAAGTGGCCATGTATGTATAATCACGAGGAAATAGAAGTAGCTTTCAAAGCAATCATGTCAGTCTAGAGTAAAGATGCATTGTGCAAACTTTGTACTTTCCAAAACATATCTTTCTAAGGATTTGTATAGCTTTATTTTATATGACTGGTAAACAATGGTGATTATTTAAGTTTCCTCAACTTTCTGCACTGGTGGTTTCTTAGGACTAAAATTCTTAGAATTCGTAACCTCACTGGAGAAGATCAATTTTTGGACAGCTCTGAATATTTTGGTGCTTTTCTGGACAATCTACCCAGTAAATATAAGTGTACTTTCCATCTGACATGCAATTCTTCCCTTGAGCTATTATTTTTATTTTAAGTGTATCACATTTCCTCAGCACTTACAACATAATAGTTTGGATGTGAGAAAATAAAAGTCTTCCTCTCAACAGTAAATTCACTTGCTATTATAACTGCTGTGAAAAGTGTATTGATTTGCAGATGTACTGCCAAGATGCTTTAGAACATTTTAGGAATCAAAACTTGGAAGCAGACTTTGGTTTTATAAACACTGACCAAGGAATAAATAATCCTCAGCCAACAACACCCAGGAATGCCATTTATTTAAAAAAAATTGACAGTCTTAAGAACCTCTAGACTGAAACAGTGTCACTATCAGAAACAACAAACACTGCCCATATTCAAGAATGCTGATGTGCCACGATGCAATCCAACCTAGTAAAAATTCCTGATTCCTGAGAAGGATTCTGCCTCTTTTATTTATTTTATTTTATTGGACTTATATGCCGCCCCATCTCCGAAGACTCGGGGTGGCTCACAATTAAAACATACAAATACAATAAATAGATTAAAAAAAGAAAAACCATTGTGAAGTCCAATAAAGCCGAATTAAAGTTAAAACTATCCCATACCCCCCACGAGGTAATCACAGCCCGACTTGGTCAAATAGCCAGATCTTCAAATCACGGCGGAAGGTGCGGAGGTCAGGGGCCAGATGGAGGTCCAGAGGCAGTTGGTTCCATAAGTCCGGGGCCGCCACAGAATAGGCTCGCCGCCAAGGGACCACCAGCCGACATTGACTTGCCGACGGGACCCCGAGGAGCCCCTGCCTGTGTGTTTGTACAGGGCGGTTGGTCCTCGATATCGGCAGGAGGCGCTCCCTTAAATATTCTGGACCCATGTCATGGAGGACTTTGAATGTTAAAGCCAAAACCTTGAACCTCACCCGGAGTGCAACCAGCAGCCAATGCAGGCCGCGCAGGAGGGGGGTAACATGGGAGAATCAGGAAACTCCCATCACCACCCGCGCAGCCGCATTCTGCACCAGCTGCAACCTCCGGATGGTGTGCAAGGGCAGTCCTAAATAGAGAGCATTGCAGTAGTCGAGTCGCGAGGTAACAAGGGCATGAGTGACTGTACTCAGGGCATCTCGGTCCAGAAACGGGCAAAGCTGGTGAACCAGCCGGACCTGGGCAAAGGCCCCCCTGGCGACGGCCCCCACCTGCTCCTCCAACTGGAGCCGTGCATCCAGGAGGACCCCCAGGTTCCTTGCCCTATCCACAGGGGGCAACATCACTCCCCCTATGGTCAACGATGGACAACCTTGACTGGACCAAGATGCCGGTATGTACAGCCACTCAGTCTTGGCCGGATTGAGCCGAAGCATGTTTCCGTCCATCCAGGTCCGTACCGCATCCAGACAACGAGTCATCACGGAGAGGGCATCACTGATCTGGTTTGGGGTGGAGATGTATAACTGGGTATCGTCAGCGTACTGATGATACCTCACCCCAAAACCACGAATGATCTCACCCAGCGGTTTCATGTAGAACCGTTTTAACCATCTTTAGCCTGAAACCAAATGTAAACAAGGAATTTTCTTCCAGCCTTTTCTTCAGATTCAGATTGAAGTCAAAATCTTAACTTGAAAGTGTTGAGAGAAAAGTAAAGAGACATGCCACTTTTAAAATCTCGATTCCTGATGGAGAAAGTGAACTTTATACAGTATGAGATTTGTAATATTTTAATAGCAGGTAAAACAATATTTTAATCTCCAGGGGCTCAACTAAAATGAATTTGCTAAATTCAGAACACACACAAAAAATGCAAAGCAGATTCCCATTCCAGGTTGAAACAGGAAGAAGGGGAGGGCGTGGAACAGAATGATTTAAGGCCCTTTATATTTAAAACATTTATTGAGAATAAACTCAGAGAAATCTCAAACACAAATCACACTAATTTCTGGAGCTGCCAGTCCACATGTAAATATTCAAGAAATACTGCAACTACTGTTTTATTATATGATGGTTGGGATGGACAACTGTATCATTTGATCACAATTGGGAAGGCTGTGTTTGAAAACAAACTAGCATTCAAGCCATGAAACCAGGGACTAGAGTGTGTGAGTGAAAGAGAGAAGGCATAAGCATAGATATCCTTTTTACCTATTTTGTTAAGCACATGCTTCATTTCAACAATGAGTGGTATCTCCAATGTGGGGCAGCAAATATTCAGTAGATGAATTAACTACTTAATTTGGTAAAGGTAGTTTTACTAGAGACAGTTGATCTTTGGAAATGATAGTGGTCAAAATTTGGTGCCACTTTAAAAAAAATTCCTGTAGAAACCTGTCTTCTTCGAAAGATGAATCAGTCAATAATGTTAAAATTGTGTCTGCCATAACCAGCAGCTATTCAAGGGTCAAATGAATGTAGAGCAACAAAACAAAACAAAAAAATCCAATACTCTTATTCATGTTACTAGGAAAAGCAGAATGGTCTGCTTATCCAAACCAAGCCATCCTGCACAAATGAATCTGATTTATTTACAATGTCTTAGTAGTCAACATCTTTCGTCTGGCCGCTAAATAAAGAAGTGCAAATGGAACATTACCCAGACAAGCAAACAGTGTCTAAAAACCCGGAGACACAATCAGCTGCAGGGTGTTCATAACACCAATGCATACAGCTTTGCATTGCTAGATTATACTTTCTTTTTCCTTTAATAACTGAAAACTGACAGCTTTGAAAAACAAGATTGATACGTGAAGACTCTTCATGTACAATCACATCATAGATGATACATCTATGTTATAAAAGAGAAATTATGGTGTTCAGTATTAAAATTGTCTAATATTGTACACTGGTAACTGGAAAATAAGCTCAGGAAATGCCATAGAAAATTAAACAAGATTTTTCTGTCAGCGGCTTGGCCCATATTTATCTTCACTCCAAATCTCCTGAAGAACACAAAATTTTGAAGGATTTTTTATCTTTCCCTTCACGTTGCTGTGAATTACAAGAAAACAGGCACTAAAAATATATACAATTGAGATACTTGTCAAAAGAAATTAACATGGAATGTGTCATCATAGGTTATATCTGCATGTCACAGTGTGAATGGAGAACATTTTAAGAACAAAAACTGTAGTCTATACATACATTTCTACCAGAACCCCAAACAAATCTGTGCTCTCTCCGTTTTGACTCAATTGTATAACACACACCACAAAAATGCACTAACTATATATTGCCAAATAGTTACCATACTGAGAGCTGAAAGTAACTTTTCAGTCACTGTGGTAATAACACATCAATCATATGAAGTTAAACAAAGGAAGTAATAAATCAATTACATTTGTTGGAGAATGGCTGAAATTATACTCTAGCCTGTAATATTTCCAAAATCTACATACTCTTAGTAAAATGGTACAAACATGTGAATCTTTCAAGTTCTTCTAAACACAACAAGCCAAGGATAACATTTATTTGCTGCCTTACAATGCATGTCCAAACTAATTCTATTATTATTGACTCAGACACATTCAAAATGAAGTGTACCAATAGAAGAGAATATATGTAGCTTGGGGTTAAAATGAGGGGTTCTTGGTCTCACTGAGTTTCGTGCAGACATTTCATTATCCAAACCAGATAACATCATTACTGCCCGACTAAAAAGGACCCCTCAAAATTAAGTGTGTTCATCATGCATATGTCAAGAAGCCCTGAAGGAACAGCACAGCTAGCAACAGTTTGCAGCAATCTCAGAAAGAGAAGGTTGTCATCTGCTTAGATGAAGATTAGGTGGGTGAGCCAGTAAGTCGATCATTTGCCTACGGGATGCCTTCTTTCATACCTTTTTATTAAAGTAGATCAGATCCTGGAATTCTTGACTGCTCATTAATTTCCAGTATTTGAGCTTCCCAATCTGAGTCAGGGCTGTTTCCACTCATCTAGCCTCACTGGATCACTGTTGTCATAAGGCCAATAAACTGTGTCAGTTGGGAGGGGAGGAGGCATAGCTGCCATAACACCATCTTTTAAAATATTGTTTTATTGGATTATCATAAAATCTAAATAGTACATTATATTATTTGGGTGCACTGGTAGTTATACAGTGTTGACTCTGATATTTAGAAAACATAAAAAAATTTTAAAACATTAAATTTCACTTTGGGTCATTTCCCATTCCATATAAATTTGCTAACACTAAATTATTAGAGGAAAAAATGTAAAATGTGCAGAGAGAAGAAGTCAACATTTCTTAGGGGAAAAGAATGCCCTGCAATTGAAGAATGGCTCTAGGAAAACAGGCAACATCTTGGGAGGGATCACTGAGAAAATTACCAATATGGTTCATGACTTCCATGGCCAGATGTAACAGAATGCAGGAGTGACCTTAGGAAACAGGAAGAACAGTCATAGCCTAGACCAGGGGTTTCCAGCCTTGGCAACTTTAAGACTTGTGGACTTCAACTCCCAAAATTCCTCAGCCAGCAAAGCTGAAGTCCACAAGTCTTAAAGTTGCCAAGGTTGGAGACCTCTGGCCTAGACAATGGTCTGATGAATGAAACCTAAGTCCAAGGCGGGCTTGGGGTAGAGAAAGTGTCTCGAAAGAGTCTTTGTTTTCAGAAGATTAGATTTATTAGATTTATATCCCACCTCTCTTCCCCCATTGGGGAACTCGAGGCGGCATACAATGAACTACAAAACATTTCCTATACAGTATAAAAATCAAAAAACTCATTCATATCATCCCAACATACAAGAGGGAAGAACAGAAGTCTCAATACCATGCCTTCCGACAAAGCCAGGTCTTAACGACCTTGCGGAAAGCAGGTAGATTGGGGATCTAATCTAATCTAATCTAATCTTAGTTTTCAGAAGAATAAAAATAGCGGGGAGCTCAGATTTAAAATATTCTGGTATTGTAACATTGTGATAAAAGTAGTGCTACCACACATGGCTGTTGCTTCTCAAAGGATAGACATCATTGCAGGAAAAGGAAAGAAGGTGGTATCACTGTTCCCCAGGTTCACAGTAATTCATAGATTCCCAGTTGGCAGCAGGAGCAAATGATTGATTTGCATAATTATGATTTATGCACCAGCTGCAATCATTCCACAAATGGTCAGATTTGTAAAATTACTTAACTACTGCAGTAGGCTTCATGTGGACTGTCCAGAATAAATGTCTGGATGTTTAATTATATAAAATGCAGTAACTAGGCTGCTTACTGATGGACAACATTAGGGCTATATTACTTCTGGGCTGGAAGACCCTCATTGATAAGAGAATTATTTTTCAAGCATAGTTAAAGATATTAAGTGAGCGTTAAGAGCTGAGAGACTTCATATGACCATGACCAGACATTAAAGGCAATAGGAGAAGCTCTCCTAAAGAAACTTCTAAAGGCTGGATATTAAACCCAAAGTAAAAGACTTTCTCAAGAGTTGTACTTGCCCATGTTCTTTCTGTATTCAAAACCTCCCTCTTTAATCATTCCTTTTCAATTTTGAATTAATTATTTATTTCCATTGCTCTTCTCAGATTTTTTTCATATTTATTTTTTATTGAAGAAGGCACTAAGTGCTCTCAGAGATGATAATATAAAAATGAAAATAAAATTTTATGAAATATGTCTTGTATGGTAGGTTAGCGTAAACAACTTATGATATGTCAATGATCTTAACAGCATGTTTTGTTCCTATTTACTCTCACAGAAGGTCAAATAGTTTTTGCAAAGAGTTTAATTTGTCTGTTTTTCACAAAGTTCTTGCAGGTACTGACTGAGAACTATTATAAAACTGTATAATATAATAATAATATACTTTTTGAGCCCGTAAGATGAAAAAAATACTGAATATTTGTAATGGGAAAATTTGGGATTGTGCCACTTTTTAAAGTAACATTTTATCATAGGAAAATCCTTTTTTCAATAGCTAAAATGAAGGATTGTCAGGTATGAATGAGAACAGTGCTCAGTCTGCTTGCAGTTTTTCCTGTGCACAGCCCTAGTGTGTTGGGATATCAAATAAATAAAATAAAATTTTGAATGAATGAATTCTGCAACAAAAAGGCATTAGTTATCACATATACAGTCCTTCATGGCTTGGGAACGGGTTACTTGCGGGACCAAACTCATTGCATGTGATCAGCATAATGGAACCTTCTCTGCCAGCTTCCCCAAAAAGTCAATGGGGAATTTGGCAGGGAAGTTTGCAAATTCCTGCCACCTGCCCAGAGAACTCTGGTTCCTGGAGGTGGCTGAAAAAGGTCCATCATGAAAACCAAGCAGGAAATCCTATTTGGATTTTGGAAGGAGCTTTTTCATTCAAACTCCTTGAGAGCAAAAACACTGCTTAGCAGACAAAATTCCACCCTGCCATGCAAAATCAATCTGTCAAGAAGTGCTTTTTTGCTTGCAAGGAGGCTAGGCGAAAAAGGGACATGTTCACCCAGCCTCCCTGAGAGCAAAAGCACTGCCTGATGGATTGATTTCACTCCGCAGGGCAGTGTTTTTCTGCCAAGCCGTGCCTTTGTTTTCAAGGAGACTAGATGAAAAAAGTCATTCCCAAAATCCAAGCAGGATTCTGGCCCAGAGCATTTACAGGATGAAGCTTTTGCAGCCAGTCCCAGAAACAAGAGGACTTCCTCTAGTTTCTGGGGGCTGGTTCCAAATGCCCAATGCTGCAAACACTCCATGCCAAAATCCTACTAGCATTTGAGGTTGGAATTCCCTTCTGCCTATGGAAGGGAAGGGAACTGCAACATGGAGCTGGCAAAAGTAAGTTTCTTTTCTCCAGCCCATTTTCCCTTCTGTGCACAGAGAGGAGCTACCTGCCATGTCCTTTCATGTTCCTGTCAGGAGCTGGAGCAAAGTGTGAGAGCTCACCCCACCCCAATGCGGGCTTGCTAACCTCCAATCCAGCATGCTTACCATGCGATCCACCGTGCTCCAACTGAATTTGATTATAAAACACTTATTGTTAGCAGTTTTCCATATCTAAAGAAAAGAGATAACTAATACTTTTTGAAAATAGTTTCTCTTACTTGCTACTGCACACTAGAGTTTTATATAATTTTTAAACGTATAAGTTTTCCCTGAGCATGTCTCTATTTGGATGACATCATTTATAAATAAACTGCAAAATTAGATAAAGATAACTAGAACCTCGTATCTCACAACTTTTAAAGGCAAACTATTTTATTAGGTACTTTGGATGTTCTTTAAGTGTGTTAAATATACAAGTAATCCTCACTTAATTTTTTATTTATTTTTTTATTTTATTGGACTTATATGCCGCCCCATCTCCGAAGACTCGGGGCGGCTCACAGTTAAAACATACAAATACAATAAATAATTAAAAAGAAATTAAATCACTATAAGGTCCAATAAAACCAAATTAAAAATTAAAACTGTCCCATGCCCCCAGTAAGGTGGGCACTTGTTTGATGACTTCTCGAAGCTGTTGCAGTGTTCCCACACATATGATCAAAATTCATGCACTTGGCAACCAGTTCACAATCATGACACTGCAGTGTCCCACAGTCACATTTTTTTTAACCACTGCAGGATGAACGTGCCTCTTCCACATGTTTCCAACCAATGCCGTCCTGAGCTTTCTTTTGCCAATTGGGCTCACAATACTGGCTGATGTCATCAATCCATTTTGCTTGTGAGATAGATAGATAGATAGATAGATAGATAGATAGATAGATAGATAGATAGATATCACACACACACACACACACACACACACAAACACATGTATGTATGTATGTATGTATATTACACACACACAGTTATAACATTACAGCATTACAACATTATAGCATTTTGGCAAGTTATCTCACACAACAAATCCTTACAACAATGAAAGAATCAAGTCCTATTCCAAAAAGCTTGACATACAATGTCACTATAATGTTCTTAAAAGAAAATCAACAACCATTCAACAACCATTCAAATGAATAACAGTGACTGAATGAACTGTATTACTATTTTTTTCCCACAATGAAATCTAACTTCAATTACCTCTCCAGGTTAAACCATAGTATACATATAGAATAAGACACTCATCTATAATATAGAGTTGGTTTTTTTATCTCTAAACCACTCATACCAGGTATCCCAGGAAATAAAAATAAAATAAAATGGTAATTAGGAAAAGAATGAGGGAATATTTATTTATTTATTTATTTATTTATTTATTTATTTATTTATTTATTGGACTTGTATGCCGCCCCATCTCCGAAGACTCGGGGCGGCTCACAACTAAAAACATACATCAACAATAAATAGTTAAAAGAGAATTAAACCAAAACAAGCCCAATATTTGTCCAAATTAAAATGAATTTAAAACCAACCCATCCCCCCCTGAGAAGGTGATCATAGCCCGGCTTGGTCAAATAACCAGGTCTCCAGGTCGTGGTGGAAGGTGTGGAGGTCAGAGGCCAAACGGAGCCCCAGGGGCAGCTGATTCCACAGGACAGGGACCGCCAGAGAGTAGGCTCGTCCCCGGGGGACCGCCAGCCGACATTGGCTTGCCGACGGGATCCTGAGAAGCCCCTGCCTGTGCGATCGCACAGGGCGGTTGGCACTCGATATTGGCAGGAGTCACTCCCTTAAATATTCTGGACCCCTGTCGTGTTTGAATGTTAAAACTAGGACCTTGAATCTTACCCAGAGTGCAACCGGTAGCCAATGCAGATCGCGCAGGAGGGGGTAATATGGGAGAATCGGGAAACTCCCATCACCACCCGCGCAGCCGCATTCTGCACCAGCTGCAATCTGCGGATGGTATGCAAGGGCAGTCCTAGTAGTCGAGTCGAGAGGTGACAAGGGCATGAGTGACTGTACGCAGGTTATCTCGGTCCAGAAACGGGTGAAGCTGGTGAACCAGCCTGACCTGGGCAATAGCCCCTCTGGTGACGGCCCCCACCTGTTCCTCCAACTGGAGCCGTGCATCCAGGAGGACCCCCAGGTTCCGTGTCCTATCCACAGGAGACAACACCTCTCCCCCTATGGTCAACGATGGACATTCCTGACTGGACCGAGATGCCGGTATGTACAGCCACTCAGTCTTGGCCGGGTTGAGCCGAAGCATGTTTCCGTCCATCCAGATCCGTACCGCATCCAGACAACGGGTCATCACAGAGAGGGCATCACTGATGTGGTTTGGGGTGGAGATGTATAACTGGGAATATGTAAATATGTAAATATAACATGGAGAAGATTGATGTGTAAGGATAAAAGATATTGATTTATAGCAAGAGTAAGATGTAATGGTAAAGAATAAGTAAATACATATACTGAAAAATGTAAGGAGATGCAAAAGATGTCTTGATGTTGATAACAATGTATAAAGTTTTACTTTATGTTTTAAAATTTGAAAACTTAATAAAATTTATTTTAAAAAAATATAATATAGAGTTGTTAAAATAAATTCATCACACATATATTAAATGTCACAGTAGACATATATTTGTATGTTCCAGTATACAAAAATACATATATTTTCAACTCCAACTCAACACAGTTCCACACACTCTCCAATTTGTGAATTTTTGATTAGGCACCTGTGTTTATTTATTCTAGTAATAAAGTATAAATTAGAATCCCAAAATATGCATTTTGCTTGAAACAAATTTTAAAATGAAGAAAGAATTAATAACTTATACCTTTTGAAAGATCAATACAGGTTGTCTTCAACTTATTGCCACAGTTGGGCCAGAATATCCATTGTTAAGTAAGTCATGACCAATTTTATGATCTTTTTTGCCATGATTGTTAAGCAAATCATTTCAGCCATGAAGTCAATAAGCAAATCTAGCTTTGTCCCTTGACTTGCCTTATTGGAAGCTGGCTGGGAAGATCGTAAATGAAGATCGCAGCACCCCATGACTCTGGGATGCTGAAAATATTATAAATACATGCTGATTGCTGAGCAGCCAAACTTTGCTCATGTGATCACGGGGATAGTAATAGCTATTGCACTTATACCTTATAAGGTGCTTTACAGCCCTCTCTAAGTGAGGGCTTACAGAGACAGTATATTGCTCCCAACAATTTGGTCCTCATTTTACCGACCTCAGAAGAATTGAAGGCTGAATCAACTTTGAGCCAGTCAGGATCTAACTGCTGGCTTGGGCAGAGTCAGCCTGCAATATTGCATTCTAACCACTGCACCACAGATACTGCACCAATTGCAAATGTGAGGACCAGTCATAAGTCCTTTTTTTCTATGCCATTGTAACTTTGAACGGTTGCTTTGAATGGTTGCTAAATCAATGGTTGTAAGTCAAAGACTGCCTGCATATATGCAGTTCTTTGCTTGATTTCAATACTGGATGACATAAATACAGTATAGTCTGCTATTAACTTAAAGCTCTGCACTAACATGCACTACTTTCAGTCCAATTTCACATTGAAGAAAAACACAATCTGTTACTCATTGCTCTAATGAAGGGCACTCTAGTTCTCATATAAATATAAAACACCACAATTCTATGAATATAAATTACATTATTTTCTGGATAAAAATATATTATCAAAGTATACTATCCATTAAAATTAAAAAAAATTCAACATTTTAATAAAGAAATAAAACAAACTACAATTAATAGCATCACCTGGTACTGTGCACAATACATAGCTGCATTTAGCTTAGAAAAACCACCTTAGAAAAAATTATTAAGTGAGAGAGATAATGGTACTGAGTACAAAACTTTTCAGACTATCATGACAGTAAAACTAGAACATTAAGGTGCCTCTAAGAAAGATTTCCTTTTATGTTCCAGTTTACAAAACATCTTTTTCCCCCTTCTCTTCAGCTTGCAGCCACACAGCAAGTAATTTTCATAAAAGTTGCAACGAATAGAGCCATTGAAAATTTCATTTTTTTAAACAACTTTTCTACTCAGTGCCATTTTATAAAGCAAACAGCACTTTAGTCAGTTTTCCATTTATTGCTAAAATACATTTCTGGGTAGATTTCTTGTTACTGTGGGTCACTATAATGGTATAATTATTTTCTACCTTCTTTCCAGTTTTTCTGAAATCATCTGAATGCTTTTTACTTCAGTAGAGGGTACATGTGTCCATGAGTCTGTGTCTGTGTATTTGGATGGTATCCACAACCAATGAGCTAGTGGGAAGAACTCTGTCATTGGTGGAACCTGGAGGATCCAGTATAGTTCTTCCTGGCTCTCTAGGCTATCACAAAGCCTTGAAGACACCTGAGGCCTCCAAAGCTGCATGAGGCCACAGAAGGAAAGGGAAGTTTACAGATGAAGCCAAGGAACCAATGTTTTTGGATTTAGCTTGGACAGACTCAATCATAGTTTCAATTGGGAAATTGTGAGCATTCTACACTACACTAAATCAAAAACATATTAGGGAATTCCTGGAAGATTGGCATTGAGACAAATCAGCCATCAACTGACACATTAATAAACCATATTTATGCAACAAACAAAACATATCCTCTTTAGCAGCCAACACCCAGAAAAGCAGGGATTAACACCAGACAAACAATCAAGTACAAAACAACACCCTAATCAAGGAATTAGCAAGGACAAAGCTACATCCTCAGCAATATTGGCAGGGCATTGTATACATGGTAAACAAGAAACAAACCCTACATTCTCTTGCACTGATGTTAACTCATTGGGTAATGAAATGTTTGTAAGCGAACAACCAAACTCTGAGAGTACTCGGACTTCAGAGGGAGATATGGCAGAAATTCAACGGTGAGCTGACCTCAGGGATGCTGAGCCTCCCAACTGAAAGCAGTCCCACTGTCCAGCCCTCAGTTTCTACCCTCAGTGACTAGCAATAAAGGTAAAAGCAATTTTAGGCTGCATCACAGAAATATAGTTTATAACTAAAGGGAGTAGTTTTTCATTTTATTCTGCATTGGTCACACTAACATTCAGTATTACCGTATACATAGTTCTGAGTAAGTTTTGGAGAAAAACAATATGATCAAGGAATTGGAAATTTATGAAGAGAGACTGAAAGAACTAGGAGTGATGTGCATATGACAGCATTCTTCAAGTATTTGAAAGAATGTGTAAAGATATGTGGGACAAAGAGATGTATCCTTGGGAATGGTCAGGAAAGAGACATCATAGCTGCAGCTGAATTGTAGGCAGGATAAGATGTTCAAAAGGGACTCTCCCTAGTTTCTCAGACTGTAAAGGAAACGGTGGAAGAATTGTATTTTCAGGCTTGCAATAGTCTGTTAACACAATTTTACAGTAATGTAGACATGGTTATCTAATCATGTTCCCTGTCTGGTCCACCTGGTAAAGCTGATAGGATATCATAGGACAATGTTTTTCTCTCACAAGTTCAGGATTTATGTTGCAGAAAGACAGAGTTAATGTAAATGTGAAAAAAACAGTCTTAAAAGAAATCTGCATGACAGTGATAACAATTACCTGGAGAGTTGGTGAACTCCACTTGGCTGTGTGTGTTTAACCATAGGCCAGAGGTTAACTCTCAGGAATATTTTAATTTAGATTCCTGCGTTGATGAAATGGGGGCTTAACTTGATAGGGAGAGAGATGATGGAGTACATTTTTCATTTTCTTAAAAGCATTTAAATACACATGCATAAATAGGCATGCATCCAATTTTTAGGGTTTTTTTTCCATCAAACATTGCAAATTCAGAAATGAAAAAAAAACTAGTTTCCAGACAGTTTTTCACCATCTGTTGCTCTTCAATTATATAATTTAGTTTCTTAAATCTATTTTTTTTCACTTTCTGTTAAAGAGGACAACAGTAGATTAAAACCAGAACATGTCTTTTGAACACAATACATTGTGTGTGTGTGTGTGTGTGTGCGCGCGCATGCACATATAAACATAATACCTTATAGTTTATCTAAATTTCTCATTTAATGAAGACCAATGTCTCACACAACAGTGCAATTGGCATTGTCTGATTTTCTATCAACAGAGATCTCTGGCATTTATAGCACGACTGAATGAAAAAAAACATGATCAAGATCAGAAAAATACTCAAGACACAAAGTTTCAGTACTTAGCAAAGTTTAGTGAAATCAGGTAATATGTGTTCTCAAAATCTGGCAGGGATTTTCAAATAGTCACAGTAAGGGTCAAGGCTATCACAAATCTTTTGGCATTTGTAGTACAAGGAGTACCCTTTCCTCCATTGAAAAGGGCTCCTCTGAATCATTCATGTCACAGTGCCAAATAAATTTTCATGAAGACCTTTTTATGAATTTCATTTTATACATAGTTGAGACAAAATGGGCAAGGATGAAGATGCCTTTACACAGCACAACTCAGAAATCAATAGGCATTGTTCTGGCTGTATCTTTTGTGTGTGTGTGTGTATCCAATCAGCATCAAGAATAGCACACCCAAAGAAGAAAAAATTCATACATTGAAAAAACTATGAAATTACTTCCATCAGTCAAGGGGACTTTAGATTTTCTTTTCAGTCATGACCCAAATCAGTTTGGGTTTGTGTGTGTGTGTGTATGTGTACTCTGATAGAAGTTCAAAGCAAGTGGCATGTAACAAGACATGATGCAACATTAATAAAGACTTTTTTAAAAAATCTACTAAGCCAAAACAACCCAGGTAGTATGAAAAGGAGCATACATGTCCTCATCCAAAAATCAATACACTTTTTGTGTATCTGTAGTAAAAAAGAATGCTTGCCAAGCCTATCTGAGGAGTCACTATTATTAATTTTCTCAGTACTTAGCAGATAAAAGAATTTAGATTTGAGAGGAACTGAAGTCTATCTGGTCCGAGCCCTCAGCTTATGAAGATCTTATTCTGAGGCTACTTTATGACTACTCTGGATGTAAAAAGGACCCCTCTATAGTTACAGTTCTATCACTTGGACTCCTGCACTCTGTTTCTCCATAACAATGCACTAGAATTTTTGACCAATTTTTCACCTTCTTCAAATTCAGTTTCTCCTACCATACTATTATGGTGGCACAGTGGTTAGAATGCAGTACTGCAGGCTAATTCTGCTGACTGCCAGCAGTTTGATTCTCACTGGCTGAAGTTTGATTCAGCCTTCCATCCTTTTGAGGTCAATAAAATGAGGACCCAGAGTGTTGGGGGCAATATGCTGACTCTGTAAACCACTTATAGCACTATGAAGCAGTATGTAAGTCTAAGTGCTACTGCTATTAACTGAAAAGTTGTTCTGTTCAATTTTCTTTCTCACACATAGAAAGAATCTGGCACCCTTTATATAATTTCTTTCCAATATTTCACTGACTTGGAAAGAATAAAAAAGGAAATAGAAAGTATCTATACAGGAGTCCTTGATAATCAAATCTGTAGCCATGAGGGAACAGGTAAGAGTATTTTTTAAATTATAATCATTGTAATTACTTTCTTCCTTTAATAGGCAGAATCTGTAAAACTGCAATATCCATATACAATAATATTATTGCACGCAAATTTCAGGATATATTGAAGAAAAGGTAAAATAACCCAAGAACTAATAGGTAGAAATGTATAACCAATAACAGCAGTAAGTTACCAACTGTTATCAACCAATGTTCTGGATATTGTGAAGTCTCTTTTTACTTCTTAGGAAATTAATTCAATTCTATTAGTGCCACCAAATTAAAGAAATAAAATCACTTTACTTTGGCAGTGAATACAAAAGAGAGCTGATAATGAGAAAAACACCATAATTTCAGAAAGCCAGAAGAGCAGAAGTAGCAGACCAATTAATCAAATCTCTGTAAACCTTCCCTCAAGTAACAACTCATAATTAGAACACCAACTCTCAAGTTCATAAATAATAATCAGGTTCTATAATTTAAAAGTCAAGCAATGTGTTCTTTCTGTGAATTCAAACAGTATTTTCTATATCCCTTGTAGCTGCAATCATCTCCCCCAAGGCTTTGAACTTTAACTACAATTTGCTATCAGGAAGTTAGTGAAAAACTAAACAAAATATACAAACATCTAAAACATTAAGCAATCCCTGTATTTTGTTCTTGGATATGTTGGGACAAAAAAACAGTCAAAGTCCAACAAACATAGTACTTTAACGTCAAAATAAAATTAAATACACACTTGTGCACAGTATTTCCACATCTTGTCATTCATAATAGTGGGCAAACATGAATAGTAAAATACGTATGAGAAACAGGCCAATAAAAATCAATTCAATAATGTCCAATAAATCAACCTCTGGACATTCAAACCAGTGATCCTGCTTGAATAGAATTATGGAATCTTTCTGTGGCTGCAGTATTAATTGTATAGCAACATTGCAATAACTCTCCCCATTCCAATATTATGCCACTAAAATTAAGAAAACTTTTGTTAAATTATTTCTCTAAGAACAGTAAGCTTCATTAGCTGTGATGTTTTGGATCCAGTTCTAACTACCTATCACACTACTTCTGTAGCATTTAAAATTTCTTCCATTCTTCCATACTCAAAAGTATATAGTGGTCTGATCCTAATTGGAACGATTAATGTCTAATGAAGAAACCTCATAGCTTCAGACAGATTCCACACCATACAGATATGTACTGCAAATGAGAATACAAAACCAATTGCAGCTTCATGCCAAAACTGTTTAGTGGTCAATGAATATAAAGTATATTGGATTTTAAACCTAGCTCTTCAGCTATCAATCATCTACACTGGCATTCACATATATTAAGTGGTCAAGAAGACTAGTTCTTATAAATCAAGCTCTCCAATAACAAATCTAAAAACAATGCCATATTTACCCATCAGAGAGATAAGGTTTCTTTCCCTCAAATAATCTGTAAATTGAGGATAGGCTTCATTTTATCTCCACTTATGGGAAACTAGCAACAAAGAGGGAATAAAGAGTTAGGAAAGGGGGCTGTTAATAAATCATACCAGTTTAATTTAACAAAGGGAATTTAGCAAAGGGAAGCAATAATAACAACAAATGCTGACCACTTTGTAGGATATTAGCAAAATTGTTACCATATATAAGAAAAGGAATATGAAATCTCCAGAATTAGTTTAAGTTGCAGTCAACAAACCTAGGCAATAGAGATATGCAGGATCTGAATTTGAAGTAGGAAATGTGCTTTAAGTCTTTCATAGGTACCCTTGCTGTACTTTAGAGGAGTTGTACCCAGGGGTGGGATTCAAATTTTTTAACAACTGGTTCTGTGGGCGTGGCTAAGTTGGTGGGCGTGGCCTGGTGGTCATGTTATTGGCTGGGTGTGGCCAACTCAATATCACTCACATCAAGGCACACATCTCCTCACCTGGCCTCTCATGACTGTGTGGATACTGCAACAGTCTTAAGTGTGAAAAATGGTCATAAGTCACTTTTTTCAGTGCCATTGTAACTTTGAATGGTCACTCCACACAAGCAAAGTACCAGCAAAGGAGGGGGAAAAAACTCCAGAGAAGTTCCTGAGACAGGAAGTCTAGTCCTGCCAAGTACATAAATAAGGGTTAACAGAGAGGCAGTTTCTGTAAGCAACACCAGAATGTTTCCTTCCTGCCTTCCTTACAGGATTAGGCCAGTAATAAACTGCTTAGAATGTTAACAACCGGTTCTAGCGAATAGGTGCGAACTGGTAGAATCCCACCCCTGGTTGTACCTTTTCTGAAGCTCCCACAGTAGCTATAGGGGCTCTGAAAAATCCCAGAAATCCAGCAGGCATACTAGAAATGTTAATAAGGTGTACAACCACAGGTCACCACTTCTTAATGTTTTCTTAATTTAAACATGCATTTTGTTAGTTCAAGCTGCTCTCTTGTGAGTCCTAAAAAGGAAACAATTCCTTTCAATTCCTTTCAACAAGTACAGCAAGGATATAGGTCATACTGGTGGGGGGATTCTGTGATTTAAACTCTATACATCTTAAAATTACAAAGTTTGAAAAATACAGGCAATAAGCAACTTTTGCCTATTTTGGATCCAAATATTGCACACTTAAGTTGATAAACTATATACAGGAAATAGAGGGTTCCCTGTATACAAATTTTTTTACTACCGGTTCTGTGGGCATGGCTTGGTAGGCATGGCAGGGGAGGAATACTGTAAAATGTCCAGTCAGAGGTGGTATTTGCCACTTCTCCGAACTATTCAAAATTTCTGCTACCGGTTCTCCAGAACTGGGCAGAACCTGCTGAATACCACCTCTGGAATAGTGTCTTCTTAAATTCAGGGATGTATTCTATTCAGGTAAATATCACCCTATCTCATGTTCATATTGCCAGCTAGATGCAGAAGGCAATAAAGAAACCCAATTTTAGTTAGTTTCACAAGCACAAGGTAGGAGCACTGCTATTCAAATTCCCTTCCCTCTTGAACATCAATCCCACCCCTGGTTACTTGTGACATTAGCAGATTTTTCCTTTTAAGTATTTTCTAACAAGATCCAGACCTAACCCTGAGCTTGCTTCATTTAAAAGGAAAACTTATTGCTTCAAACTACTGATTACATCTTCTTATCGACTAATACTATTACACCCCCAGCTATAAAATGTAAAAAGTTTGCAATTTATGTTTAAAAAATGAGAACCAATCTGTCTTTGCATCAGTCTGAAGACACAACACATTTTCTTCATTACACTACTAATAATGTTCATTTCTTTAATATCACTTTCATAAGTAACAAGCAGAGTGCTAAGTTAAATGCTATAATGCAGTTTTTCAAAGACATTAACTGAAATGCTTTTGCAAAAAAGTGTTTGAAATGCAACAAGAAATTTTACTGAATCTAATAAAAAGTATAAGCATAAATACTTTTAAATAAATACAGGAATGCCAATCTCTTATGTTCTCTAGAACTAATCAATACACTCCATGAAATGGTAGTAACATCACGTTTCAAACTGATCAGTTCATTTCCTTTGAAGTCTTATCTTTACAAACTAAACAAACCAATGATAAAAACAAACTTTATACTTCCAAATTCTGCTAAAGCATACAAAACAGTGGCAGAAACTGTACTTTAAATTTCACCCAGTGGGCAGGATTTCTATGAAACCTTAACCTGGAAATAATTCCATGAAGTAATCTGAGAATTTACCTGGTTGGTTACAATTTCAAAGCACTCCAGAAAATTGAGGCAGCAAGGAATAAGTCATACAGCTCCAAACTGCATTAAGCTGCACTACATAGTGATCCCACTGCCAGAACTGGCAGGCAATCATTACTGGAAGACAGAAACTGATTATGCTAATCCAGGGCATATTTTTCTGCTCCAATTCTGAAGTCCACTTTTCACTCCTGTCCATTTTGGACAGCAGTTTGTTGCAGGCTAATTCTAGGAGTTAATTGACTACTTTGCAGAAGAGGGAATGACCCTTCAACAGAGACAGTGTTCCTCATGTTCCCTTAAAATACTGCAATAGCACAATTGATATAATTCTCGCCTTCAAGGAGAACTTGGCAGAATTTTTTAATTGCTGTTTCCTTTTCCTGAGGTAACTAGTTCCCCTCTTTTTTTAAACAAGTCCAGGGATACATCATTTTATTAACTGTCTAACTACCTGATATAGAATGATTACACTCTCCGGTTTGTTATGTGTGCATGTATTTGTGTGTGTCCAGGGAGAGCCATCCACAGGAAAGAAAGTACTTAGGAAAAAATATGTAAGGGTACAGTAATATAAAAATTGTCCATTGGCATGGTGACTTGCCAAAATATCTAAATCTAGACAGGATTTTCTTAAACTAGTTTAGCATTAAGCTCCATGAGCAAAGGACAGAAATAGTTACTTAAACACTAAATGAGGATATGCCCTAAACGTTTTCCTTTTTTTTCACTATGGGCAAAAACAGAACCTTTGTTCTCATTTAGTTAAGAGGGTTGCGCCTTTTTTTCCAGAAAAAAACCCCCAATCATTTCAAGTGACTTTGTCATGCCCCTGTGGGAATCTGATTCTGAGGGGGAGGTTGAGCAGCTGCCAGGGAGTGGGACTCCATTGGCTGTGGAAGAAACTGGGGAAGGGCACAGTCCGGCTGGGCAGAGTAGGTGAGAGGTAGAGCAAGGCAGAGGGAATTCAGAGGAAGATCCAGGCCCACCTCCTCTTCATCCTAGGGCACGCAGAGAGGAACGGAGAAGGGAGCAACGTGAGTTGTGTGGCTTATGGGGGAGGAAAGGGCTCTGATTCCCTTCATTAGCTGCAGCTGGGTACAGTGTTTAAAAAGGGAGTTTGTGCAAAGCAACTTGTTGGAAACAAATCGTGTATTATCTTGTTTTGTCAAGGCTTATCTGGGTTCCTGGTGTCTTCCCAACTGTGTGTGTTTTCTTGGCCTTTGAAGTCTGCAATTCCTTATCATGCCATGTCCAGTTAATTGCTGCAGCGTGGTTTGTGTAGATTTTTATTTACAGTTTATATGTATGTTGTTTTTGGAATGAATTTGCTCCACTTAAAGACTGTTCTTGGGAGAGTTTTTCTCCAGCTGAAGGTAACTGGACATTGGGGGCAAAATTGGAGGTATTAAAGGGACTTTTCTTACTTATGTGACTGTGTTGCCTTTGTGCTAAGCCCCGGGTCATCACAGACTTTTTGTTTTAGAAATTCCCTATAAGTGGTGCTGTATTTTTTTTAAAGTATTAATTGGATAAAGTAAGTTACTCTTAACGTCCAAAAACATTCAGACTGAACAAATCTCCTATATTTAGATCAAATAGCCCAATTGTATTATTCATTTTATACTCGTTATAGAAACGCAAGAAACTTACATTTGAATCTGTTTCTAGGATCAATGAAATCTACCACTGTTCAGTTGAATTTACAACTTTGGGGAGAAAATAAAATATTTATTTATTTATAAGTTACAATAAAATCAAGACCTAATTCTTTTAAAAATAAGGTGGATATTTTCAAAAATTAATAATGCCTTAATTAAGACTAAGGGAAATGAGAAGAAGACAATGTATAAGGTAAATGGAAAGTATCAAGGAAATTGCAGGAAGGCCTCTCAGGCATCTGTTTATTTTATATTGCTTTTATTAGATTGTATTATTTAATAAGATTGCATTTTCAGAATCTCATGTACTATCCAAAGTTGTGTGATTGGAGCTATATAAAAATCTTAAATGAATAAGATTTAGCTTTGGAATTGATTTTACATATTCTAAAACAATAACTACAGTTAAAACAAACTTTTACAAATTAAATTAATTTTAAAAATGAAAAGATTTTAGCTAAAATTTTAAAATGAATTATATGTTAAAAAAGAACAAAGCGCTGGGTAGAAAACTAGGATACTATAAAATCACTTTAGTATAGAAAGAAAAATAATTCAATAAATAGAGTTCTTATCAATGAAGATACAATATATATTTAAAATATACTACTATTATAATATCTGGCACATAAAATTACTAAAGCACAATACTTGGAATAATAGCAGTAGTATATTACTGTTGCCTGAAAAAAGGAACAAGAAAATACACATCAAAGATTGAGTAAGTATTCACTTTTTCTGAGGACTACTTTTCATTTTTAATAAACTAGGAAATAAAACATACAAACAAAATTAATGTAAAAATGCAGAATGATAACAATACTCTTAATAAATGTAAGGACTAGATATGCTGATTAAATGCAAAAGAACATTAAACATATATAAGGCTATAAAAAGAAGTAATATTACTATAAGAAATTCGTCACTTTTATTAAACTATATGGTAACATTTAGGTAATGGATAGTCACTGCTGTAGGAATCTTTTTGAATCATAAAATTACAATACCATTAATATCTTGATTGCATATTGATCAATTAATAGGAAAACATGAAAGAAAAATTGTTAACACATAAATGTAATTTATTTTATAAAGGCTACATTTATTCCTAGATTCAAAACTGTCACATAATATTTTAGTTTGTATTTCCAATATGAAATATTGGATTCATTTGCCAAGATGGCTGCTCATTGTGTTTGATTATTTAGTCAATTTTCATCTCAGTGCATTAATTATTATTCATTGATGTTGCTGCTCATGTTGCTACCAAATCAGTTTTCTATTTTATTTAATAAAATTTAATCTCATCCAATGCTAACCCAGAAGAGCTTGCTTTTCTGATTAATGTAAAGTCTAAATTGCAGTAATATACTCTATTCCACTATCTTTTTAAAAAATGGCTTGTATTTAGTTTTGCCAATTATATCACTATAATTTTATCAATACTAGATCTTATATCTCACCTGTTATATTTTTATATCATTATCATCTAAACAGCTTTAAGAATAATTCAACTTTGCAGAATTTCAAAGGACCCAAGAACATCAAATCTGTGAAATAAGTAAATGGTACTACTTCTTATAAAACATATTACCAATTAGGCAATTTTTACACACACACTCCTCCCAACAATTCAGATTTTCTTTCTTTAATGCCTGGTTCCAAAAATCCTCTCCAAATCCTTCAAAAAGAATATCATCCTCAACCCCGGACTGTGCAAGCTAACTTCAGCAGATACGACCTTTAGAATGCACTAATGATGTTCATTCTGTGCTTGGAGGCACTTTGACACATTAGCACTTTGGAAAGATCTCCAGGCAGTAGTTTATCAGCAGGGTCCACCCAGGCATGATGAACACTTTCACAGTGTATTAGCATATATCTAGAGAAAGAATGCTCCAGACTAGAAGAAGTTTTGAATGTTGAAGCGACCTTAAAGTAGAATGGGAACTCGACTTGTGCCAGATATTCATGAATATTTCTCACCAACTCACAATTCAAGATCAGATCACTGTTAAATGCACGCACACACGCACACACTTTATTTTCTCCATTTCTAAATTATCTAGAGTTTGTTTAGTTTAAAAAATGTTAACAAAGTATTCACAATAAATGCAGAAGCAGAAAGGGTGATCATATACTATACTAGTGGAATCATCACTATGTAGAGACTATAAGAATTTATAATAAAGGAATCCTCGCCATCATAGAATTCAGATTTTGTGGTCTGCTATTCATGTCATGCAATTTATATCTTGTTAATAGTTAACTATTTTCAGAGTTCTAAATAGTGAACACAAGGCTGCTACTCTCTTCCCCACTCATATACTGTACCTAATTTGGCCATACACAGCGCAATGAAGCAGAGTAATAAAGCTACATAGCTTGTGCCTCTGTTGCCACAGAAAAAAATACTAAACATGTACACAAACATAGCAAATGGTGAAATTTTTGTTAATGGCAGCTCCAGCTAAAAGAATCAAGTAGCAAGATATATGAGAGGTATTTAAAATTTCATTTCACTGTAAAATAGCATTAGAGATTATTTTGAACCCAGACGTTGCACTACGTATAAATAAACTCTAACTAACGTAATACTTACAACAATACTCATATTAGAGCTTCTTTTACTGATCTCTGCTGCCAGATAAGGGAGGATGCATGAGTGGCCAGGAAGGTGTGATGTGTGATCAACAATGCTTACGAAGGGTATGTGAGGGGCCAGGAAGGATGCATAATTGATCAGCACAGCAGAAGCTCAGTGGCACACAAGTGTCATAGACAGAGCACAAATGGCCAAGACGGGTGAGTATCAGGGGAGGCATGGCACACACAGTGAGACTCAGGGAGACTTTTTGGGTGGCAGGAAAAGCACAGCACAAGCATGGATAGACTCAGGATAGTGGCTGTCAGGTGAGGTAGAGTGTGTGAGTGTCCATACAGGCATGGCACAAATGCAACAAGGTTCACTAAGGATGTGCAAGGTTGCATAAATGCAGGATGGCTGATGGAGTAACTTTGCTTGTAGAAAGCTGGCAAATTGTGATCACATGACCATAGGATGCTGCAACCATCATAAATGTGTGCTAGTTGCTAAACACTTACATGACCAAGGGGATTTCAAGGAACTGTTCAAAACTTCGGACAGTCACTGGACAGGTAATCATTAACCAATGACTACTGTACTCTATATCCTCTGTTGACATCAAAACAACAATCACATTACTCTAGTACCGTGATGGTTAACCTATGGCACGTGCGCCGGAAGTGGCATGCACTCATTTCTCCGGGCATGCGGAGCCACCGCCCATTGCTCTTCCAGGTTCCGGCTCACCAGCCAGCCGGACTTCATATGCGCATGTGCACCAAAAACCAGAAGAACAGCCACCTGGTGCGCATGCATGCTCCAGGAAAATGATCGTTTCCAACATGCGCATGTGCGTCGGCCACTTGGTTTGGTTTCTGGTGTGCATGCAGGTGCAAAGACCAGCAAAAGGAAGAGTATTGGGTGCACATGCCAAAAGACCCAGAGAGGGGCAGAGCTGAGGGGCAGGACGGGTGGCCGGGGCTTCCCTCCCTTTCCGCCTGAGTGGGGTTGTTGCGCAGCTCCAGTCCACGGCGTATCCGTGCTCCTGAGTGTCTGATCAGCTTGGGTGCCTCAGAAGAGCCAGCCATCCCCCCGCAGCCCTCCTTCCCACCACTTTTGCCAAGGAGGTGCAACCGTTTCTATCCCAGGCATTCCTCCTACCCAGCTTAGCACACCGGCAATCAGGCCCTCAGTGGCATCTCCATTCAGGCAGCTCGTCTCCCTGCCAGAAGCCCCTCCTCTAGCATTCTGCCTGGAAGCGGCAGCCCAATAGCCACTGCTGCTGCTGGGGGAGAGGGGGCAGCGGAGGCATGGATGGGCAGGCCAGGGCTTCCCTCCCTCCCCGAGTGTGCTTCTTGCATGGCACCAACTGTCCAGCCTGCGACACTGACGCGCATCTGTGCTCTGGAGCACCTGGCCGGCTTGGGCCCCCCAGAAGAGTTGGCCAGCCCCCCTTCCCACCACTTTTGCCAATGAGGCGTGACCGCTTCTGTCCCCGGTGTTCCTCTCACCCGGCTCAGCGCGCCAGCGATCAGGCCCTCAGCGGCATCTCCATTCAGGTAGCTCGCCTCCCCACCAGAAGCTCTTCCTCCAGCATCCTGCCTGGAAGCAGCACTGCAATAGCCACCACCACCAGAGGTGAGGCAGCAGCAGGGGTGAGGACAGGAGGGCTGGGGCTTCCCTCCTTCTTGAATGGCCCCAGCCCTCCTGGTCAGCAGCTCTGCTCCCCTTGCTCTTCCAGGTTCCAGTGCACTGGCCAGCTTGGGCATGAGGCAACCATCCACCCAACCAGCAACGCTGTCCTGTGCACCTGAGCCAGCCAGGCACTCCAGAGCACAGATGTGTATCAGTGCTGTGGGCAGGAGGGTTGGGGCCGCACAAGAAGCATGCTCGGGGAGAGGGAGGGAAGCCCTGGCCTGCCCATCCATGCCTCCGCTGCCCCCTCGCCCCCAGCAGCAGCAGGGTTGTTGCACATGAGGTGGGTGTCCACATCAGTCTCTGCAATAAATAAAGAGAAGGCATCGCTTCTGGGTGATTTCCTGTCTGGGGACAAAATCCAGGTGATCCCAAGGAAGGAGGAATTTGCATTCTGTCTGGGTCACCTGCCTTGAATGGGGAGGGGAAAAGATCCCTTCCCCCCCTTCCTTCTCTTTGGATTGCTTTGTAGCTACAAATAACTGAATCAGCCTGACATACTCAAATATTCAGCACTCAAACCCATCAGAATTCTTCCTTCTTCAGCAGCAGTTTTTGCATCAGGGCATCTGTGGACACCCCCCGTTACCCACCCCCTTCCCTCCCATCTCTCCCTTCATAGGAGTTTTCCTCCTGGATCCACTGCCACAAACGATCCAGAGTGCATTTATGATGCTCCCTTACACGCCCCTTCCATAGCTAAGCTAGGCTCCCTCCACCACCCTCCCAAAAGACCCTGGTGCTGCCCAGCAGCCCCAGCAGGATCCGACGGAGTCCCTGCCCCTGTTGGAGAGAAAAGGGATCCAGCAGGAGAGCTCTCGGAAAGGCTGGATGGGAGGAAGGAAGAGGCTCCCAGGAGGATGGAGCTCTTGGAAGGGCTCAATGGCCAGTCCCCAGGCTCTTTCTGGCCCTGCAGCTCCACCCAGCTACCTCCTCAAAGGGCTTGGCTGAGTCCAAAGGGCAGGGGGCCAGGAGGGCCTCCGGGGCTGAAGAGTCCTTTGGGAGTCAGCAGAGGGAGCCTGGGGGGGTTGAATGCTTCAGCTGATGGGGAGGGAGGGCACCCCCTGCGGGAAGGGTGGGGCAGCCTTGGAAGCTGCTTAAGGGAGGGAGACCAAGATCCTCTCCCCTCCCTCTTTTTTCTTTTGCTCCCTTGACACTTCCTTTGTATGGACTTGATGGCGTCCTTTCCCTTGACGGTGTCCTTGTCTCCCACCCTTGCCTTGCCTTGCCAGGACCCCTGAAATGCCAAGCAGATCCAGTGCATGCGCACCGGCCAGCCGGTCTGTGCATGCGCACCAGAAACTGGAAGACCAGGCACACCAGAAACTGGAAGATCTTTTTTTTTTCCTGTTTCCGGCACGCTCCATTTTGGCACACAGTGGCAAAAAGGTTAGCCATCAGTGCTCTAGTATAATAAGTTGTCTTGCTATATTGACTAAGGTGTTGGGTTATGATTGAGAACTCTAGCTACTTGGATCCATTTTCTCCCTTCATGGGGAGTTGTTCCTGAGACAGTTGAGCAGAGAATGCTGGCATGTACCCCTAGTATATATCTCCCATCAGGGTCATCCAATGTATGAAGGTCATCCCAGTTGTCCAGATAAAGCTAGTAGGCATCTATATCAGACAACAGTAGTACAGGAAGATGCTGTAAGTGGACATTATCAACAGTGGCAAATGTACCATCCTATATTGTGTGGGAGAGAGAGTATAAAACAATCCTGTATTTTACTAAGTAAACTACATGAATGTACAAAACAGAATGACCAATAATGGCAGAAGTGGTGGATCCCTCAGGTTGAATAGCACTCAAAATTTATGTATTTATTTATATATTTATTTTAATACCAAGTTTATATAATCACCTTCTCGTTAATATGACTCTGGGTGGTATTTAAATTATGTTAAACAAACAATTAAAAACAAATCTGAAATAAGTGCTGCAACAATTAAACATAAATAAGATTGTTGGAAATTGCACATACAATGGAACCATACCAGGGGATCCCCATTACTATGGAATCCCCAAATCTGCTGAGAAAACCATGTTTTAAGAGTTCCAGATGGTTAGTAGGGTTGGAGCTAGTTTCACCTCAGGGAGAATGATGTTCCCAATGGCAGGTGGTATGGCAGGAAAGGCTCATTTTCTGGGTCCATCAGCTGGAACTCCTTAGCAGCCTGTAACATACCCCTCCTGCTTGGCCTAATAGGATGGATCAGTGTAGGTGGTTCCTCAAATAACCTGCTACTGACAAGCAGCAGAAGTTTGTTTGGAGTATTAATGGTGTTATAGCCTGCTGGGTGTCTAGCTGCTGAAGAAACTAATTCAAAATTGAAAAGAAAAAAATGGCAATAGAAACATGGAACTTAGCAATAGCACTTAGACTTATATACCACTTTACAATGCTTTACACCGCACTCTAAGCAGTTTACAGAGTCAGCATCTTGCCCCCAACAATCTGGGTCCTCATTTTACCCACCTCGGAAGGGTGGAAGGCTGAGTCAACCTGGAGCCTGGTGAGATTTGAACTGCCAAATTGAAGGCAGCTGGCAGTCAGAAGTAGCCTGCCGTACTGCACTCTAACCACTGCACCACCATGGCTCATAAAAAGCATAGTGAAAGATTAAATGAATCAGCTATACTTTGGCATCTTAGGTAGCAACAAATGAAATGGATTGGAAGTGATTGCTATCAATCATGAAAAACAAAGAAGGAATGGTGTTGCGTTCATTGTAGGAACAATATGGCAATATAAGGTAGGGTACAGTGCAGTTCAAAAATTGAAAAATACTAAACTTCACAGACAACCTTTTAACATGACAGTTACCAAAGTTTGTGCTCCACTCATTGATACAGAAGTAAAGGAGGTTGGTTGTTATGGTCAAGCTCAATTTGAAATTGGCAAAACATGCAAGGAAATTGTGCTGCTCTTGATTGGAGACTGCAATGACAAAATTAAAATAGTAAGGAAAAAGCATACGGTGTTTGAACTATATGGCTGAGTAAACAGAAACAAAGCAGGAAAGCAACTCATCAGTTTCTGTCAATCCAAAGATTTCTTTATTACGAAAACGTTTTTCAAAAAAACCAAAAAGACATCTCTATACATGGACATTCAGAAAGAATGAACAAAAATCAAATTAACTACAAGCAGTGCTTACATAACAATCCTAATTGGGACCAGCAACTCTGTCGCTAAGCCAAACCGTTGCTAAGTTGTAAATCAAATAACTGAAACTGTTTTCCAGCTGGAAAGAAACAAGACTACTCAGTTTCACACCTTTGTTGTTGTTGTTTCCTTGCCTCCTAACTATTCTCTGCAGAACCTCAGAATGTTCAAGTGCCCCTTTACTGTCTTGAATACATCAAAAGCAATGTAAACATGCTGGCAACTTGAAGCTGGGGGTATGGGCCTTGGTGGTGCAGGCTGTTAATAGCCTAGCACTTAGTTCCAGCTGCCTGTAATTAGTGCAGGCTTGAATCCCACCAGGCTCAAGGTTGACTCAGCCTTCCATCCTCTCGGGTAGGCAATAAGCTGATTGTAAAAATGCTGCTTAGTAATAAGCAGGCATATACAATGGAAGGAAGGCTATTGCTGAGTGCATTGGGTTGTATCCCAAAATTGTAAGCCCTGAGTCTCCGGAGAAGGGTGGGATATAAATATGAATAAAAATAAAATAAAAATAAAATGTCATGCAAACAGTTTACTCTCTTGAAATCCATTCCTTTCCAATCTCTTGGCTCTGCAGGTGGAGAAGGGACAGGGAAAAAAAACAAGTGATTTCTGTAGGCAATCTTTCCTTAGCCTGACTTTCTGCATCTCCTCCCCTCACCCAATCTGGGAGGTTGGAGAGGAAGGAATTGCTTTTTGTTTTTCTGCACATTTGAAGCAATACACCAGCAGCCTGGGCCTGGCAGCTGTGGGCACATGATACAAATAGCTTGGAAAGAAAAACAAGCTATTTCTGTAAGCAATCTCTTCTTTGCCTACCCCTTCTTTGCAGTGACCACACTGCTTTTGATGTGTAGAAGAACAGATTGCTCTTTTGAAATCCCTTCCTCTCCAATCTCTGTTCTGTAGTGAGCAGAGTTTCAGTTATAACAGAAAAGACATGGCTACTGAGTAATTATGGAAGAGATTACAAACTG
This sequence comes from Naja naja, assembly GCA_009733165.1. Taxonomy (NCBI): domain Eukaryota; kingdom Metazoa; phylum Chordata; class Lepidosauria; order Squamata; family Elapidae; genus Naja; species Naja naja. The sequence goes on from CM019150.1 coordinate 165,565,726, forward strand.
CTCAGGTACAAGTTCCAAGTTAAGCTAAAGCAGAAAAAGAAAGCCAAATGGTTTCTTGATGTGATCTTGATGTTTTCAAGGAGAATATAAAAATTGGTTTGAGATTCTGAGCCTCATGAGAGGAAACCATAGGAACTGTGGAATGAAATCAAAGAAATTGTTAAGGATGACTGTGAAAAGAGACTGCCAAAGACCACGGAACAGAAGAAACTAAGCTGGATGTCAGTACAGACAGTGAAAATTGCCAAGAAGAGAAAGGAAACCAAAGCCAAGAAAGACAAAGATCTCAGGAAGGAATTTAACAAAGCATTTCAGACAGCTGTTAAAAGAGACAAGAAACAATATACAACAACATCTGTACAGACATTAAAAATGGAAATAGACATAGAAAAACAAGAAAAATCTTCCAAAAGATTTCTTAACTTGGAAGGATGTTCCAATTTTGAATTGGTATGCAAAGGAATGCTAATGGACAAAGAATAACTGATTCAAAGAAGATCATACAAAGATGGAAGGAGTATCCTGAAATTCTATGTTGTAGAGCTGGCAATATTTAAGATATCATAAAACTTATTTCTATTTAAAAGGGCCTCTAAGAGCCCTGGAAGATGAAGTCAGATCAGCACTCTGGACATTCCTAGTTTATTTTTATTTTTTATTTATTCATTTAATTTTGTCAAATGATTATTAGATAACAGGTATAAACATGGTTATAAATACATGAAATGGATACGAATAAGAAAAAAAACAATAGGACAGGGACGGTAGGCATGTTTATGCGCTTATGCACGCCCCCTACAGACCTCTTAGGAAAGGGGTGAGGTCAATAGTGGACAGTCTAAGGTTAAAGTTTTGGGGGTTTGGGGAAGAAACCACAGGTAGAATATTCCAGACATTGACTACACTGTTGCTGAAGTCATATTTCCTGCAATCAAGTTTGGTGCGGTTTATCTTGAGTTTGTATCTATTGTGTGCTCTTGTATTGTTTTGGTTGAAGCTGAAGTATTCATTGACAAGTAGGACACTGCAATATATAATTTTATGTACTATACTTAGATCAAACTGAAGGTGGTGTAGTTCTAGGTTGTCTCGGTCTAAAATTTCAAGTCTGGTGGCATAAGATATTCTGCTACGAGTAGAGGAGTGGAGGACTCTTCTTGTAAAATATTTCTGGACTTTCTCAACTGTATCAATATCAGATATGTAACACGGGTTCCAGACTGATGAGCTGTATTCAAGTATTGGTCTAGCAAATGTTTTATATGCTCTAGTTAGTAGAGTGATATTACCGGAGAAAAAGCTACGCAGGATTAGGTTCACAACTCTTAATGCCTTTTTGGCTATGTAGTTAAAGTGGGCTCTAGCACTTAGATCATTTGAGATGAGTACTCCAAGGTCCTTGACAAAGTTTGTGTCATCAACAAGGTCTTGACTATTCAGCTTGTATTTTATTTTCTGATTTTTTTTTTTGCCAATATGTAAGACAGAGCATTTATTTGTTGAGATTTGAAGTTACCATTCCTAGCTGGAAGACTATAGGAATTAATGGAATATCTACAGAAATAGGGCAAGCAATAAAAGAAGTTATCTGTAAAGGTTCTAACTGAACAATGCAGCAAATATGAAAAGCAACACAGTGACTAACTGATTGATAGAGGTCAGTCTATATACCAGTATTAAAGAAAGGAGACATAACAATATCCTTGATTTCACATGCTAGTAAAATAATGCTTAGGATCATTCAATGAAGACTGGATAATATAGACTGAAGGCAATCATGCATTTCCTAAAGCTGCCCAACTGGAAGTGTTTCAGTCAGCACTTTGGAATGCTTCTCACATAGTGCAAACTCCTGAATAAATTGAAGCCAAAGCAACCTAGCACTTTGCTTCACTCTTAAGAAGGGACTATTTTGTTTGGAAAACAAATTCAAGAACCTGTTTTGTGCAAACCCTTTTCAAATTGAAGCACCATACATTCAAAATATCTAGTGAAAAAAATAGTTTATTTACTAGAAGTTATTAAATTAAATTAAAAGCATTGCATTAAAAGCAATTTCCATTTTGAATAGCTCAATGAATGAATGATGGTTTGGAAAATCTAGATATTTGCCTCACAATATTTAAAGTCCTTTATAACAAAGAGGAAGTACTTGCAGCTAACAGAAATGCCACTAAGATTTTAAAAAAACCTAACTTCCAGAAGCAAATTTATTAACTGGAACATCTGATAACAGATGCAAAAAGAGAAACTAAAGCTAGAAATGATTAAGAAAAGAGCAAGATAATTTAACAAAACAATAATTTTGCTCCCCAATCACCTTCTTCCCAATGTCATAACAGTTGCTCCAGCTATTGGTGAAAGCATGTTCCTCTTGTAAATGAAGTATCATTAAGCATCAAAATCTGCTCCAAGAAGCACACCAAATAAAACCAAAAATTGCAGATCTGTTGAACTTTTTCTGGAAATGTGATTAATCTTACAGTGACATTTTGAAGGTTTTGACAAAGCCACACTTCTAAACAAAATAAATCTCATCATCCAATGCTCTATATTTGAATAAGGAAAAAAACATGGTGCTTGAAACAGCAGGGAATTACCAATGGGGTATTAATTATGAGCCTTCTTCAGGAATAGCTGAATGTAGTAGCTTTATTTTGGTTTGGTTTGTTTGCGTAGCATTATGTTAAATGCCCATGAAAGCAAAAATTGAGTCAATGGATTGAATAGTTCAATATTAACAAAATTACAATAATATCTGTCTGTACTGTAAGTCATGAATACATATTATGTAATTTTCCCAGCATCTTTCAATACTTTTTAAAATCAGAATATCATACAGAGATTAATCCATCTAGAGCAGGGGTGTCAAAACTCGTATCGTCACGGTGGTATCACATGATGTATCATGACTTTGTCCCTTTTTGCTAAACCAGGCATGGGCATGGTCAGCATGTGACGCATCCAGGTCGCAAGTTTGACACCCCTGATCTAGAGCAGCGGTCGCTAGAAAATTTTGGTGGTCTGTAATGTCCTGGATTAATGCAATTAATCCAGGCTGTGTGGGAATACAACACTGTGGTGCCCACATGGCCCAGAGGAACACAAGGTTGCCTGCCCACATGGCCTGCCCACCTGCTGGACCCACCCTTCGGCTGAGCACAAACCTTGCCTTGAGTAGAGCCACGTGAGCTAGAACTGGAAGGTAAGACCAACAGAGGGGGAGGGAAATCCACTCCGGGGTGACTTGCTGACATTGGTGGGAAAGTCAGTCCCATATTCCAGAGCTGCAATAGTCACAGGACTGACTCCCAGGGGCATGATTTTAGCCAAGCTACCTGCAAAATCATCTCTCTCTCTTAAGAAGCACTCGCAGAGAGAAGCAGCCGGAGTCACTCTCGTCTCTCAAGAGCCCGGCCAAAGTTTCCTGCGGTGCTTCTGCGAGCAGTCTTCGAGAGAGAGAGAATTTTGCAGATAACTTGGCCAAACTCCTGTCCCTGGGAGACCGACTTTCCCACCAATGTCAGCAAGCCACTTTCAGTCCTAAATTCATATTAGTGGTCCACGGGATTTAAAGTTATGAGTTTGGTGGTCCCTGAGGTCCAAAAGGTTGGCGACCCCTGATCTAGAGTATCTGTCTCCATGCCCAGTCAAGGTGTGTATGGTCCAGATCCAATGAAACATATTGCATCTGGACACTGGCTTTTGGAACTATTACCAGGAGCCTGCACAAATGAAAACATTTTGTCCTATGTGTTGCTTATGCAATTTGGTGAAAGGCAATCCTGTAAAAAATAGTCCAGAGGCCTATTCAAATGAGCTAGCAGAAACATACTGGAATAACTTGCAGGAATATTCATTTACAAATTAACTGTTGGAATGTATTTGGGCTACTGTATATAGAGAAATATGTAAAATATATATGTTGCAAACAATTCAGTCCAATGGACCAGTTGCATAGACCAAGATCCAAAAAGATATATCTATTTTACTATGCATCAAGAAATTCAGAAACTATGTTTGTAAAATAGCAGACCATCACAGTGGTGATATATGGTACACTACTTTGAAAATAAATGAGACGATTGTATGATTTGGCACTGGACCATACACTTAAAGAAAACTATCTTTTTTAATCTAATCCAGTATTTTTCATGAAGTTTCCTCATGCTCATTACATTGGCCTGTCATAATAATAATGTAGAAAAGCAATATATAATGAACTTTATTATATAATATATGAATAAAATAATGGCCTTGTAAACATTAGCCCCATGAAATTAGGTTCATTGCATTTTGAAAATTAAAAATACTACTCTTACCAGAAACCTGAAGTTAAGAAAATTAATTAAACATTTAATTAGCTAGTTGTGCCACTTCTGCAGAACTTATCTTTGAACATAATAATGGGACGGCCTTTATTTTAGCCAGGTTTTGGCCATCTAAAAACACTTTTCAATCTTTAATTGTTTTGATTTTTAAAATATTTCATCAATTTGATTTGATTCTATTTTAATATGAGATTTATATATTGTAGTTCCCCCCAACTTAGAATGCCCCTCTCCTGACTTGTTGAAAGGACTAAGTCTGTTCAATTGTCTCAATGATCACATATGCAATTGTTGAAATTTACAACTATGTATCATCATTTTTTCCTATTTTATTTTTCTGTGAACAGTCAATTCAATACATTACAATTGTTCTGAAAACCTTATTTATATAGTAAAGTGTTTTACAAAACAGTAATTAAAATTTATCCTTGTTGCAACTCTAATGATTTAAATCACTAAACATTTTTTAAAAAGAAAACAAAAACCAAGAATACTAGAGTGGAGAAATTAATTATAAGCCAAACTTAGCATGTTTTGAAAAATTATTCATTAGACCACGTTGCTAACAATAATTCTCAATTCCAAAAACACTATAAAAGCTTTGATTGTTTCATGAAAAATCTAAAATTCATTGTTCTTTACAAACAAGTTCTACAAAACTATGTGGTTATTGGCTTCAGTGTGCAGTTTTAGGTGGAAGCAGTGGTAATGGTGTAGTTATTCAGTCACTTCTAACTCTTCATGACCCAAGGGACATCCCTTTGTCAGGACTATCTGTCAACAACTGCCTCTTTGAATTCTTACAAGCTCAAGCTTCTGTCATCAGTGATAATATTGAACCACCTGTCTTCTGTCAGCTTCTTTTTCAATGGCCTTCCTCTTTTCCAAGTATCACGTTCTTTTCCAATGACTCTTGACTTTGCAGTATATGTCCAAAATATTTATACTTTTGTTTCATTATTAATTTTTCAGTGAGCAGTCTAACGGTATTCTGGCAATTGTTGCAATTCAAAATATTCTCAACAATTTTTACAACACAGTGCAAAGGTACCAATTTATCGTGTTCAATCTTTCTGATAGCCCAGCTTTCACAGCCATTTATCAAGCCTTGGGTTTGAAAACACATACCTTTGTTGTCAGTGTAACTGACACTTCACTTCCACATTTGGTCTATAGATATCATATTCTTCCTCTTATAATTGCTCTTTATGTCATAGCTACAGTCATCATACTTGTGAATTTTCTGAGACTAAAAAGGAGTCTGTTACTACTTCAACTTCTTATTTACATTTTTGTGTTGGTTGGATTTGCCTATTGACATTTAAGGTTTTTTAGATTGAACAACAGTCTTGATTTGCAATCTCTTATTTTCAACTAGAGGTTTCTTAAGATCTTAAGAGGCTGGGCATCAAGTTGCATCAGCACACAGCTAGGAGCATCTTATGAAACAGCTACATGACATATAATAATTCCAGGTACTAAACACAACTGTGCAACTTAACATAGAGATAACAAAATGTTTTTTTTCTATTGTCCAAAATATAACACTCTCATTCCCATGATCTCATGCAAACTCTACAAAGTACAAAGAAGTCTCTTGAAATTTCAGTCATCTCTAACATTAATTCAACTTTAGGGCTCTCAAAATGCCATCTAGAGACATTGATTTCTGCGATCTGTATTTTTCTAACCATATAGCACATCACGTACACATAAACACACAAGTAAAAATATATAATCATCAATTTGTATGGTACCCAAAACCTTCAACTATGACATTGCAGAATAAAATCCAAATCTAATCTTAAATAAGACTTCTTGTGGACTTCTTTAAATAAAACCTGGTTCTTATGCTTTCTAGGGTTCCAAATTGGAAGACTACTTCTATATTATGTACAATATTATGTATTACATGTTATAATTTTGTACAACTATAGTAATTCTGGGTTTTCTCCCTACTGCCTTCAATTTTTGTTATATATTTTTACACTGCTCTCCATCCCTTCTTAAAACTTTCTCAACATTTTAGTCTTTTCCCACTGTTATCACACATTCTTTTTTTTCTATATATTTTTTTGAGAGTCATAAAATGTAAGGGTTGAAAAGGATCTTGGAGGTCATCATCGCTCTGCAGCAGTCTACAATTATACATCCCTGATAGATGACTGAGCAAGTTCAGTTTGAGTATCTCCAATGAAAGAAATTCCTCCAGTTCCCGCAACACAAGTGTTGATCAGATCCCTCTCTCTCTCTCTCCCTCCCTCCCTCCCTCCTTCCTTCCTTCTTTGTTACTCAGGTCCCACTCTAGATAGGTTTTGTGAACAAAGTGTAAGTTATTTAAAGCAATTGTTTCTTGTTCTGTTTCCTGGATCAAAGCCAAACAATCCTGACCCATTATCATTTGCACAGTCTTCTCAAGAGTAAACATCCTCAACCTCTCAAACTATTCCTTGCAAGTGTTTTCCTTCCAGCCTCCTTGTCATTTTGATTGACAATCTGAAGGATGACCACCATAGAATATTCATCATCTTAACATTTGATATTCAGAATTGAACACAATAACTCAAGATGTGTTCTGAGTAATGCAGAATAATAAAGATGTGTTCTGAGTAATGCAGAATAATAAAGAGGAACAATGACTTCTTCTGACCTCGACACTATGCACAAAGGTTTTTCAACCTGTATTCTGCACAACTTAGAGTTTTATGAGAATTTGACAGGCTTCCATTAAAGGCTAATAGCTAATTTTCTATCACTCGAGATTTTGCTCACTTGATCAGAGGTTCTGGGGTTTTTTTTCTAACAGGTTCCATGGCCTGAAAAAGATTTTTAAATACCTGACTACATTTCACTTCTAAAGAATGGATGCACTGCAGAGTGAACTCACAGTTACTTGCACTTCGCATATTTGTTTCTCTAGGTGGGATCAAGTGAGATCACATAAAGGCTCTCAGAATGCCACACAGAGTTGTACCTTCACAATCGCGGATCACAAAAGTAAAGAAAGCAAAGGTGGCAAGGATTGGCAATGAAAGCTATGCAAGTAAGTGGGGGAGGGGAACAGAGAATAAGATGAGAGAGGACAGCAAGACTACAGGTTTCTTCCCCAATATTTACATTGCACTGAACGTGTCCTGAACTGCAGAACTTAGCCCAGCATTCTGTTCCTACTGGTACATTTCAACAGCAAAATTGTAACTCGAAGACATATCCAGCAGCTATGTTTGCAAAATGTTCAACCTGTAGTTACAAGTCATGTTAAGGCCTTATTTTCCAATAATTCTAAAAGTGCTTTAAAAAGAAATCCTAAATTTTATTTAGGATAATTATCCCCATCCACCAAATTGTCCCTTTAATGTTGCAGAATAGAGGATCACCTGGTGTCTTGTTTTCCATCTCTATTCTGCTGTTATGTACATTAATGAATTAAAACTGGAATAACCAGACTACTCTCTTTGGGATTATTCATGCTAATTACCAACAATTTTGTTTTCAACTGTGCTAAACTGTGTTCTTTTGATGTATATGCTAATATAAATACATTGATAATCTAAATTCATGCCTGTGGGAGGGATTTTCTGTCTGTTTTTTGTCTGCCTTTGTCCTGTTTCTGTCAGTTAACTGTTCTGATGTTTGCTGATGTTCAATAAATAAACATCAAGCCATCTTTATTTTTGCTACCTGTAATGAATGGCATATGTGCTTGCTCTGATCTAGATATTGGGATTGACTCGGAGTCTGGTAAGTGCAAACCAAACTGAAAATTATGCACCGTAATTTTCAAACAAATTTTCTTTGCAATATAGTATGTCTGGCAACTTTAGGAACTAAAAATAGTTTAGTGTTGTGTGCACTGGAAGAGATATTTTTAAATAGCTGCTTTTTGTCATTTTATTTGAGGAGAAGGAAGGGGGTTGTAAAATATCCTTCCCAGAAATACAGTATTTCCAAGGTTGTTCACATACATTAATACTTCATCTCAGAAAGTTTAATTTTTAGATGTGTGGACAGTGCCAGCTCTTTCTCTCTTGCTTGTTTTTTTTTTTAATCTCTCACACAGACAATTGAATAGCACTGAAGTGTAAAATGTGCTTTTTGCCAAGGTCAGTTTCTTGTGATTACTTGCCTGGAGCAACTGATGCCAATTGCAACAGACTGAGTCTCAGCAGTCCACAAAGTCACTTTGGTGTTTCTTTAGAGGACATCTAGTAGGTTACAGCCACTGATACTAGGTTTTCTGCAGTGCTGTTGAATTTCAGCACACTCGTTGTAGCTATATCACAACTTGAAATATGTCTACTTAACAAGTTTCCAGTTGGTATATAAGAAGATAAAGACAATTATCCTAAAATGTCCCCCCTGCGTGGAAACTACAGATATTACAAAAGGTATGTTCTATATTAAATTAATAAACAAATAGTCTACATATGGTCATTGAAGAAGTAAATGTACCCTATTGGGTTTTTTTTATTTTTCAACGTATTTCAACATATGGATAGTTGATCTTCATTTCAACAATATTGATAAAAGGGATATAGGGGGTTGTGCTGACTCTCCTGGGTTGGGGTTATCTAATTGGGGTTTTAAACGTTAATTCGGCTTAAATGTTTAATATCTTTTTAATTAATTTAATTTATTTACTGTTGTATTTTAATTGTAAGCCGCCCCGAGTCTTCGGAGAGGGAGCGGCATATAAGTCGAATTAATAAATAAATAAATAAATAAATAAATAAATATAATAAACAACATTTACATTCTGTATTCCACTGTGTAATTTAAATAATCATAAGTGTAAATTTCACATGTGGAAAAAGTAATACAAACTTACATTAAGTACTATCTCAAATACCTAAAGTTAGAATCAGATGTACTGTATCAGGTGCAAATGATTAGATCCTTAGAAAAACCTGTCTTATTGACACTTCAGACATCAAACTACATGATCAAATATCTGTATGCTTTGCTCTTTGTTGTACAAATGTATGGTTTTGAAGACATGTGGGGCTTCAGAACAAAGGTTATAGATACATATGAGTCTGGGGAGGAATTTTAAAAGACTGGCAACAATTAGATATCAAACATTCCATTTCATCATCTACAACTGAAGAAGATTTCAAAAAACTTGTCCAGGCCAGGACATCTCACAAAGTTCAGCCTAGAAACAGAATGAAAGATGTTGAAAGAAGTCTTGAAAAACTCCAGAAGTTAATCCCATGACCTACAGGTAGTTCTTGCCACTATTGATGTCAGCATGTGAGAGTCTACCATTTGAGAGAAACTGTGTGCATTAGATATACATGGGAGGTGTACAAGAAGGAAAACTTTCAGTCTGGAAAGACCATAATGGCAACACTAAAGTTTGCTCATGGACACCTAAACAAACACCGGGACTTCTGGAACAATGTGCTCTAAACAGACAAGGCTAAGATTAGAGGTATGTGACAGAAGACATTTTTAATAGCAATAGCACTTAGACTTATATACCACTTCACAGTGCTTTACAGCCTCCCCCACAAGCAGTTTACAGAGTCAGCATACTGCCCCCAATAATCTGGGTCCACATTTTACTGACCTCAGAAGGATGGAAGGCTGAGTCAACCTTGAGCCTGGTGAGACTCAAACTACCAAACTGCAGGTAGTCAGCAGTCAGCAGAAGTAGTCTGCAGTACTGAATTCTAACCACTGTACCAGCAGAGCTAATAAAAAACAAAGATAACATTTCACTTGAAAACTTGATATCAACTGTAAAGCAGGATGGTTGAAATGTTTTGATTTTGGGATGCATCGGGGGCTGGGCAGCTCACTGTTACATAATCCACTATGAGTTCTTCATTGTGTTCTGACCCAGCCTTAGCAGAACCAAGAAACAGACTCATTGTCCTGAAAAACCGCTCTTTATTTAGTTACTGTGAATTCATGGCATACACACACAGAAAAGTCCAGCCAATAATTCTTCCAAGGGTTAATTGCAAGAACAGATCTTATCAGTCCTTAGATAATTGCCAGGCTGACAGCTTCCAGTTGCAAAGCTGTAAATTAATTCCTGGCAAGGAGTCTCTGAGGCACGAACCACAATAAGCAAATCTTCTAAAAGAAATACGAACTATTGTCTCCTGCAACCACCACTCCCATTTTGTTTCTATTTATTCCCCAGGGAGGGGCCATTCAGCATCCCCATGTGCCTTTCTTCCCAAGTTGGCCCCTGTTCCTCAGTTGTTCTCTTCTCCTGACAGCTCTGCGCATACACACATCTGGAACAGGCCCCAGCTGTTCTTCTTCCCCACTTATCTCCGGCTCCGAAGGCAACTGGGAAATGTTGGATGCCCTGGCTCCATCTCTGCTTCCAACTGCAGAACATCCATCAGAGTCTTCCCCAGATTCCAAGAGTGGCCCAAGTTCCTTCCCACCTCCTCATCATCTGAGTCTGCTGCCAGTTCCACTAGAAGTTGGCGGGCCACAACACATTGTACCCGAGGATGCTTGACCATCTGAGAGAACACTGAAGCTCAAGTGAAAGTGGACTTGTAACATGGAAATGATCCTAAATATTGCAGTAAATCCATCAAAGAAAGACTGAGGGAAAAAAAAGAAAAGAAAGGTTCTGGAATGGCCAAGTCAAAGCCCAGAGTTAAAACCCATCAAGATATTATGGGGTGATTTGGAACAGGCTGTGCCTGCAAGAAACCCAGTCAATGCCACAGATTGGTAGACAGTTATAAGAAATGCCTACTTGAGATTATGGCTTTCAAAAGGGGAATAACCAGATATTAGAGCTAAAGATACATTATTATTATTTTTATTTTTCCCTGGTAATGAAGAGTTTAACTGAGTTTTATAATTAAACTAAATAGGGGGAATTTTTAAAAAAAAATGCTCTGGGGGCATATAGAAAATCCCGCTAAGCATCAATATCTTCAATTGCTCATGAAGGTTAATATTACAATCTCAATCTTAGGAAAATTAATTTGGGTGTAAAATAAGCAGGAAAAATTAGAAAAGGTCACCAATAATGAGATAATTTTATCTCGTTATCTTTAATCTAAATAATTATCCTAATTGTTTATATTATTTATTGATTATATAATGAAGATAAAAGAAATTATCTTTTTTAATGTGAAGATGATTTTTTTTTCTTTTATGAAAGTAAAATAGATGCAGGGAAAAAAGGAATACAACAATGAAAAATCTTTTTCTGATCTTGATGCTGGTGCCTATTCTTCCACAAGATTTGCACGTCAGCACCCATATTAAGACAGCATAACAATGGCCACATGAAAAGATTGTCTAGCACTTTCTGTTTTCTTTTCTTTAATCCAGTGAAAACACAAATCACCAGGCTACATGTGATTTCCAAAGGACTTGGGTATAATCCTCAGATCTCTACAAAACTTACCACTAAGTTGTATTTTTTATATATGAGTGAATTAAGTACATGGGAAATAATCCTATTAACCTTATTTAGTTTAATTAGTTTTTGACCTGACCCTACTTAAAGTTCTTTAGCCTGAAATCATTTGTGTCATTCTGAGTCCAAGCCAGCAGTTCAAATACCGTGTTGATATAGTTTGTATTTTACTTTAATCATATGATCAGCCAAAATCCCATCATTTATACAGGTCCTTTTTCACACAAAACAATCTGAAGACAGGATTGTTTAAACATGAATTTCTTTTGGATATGGATTTACTATCATTATGCTGAAATAGACGTTTAATGCTCAACATAGCTGTCATAGATGTTCACACAGATGTCAACAAAATGTGCATATTATTATCTAAACCTATCTGTCCACGATAAACCCCCAAAATAAGCTACTGTATGATGTATTCCTAAAACATCTCAGACATATCATTTTACCCAAGAAAAATCCAGAGGGTGAGACTGATAATGAATTTCCAGTAAATTGCTTTTAAAATACCTAGAATTAATACATGTTACAAACTTAAACTGATTACATTCATCCTGTAAATGAAGCCTTTGTAAGATTTTTTTTAAACTCTTGAAGCAATTGTTTATGAATCATACTCTTAAATGCTCTTGCTGGAGCACTTACAGCATATCATGACTCACTGGTAATTTTCTTCTAGCATGATTTGAGGGTTGAGAGAAAAATGCCAACCTACCATTAAAACACAACAGATAGTTCTTTCAAGCATGATTTCTAATTATTATTTTTCCTCTTTTGATGACTTGAAGAATGGCTCACTCATCTGCATTAAGGAAACACTTCAGTTTTCATTAATATATCATGAAAATTGAGGTTTCATTTGAGCATTATCAAAGGTTAGAAAGTGAATTTCTTGTCCCACATACGCATGGCATGCTGTCATTTTTGAGTTTCATTTACCTGACTTCTCAATTATTATGCACCAAAATCTTTGCTTCTTGTAACTGGAAACGAAACTCCTCTGAGAAAGAGCCAAGGCAAAAGCAGCTATAAGGAATAAATTGCTGAGATGTCTATGCCAGCACAGTTGTAGCTGCCAAGAAATATAGTGCAATTCTGTTCTAAATTGTGTTCAGATATGTAGGTCACTTTAATGTACTGGCTTTGCTTCCCAATTCCTTATTTTGGCACAGCATGTAGTATAAACTCAGATTCTAATAACTGATGCAGCATAATCAATTGATTAGTTTTAATATTTAATTTCAGGCCACACTGAGATCCAATTCAGTTTTAAAATAGGTTATGGCTTCAGCTTCTGCATTTTTCCTCTCTTCCTGCGTAGAACCAAGAGGAGAAGATTTAGAAGCATATTTATTATAGTATTCTTTCTATCTTTAATTTACTGAAATATACTGATACGTTTGAATCCAAAACTATAATTAATTTTAATTATAATTTAGAAGAAACAAACTATTCATAAACATTTTTTTCTAAACCAGAATTAATCACAAATAGTATCTGTAGATGGGATTTAAATATATTACAAAGATAATATGGCTATCATTATAGCCTCTTACTGCATATGAAACACAACTTATTAGACCATGTATAAATATAATAATTATAACATTTAAAATTGAAGTGTTTTTTATATATTCAAGCTCACCTGTACATCGACACTGAAGATGAGACAGAACAAAGATACATATTTGACAACCTGGTTTGTTAAATGTCTACAGCTTATGGAAGTTACTAACTCATAGTTTTAGCTAAGCATGATGTGCCAATGGCTTAGTGTTTGGAATAAGTTAGGCTGCTACGGCTCTCTCGGTAAAGATCAAGGTCAAGGCTCCTTTGACTTGAGGTCAATTCAAAGTGATTTCATCAAGACATATATGAAGTTTTCTTTGAAATCTTTTGGAAGTGAATTACCACTGCCTTCTCCCATGTTTCTAATTTTCTGCTCTAACCTAGTCAAATATTCCCTTGTGGTCTCTCATCCAAATACTGATGCTTGAGCCCCAATTCAATTCAAACAAGGCCAGACAGGTGCTGCCATCTACTGAGATATTTAGTAGCTTTAACATTCTTGATAGGTTTGTGTACATATGAGACTAGCAATTTTGCCTCAATAAGAAAATTAGCCACATTTTTACAAAACAGACAATGTATTACTCCAAGTAAAATCTCACAGTAAACCATTCTGAGAATGCTTGTTTTATATTATACACACTATACTATACTACACTCATACTCATACTAATACTGTTTCCACAAAAATATGACCTACCCTGAAAGTAAGTCCTAGTTTGATTTTTACATGTGTATCCAATATAAGCCCTACCCCCCAAAATAAGCCCTAATTAAGATCCCACCCACTCCAGAGTAGACAGGTAAAAATTAAGCTAGGGTGGGGATAGGGGGTGGAGCTGCCCTACTACTTACCTTTGGACAGCTGTAGCCAGGCCTTGCACACCCTGATACCTGCCTTGCTGGCCCATTTTTTCTGTAGACAGCAAGGCTGGCAAGACTTTCCTGAAGGCCTCTGTAGCTGATAACAAAGCTCTAGATTGATCCGGAGCTCTGTTATCCACTGCAGAGGCCTTCAGGAAAGGCTTGCTATCCGCAGAAGTTCCTGAGGCCTCTGACAGAGAAAAAGAGGTCAGAGGTGACATGCACAAGTGAGGTTAATCAGTGGATAACATCCCCCCCAAAATAAGACCTGGTGCCTTTTTTGGTGGCAAAAAATATATAAGACAGGGTCTTATTTCAGGGAAAACATGGTACTAATACTAATACTAAACTATACAATATTAATACTATACTAATACTTTACTATACAATATTAATACTATACCACACTACACTATACACTTTATACTATACATCCAAATGGCATGAGGAATGAGGAATCAAAGGTACACGGGAAAATGAAGTGCTAATCAAAGACATTCTAGAAAATGTGAATGCAGCAGTTTCTTCTGTTTCTTTGACTGATCCTCCACCTATTATTTGCCAGTTGGAAGGGGAAAAATGTAGTATGATTCTACTGTACTTTCTTGATATTTCAAGATATCTGCTATGGAAGCAGCAGCTACTTTTTATATACAGGTAAAAAAATTCTCTCTTTCCTGTTCAAGTTTTTCATTTCCACTCAGTTGAGATCATCTCACAGTTCTCCTGATGATCTAATCTGTTACATAACCAAAACACACAGAGGCAAAGTCTGCAGTCCACTCCATGTTGGAAACTATTTGAACTTCAAAAGAATTATAGGCAAGGCAGCTGCAGAATCAAGTCTAATAAAGATGGGATTTTCTAAGAAAACTAAGTGCAACAGACTAGACTATAGGAGTTGCCTGAAAGCATAAAATGCCCAGGCTTTTAGAACGTTCTTTTATTTCATGTATTTCAGATTTAAGAAGCAAGAGGAGATAATATATATATTCTGAAGAAATATGTGAAAAAGGTCCAGTTATTTCTCAAATGTATGTTTTTAAAACAGGAAAAAATATTATCTATTGGAAATTCTCTTACATAACCTGATTTGACACAACTGTTCTTTAAATTACAAGACATGTTCAGAGGAAGCTATTAGTATTTTAAAATAAGCACATTTGTAATTATTAAACATGTATAATTCAATCAAATCAGTTTGGTGTAGTGATTAAGGCATTAGGCTAGAAGACTGTGAGTTCTAGTCCTGCCTTAGGCCCAAACTCAGCTGAACAACTTTGAGCCAGATATTCTCTCACAGTTAATGGCAAAACACTTCTGAAAAATCATGTCAAGAAATTTTCAGGAGCAAATTTCCAAGCTGTTGCCAGGAGTCAACACAAAATTGAAGGAGGTTTGCCTTTATGTCAAATGCAAGAGGAAGGGGCTCTTAACCCATTTCTGAACAGTTAGAGGCCATGGGAAAAGGAAACTCCATTAATGGCATCCTTGCTCATTTAGCAGGAATTTGCTTTTTACCCCAAACAATGGAGCTTTTTACCCCATTAAACTTAAAGATATATTTCCATAACTTTAAAATATAAGTTTATACAATATGGTTAGGTTAAGAGTTATAATGTTATCATTATTATTAAATAGTGCTTATAAAATGTTGTTGCTATTGTTGGATTCATTCATAGTGAAATACGAAGGTTCCTACTACTAACAGCTCCCTTAGAACACTTTCAAATGTCAGTGTTTCTTAAACTTTTACTCTCAGAACCCCTTCCTTTAAAAAAAATATATGGAGGACACCAAAATAGTGTGTATGGATTACATTTATCGATATTTGCCATTAAAATGGATGGATTCATTGAATATTTATTATTAAATGAATTGTGTAAAAACAACATTAAAAACCATTCAACATAACATAACCATCTTTCATGAAAAACAACTTTATTTTTAACAAATGAAAAAATAATGCGAACGCTATTTTTTTAAATTTATCTGCCAAATAATTCTGATTTTGAGGTGTCCCAAGGGGTCCTAGGACCACACTTTAAGAAACTCTAATCTATGAAATTGTCTTCCTTCCAACCTCATATCATTACTTGCACTCTTTGTGCATAGCAATTTCCATGTTATTGGAAACAAATCTACAACATTTGTTTTAATTAAAAACTCTCCCTTCCAAGCAGATAAAAATAGTAGTATAATCAAGGTGGGAACTACTTAATTTCTTTTGACCACCCAAGATGACTGTGCTTTTCTACCTTAGTCAGAATAGGGTTAAGTGGAAAAGATGCAGATATTATTTACAATTTCTTTTTAAAACCATCATTTTCCTGTTTTTCTTAATATTGGAAGAAAATACCGAAGCAGAATATAACCTGCATTAAATACAAACTTTAAAAAGAAATAATAACAAAAAGGTTTAAGCTACCTTTTCCAGAAATAACAGTTTGAATTCTTTTAAAATTTCCTTCAATTTTTTTGGGGGGTATGGTCTCTTTTCATTGTAGGCTACTTCATCAAGGCAATCAGATGTAGAATTTTTTACCAAAAGATTTTTTGAACATTCATAATTTAGGAAAACTCTAAAAGAAAAAGTATCTCTTAACACTACAAGTTATTTGTGACATACCCAGAAGTGGGTTGCTGCTGGTTCGGACCGGTTTGGGCGAACCAGTTGTTACAATTCTGCGCAATTCAGTGAACTGGAAAATCCCACCACTGGCTGGCCCTGCCCACCCTGCCCTGCTCTGCCCCACCCCGCCCTATCTCACCTTGCCCACCTTGGCCGGTGACTAGAGTCACGCCCGCACCCAACTGCTCTCTGGCTCAATCACCCAGACCATGTGGCCCAGCTGATCTTCGCACCTCGCCCGCTCTGCTCACTGCGGCTGCCCACAAAGATAAGGCATTCGGCCAGAGGGCCACCTTGGGGTGGACACGAGGGGTGGCATGTTTGCTCTGTGTGTATGTTAAAGCCGAGAAGGAGGAGATGACTTGGTCAAACTTTTCCTGCCTCTCTTTGCAGCCAAAACTGAACCTTATGGTGCCATTAAAATATTTGCTCTACTCAAAGAGGAAGCAGTCCAAGGTGAATTAAAAAAATAATATATAAACAGGCAATGCAGTTCATATCAGATTCCAAAATGAGGAAGAAATTCCCAGATATCAGGGAAAATTTGTTTAATTGATGAAAGCTCAATCAACTATTTTGATCTACTTTTTAACAACCGGTCAAGAGAGAAATCACTGTAATACATTATAGTGCATTAGATATCAAATATAAGACAAAAACCAACAAAAAAAGGTATGGTATGACAATCTTTTACACAGACTATAAAAGAGTTAAAATATTCACCTACATTATGTACTACACCTGTATGAACTTCAACTGTATGCACATTTGCAAATCAATTTGTCAACTTTGATTTATATTCATATGGTCTTTCTTTGACATTGAAGGGGTGAAAAAGTATATGTTTGGTACGGGCTTGTTATTTCATCAGAATGTCCAAGAAAGACACTTCATTTTTCATGGAAGCAATGAAACTTTTGGTCTATTTTAGGCAGACAAGCTATTTCCACAAACAGCAGGCTTGTATCCTAAGTGCTGTATGTGTCAAACATTTCATTTAGTAGACTGTAGACATGGAAATATATGTCTTTCTGAATCAAGTGTTTAAGAGAAGTTTGTGGCCACCAAAGTGTGCAGCAAATCAATTTGATGGAAATATTTTTAATAGCCTACAATGTGAAAGAGGCAACCTAACCTGTAGACTGGATAGTGTAAGCCAGGAACAATTTTCCGTTTCTGTTATATTTGTGTCCTTGAAAAGCAATTTGAAATATAACAAGAGTTACCAGGTTTGCATCTGAAGATGATGCCTGTTCCTTGAAATGTTCCCTGGAGACACAGCTCCACTACTTTCCACAGTTGCTGGCTTTGTTTCTTTTTATATTGCTCCTCCTCTATTTGCAGCAATGTGGAAGGCCCTAATTTTGTCCCAAATCTCTTTGGAGATGAAAGATTGGGCAAAGCAACTAGGATGGAATGCCATCTTTTGATGGTACTTTTTAATTTAGTTTTATTTAAGACTATAACTGAAAATGAAATGTTTTGAATTTTGTATTGTTGGCTTTTGCCACAGACAAATTAAAAATAGCTGTCAGCATCTCCAACGGGCAATCATAATTGAAAACTTATTTGGATAGTGTTACCTTTGATCTTGATTAGGTATTGTGAAAACCTAACCAGATCACTTTGCAAATGTGAATGACAAAGTAGCCAATCATTCCAATGTATGTGCGTACATGCACACACACACACACACTTATAAGTAAACCTGTAGTAGCCAACAAAGTAAATCAAGTTTAAATAAAGTGATTTCAGCCATTTATATACTCATTCATATAATTTAGCTGAATTAGCAAGTTAGCAATTATTTTTGTAAATCTATTCTATGTAAAAATATATATTCTGATTTTATCAAGACACACATGAGATATAATTATTTCATTTTAAATATTAAAATGTTGCATATTACTTCCCCTAAAACAACCATATTTTAAAATCTTAGCACAGCATTTCTAATGTATGATTTGGAAGTGCTTAGGAGAAGAGACACTAGTGATGATGGGGCAGAAAAATGTCATTGACAGAAATGCAGCCACTACAAATAAAAATAAGGTATTTTTCCCCATAGAAAGTTATATATATATACATACATACATACATACATACATACATACATAAAAACATGTAAATCATGATACTCACCACAACTGATTCAGGAAACCACAGTACAGCTTTGAATTATATTTAATTAATAATCATTGTCCTGTTCAGTCAGTAATTTCAGTTATTCTGTGGAGAGAAACAGACAAAAATTGTTTTAAATTTCCAAGAATTCTTCTCCAGCAAGACCTTGATGAACCTCTATTGTGATTTCAGTTGAAATATGGACTTTTAAGACAAATTAACAACTGCTTAGAGGATAAAAATAGTAGATTTTTCTACACAAGAAAATAAAGATCTACTTGACTTTCACTAATTATTATTCTTAATTATAGTTATGTCATAATTGCTAAGAAGTAATTGTTTTCAGTATCTAAGTTTTTTTAAATATTTAAAAAATAATTAGAAAAAAATTAAACAAGCTTACTAGTATTTTAACTGTTTTTACATACATTCCAAAATTTTATGATATTTTGCATACAATAGTTTTTTATTACGTAGGAATGAAGAAGCAGGATAGAAAGAGTATTGACGCTTTTGAACTTTGATGTTGGACAAGACTCCTGGGAATACCTGGACAGCCAAGAAACCAAACAAGAGGATTATTGTATAAATCAACATAGAGTTTTAGCTCAAGGTACAAATGACCAAGCTCAAATTATCCTACTTTGGACACATTACAGACCTGTAATATCTACCTATAATC
Source organism: Naja naja (assembly GCA_009733165.1). Lineage (NCBI taxonomy): Eukaryota > Metazoa > Chordata > Lepidosauria > Squamata > Elapidae > Naja > Naja naja. The sequence goes on from CM019150.1 coordinate 165,585,336, forward strand.
TTCAACTTACAGCCATTCACTTAATGATTATTTGAAATTACAATGGCACTGGAAAATGTGACTTACAACCAGTTCTTCAAATTATGAGTTTCATAGGATCTTAATCGTCAAGTGATCATGATTTGGGCACTTGGCAACAAGCATGTATTTACTATGGTTGCAAAGTCCCACAGTCTTCCTGATCTTTCATGGCTTCCAAAAAGCAAAGTCAATGGGGGAAACTGGATTTACTTAACAACCATGGCAAAACACACTCATGAAATCAGGCAATTGTATCGCTTAGCATTTTGGTCCCAACTGTGGTTGTACGTTAAGGACTACCTGTATGCAAAGACCTTGTTCTCTAAAGAAGGTGATAATGCTGGTAAAAATAGAAGAAAAGAGAAGGTGATGATCAGCACAGACTCTATTGCAATGGTGGTGGGTGTACCATTACAGATGGAAAAACCAAGTTAGAGACAGATTGTTATGGAGAAAATCCATCTATGCAGTTGCTAAGAGTTAGTACATGATACTAACTCTTATGTACGTGATTTGTACATAATCAATGTACAGATATGTATGTGATATTACATAATCAATCCATCAACCATGCAAAGGAAAGTATAATAAATACTAAAGACTGGGAGAAAGAAAAGTATAATTAACAAACATGTAAATGAGAATAGACTTAAAAATGCATCCCTCTCCTAAGCAATTGAACAATTCAAATTAATGTCTTTTAAAATGTGCACCTTTAATACAAATTTCAAGCAACAGACTATATTTGTTGCTATTTACTATATATATTTTGAAACTGTCAGGATTGTTCCATTTGATTATACCAGAGAAACATTGTTACATTTGAAGTACAAAGCTATTTGTGAGCATTTTCATCACATCTTTGCTTCAGATGCCATTAGGGTTGTATAGCTTTCTCTCCATCTCTCTATACTTAGGCTTTGCCAGTATGTAGGATTAAACAACTTTCCAAGACTGAATAAGCCACCATCTGTCTGTTTTGCATGGTACTGTTTGCCATACAGGAGGCTTGTCCCTCAAAGCATGTTTCTACCATATGTCACCCTCAAATGATCAGCCAGACATTTGAGGAAAAAAATGAACAAGTCTTACTGGAAATCCCTCTCTAGAATTCTAGAGAAAATTCTCAAGGCTGTGTTTGTCATATCCTGTTATCGTCATGTGCCAGGAACTTTAGAGGTAAATCATCTAATAAAAACAGTATTCTATATAACATTTCCTAACAAAAATTCACAGAAGTCTATTGTTTTAAAGGGTATATAGGCAATTCTCATCTAGTTCAGGGTGCTACATTCCTCATTCTAAACTAGTGTATTAATATAAATCATCCAAATTTTAAGCCCTTACAAACCTAGAAATTTCATATGCAGTAAACCTTTATTAATTTTATTATTTAGCAAATGCAATTAGAAATTGTTTTTCTCTAGACATTTAAAATTATATATGCAGGGTTACTCCATTACTGCTTTCAGTTTTCTTTCCTAAGTGAAGAACTGAATTCATATATATCTAAATTCAAATTCTTTCAAATAACAGCCAGATGATGTTTGGCTTGCTTACAACTATGTGTTTTCTTGGATTATAAAGCACCCAAGTACAGGAAGTAATATTATTACCTGCAAATTTTCACAATCTCTATTATTACTTTCAATTTTGTTTCATTCAATGCATACTTAAAGACAGCCATATGTCTACATTGAACAGTCACTTGTCCAGAATGATATATGGCTTCCTGCTTGGGTATGAGGTTGAACTAGTCCCTTTCAACTCTACTATTCTATACAGAAAGATCTGCAAAGTTGTTGCTTTTGTATAATTAGAAATAGGACTGTTTGGCGAATTTGTATATGTATCTGCTATCATATGCACAAAAAACAGGTGTACATATTTTACTATACTTTAGGATACATAATTTAAGATAAATCTTCCACAGCTCTGAGCTGCAATTAAAAGAGAAACAAATTAAAATTAAGTGAGTAATAACCAAGTAAATAAACAGTAGATAAATAGTAAAGTAAGAAAATAATCAAGCTAGATTATTTTATGCTAATACAACGACAACTAGGCCTTATTATGTAACACATTTCTTTAAACTATGAATTATTGGTTGGTTGGTTTTCTTTATTGGATTTTGAGGCTGCCCAACTCCAAAAAGACTCTGGACAGCTTGCCTTATTTGAAATAATACATAATATAAAAGAACCATGACCATCTGAACAAAACACCATAAACAGAACTCAGAAACAGAAGAAAAATTGCCATAGATTCCATGGACAATTTAATGGCTGGTTAAAGCTGGGTTTCATGAGATTTCTAGCACATTTGAAGAATGGGAGCTGTAGGTATCTTCATGAGGGCTGCTGTTCCAAAGACAGGGGCCACAACTTCATAATACTGTTTTGTTCATAATACTGAACCTTTACGCTAGGATTTAGGATTAAAAATGTATAAGAGATCCTGTAATGCTTAAACTAAGGATATGAAATATATTTTATGCAGTTGGGAATATTATTACTTCTAAAGAGTTAACTCTGGAATGAGTATTTGTAGAAAACTCTTTGCTTTATCTATAGAGCAGGGGTGGGATTCAACCGGTGTTACTACCGGTTTGGTGTTTATGTTTTGTTGGTGATACAGTTCTGTGTCTGCTGCTCTTCAGAGCTACTGGTTCTATAGAGCCGGGCAGAACTGGTAGCATCCCACCCCTGCTACAGAGGACAAAACCAACACAACAAGAATTCTTTTGTTTTATTAAATTCTCATTCTGTAATCAGGGAGACAATTTTAATTTTACCATTTTGCAAAATAGCTGCTTCACTTCATGGTTTTATCAAAATATAAATCAGCAGAAACTTATTGTTAAAATCCATGTGCTCGAAAGGATGTGGATTGAAAACTAAAATATAGTAAATATGGTTAGAATGTTTTTAGCATCCAGTTAGATCTATTCTCGGAGCCCGACATCTGTACCCTTACCCAGTAGGGCTGTTCTTGTGTTTTATTTCAAGATATCACAATAAAAGTTAATTGACAGGTGTGTGTGTGTATTGACTTTATAACACAGAGAGAGATAACATTCTTAACTGATTAATTGCTAATATATGTTTTATTTGGTCAGATCAAATTTTAAATTACAGATGAAAACTAGATCACTTCTTGCTGATAATATTGGAAGTTCTTTATAGAATGTAGCTGTTTCTTAATACATTATAAGATGAGACTCATTGTATAATTTGGCAATTCAATTACCTAAGCAGAAAAGACCAGAAAAGTTAGTATAAATGATAGTACATTAAAAGTACACCCACATACCATGACTCAAACACCAACACTAGATGGGAATTTATACTAAAGGAGAGAGTGTGTGTGAAGGCAAACCATTTAGGATTTTTAAGCCAGACTTTCAAATTAAACAAAGCTAGTCCTACTTTTGGATTCCTCCTTTCACATTACATTGCAGGAATGATGCCGTTCCTTCAGATCAAAGGAAAATAATCAATTTGGAGCCAAACCACTATCAAGTATATGTTTTGCCAAATTTTGTAAATGCCAAGTCCATTTAAAAGGAAAAGAAATGATGCTAATCACAGGGAACTTTTTACAAATATTTGTAAAGAAGACTTACAATCAAAATAATATAGGATAGGCTCATTCATCAAAATTATTTCAGAAGAACAATGCAACAGAGCACATGTAATAGCTACTAAATGTACAATCAAGGAGGAAAAACATGGAAGACAAATGCAGCGGGGTACTGCATTTCAACAGGAACTGCAAGATGACCATGAACAACAACACTGTGGGAACAATGTCAGTTTCCTAGCTTATTGTGGTAGATGTCATGTTATGGAAAAACATTGAGCTTCAGAGAAAATCTATATGGGCAAACACTTCAATCTTTGCATATTATACAGGAAACAGGTCTTTTGCTTTCAATGCTTCCTATGAAAACTACTCATCATTTTGGAATCAGGAATCTGGTTACAGAACCCAGATAATTGTTGAGGCAATATATGCTTAAAGAGCAACACAAGAAGCCAATAAAATAACAACTGGCCTTCTAACGCTAAAGACTCATCGATCTGAGTATTTATCAATGGCTCAGTGACCAGAACTTGCAGTCATCCAGTTTCTAGTCCAATGTCTTAACCATTACAACAAATTGGCTCTCTTTGGGAAGTTAGGGAAAAGCAAACTACATCAATTGGAAAGTATAATTATTTATAGTCTCATAAACATATACAGGTAGTCCTTGACTTACAACTAATAAGTTACAAAGAACCCCCCCCCCACCAAAAAAAGCTACCAGCTCTGGACATCACACAGTTGTATACGCACACGCATCCGTGATCACATGACAACATTTCAGGCACTTGGCAACCGGATCACCTTCACAGCTGGCTGCCGCATTCCATGGTCATGACTATGGTTTACTAGATGTTTTTCTGGTTTTCAGCCTTTTGGGCCAGTTTCTGGCAAAAAAATATTCATAGGGGCAGGGGTAGGATTCAAATTTTTTAACAACCAGTTCTGTGGGAGTGGCTTAGGTGGTAGGTGTGGCTTGGTGGTCATGTGACTGGGTGGACATGGCTTGATGGTCATGTTATTGGCTGGGTGTGGCCAACTCAATATCACTCACATTGAGGCATGCATCTCCTCGCCTGGCCTCTCATGACTGTGGGGATGCTGCAACAGTTGTAAGTGTGAAAAATGGTCATAAGTCACTTTTTTCAGTGCCATTGTAACTTTGAATGGTCACTCCACACAAGCAAAGTACCAGCAAAGGAGGGGAAAAAATTCCAGAGACGTTCCTGAGACAGGAAGTCTAGTCCTGCCAAGAATGTAATAAGGGTTAGCGGAGAGGCAGTTTCTGTAAGCAACACCAGAATGTTTCCTTCCTGCCTTCTTTACAGGATTAGGCCAGTAATTTCTTCTAACAACCAGTTCTCCAAACTGCTTAGAATGTTAACAACCAGTTCTAGCGAATAGGTGAGAACTGGTACAATCCCACCCCTGCATAGGGATACATGCATGTGCTTAATAATCATTTCAGTGGTGGTATGCTACCGGTAGTAAAAGTCACTACTAGTTCAGCCCAACCAGTAGTAAAAAAAAAAGCCTCCAATCAGCTGAGAGGAGGGGGGGAAAAGCCTCCAATCAGCTGAGAGGATAAAAGACCAAAAACTGCATGAGGGTGGGAGGGTCGCTTCTAGCTTTTCGTTTCTTCATCCTCTCAGCTGATTGGCTTGTTAGGTGTGCACGCGTTAGGTGTACGCACACACATGATCACCCACCGAACTGGTAGCAACTAAGGTAGGATCCCATTACAGTTTCATTTGCTTAAGCGCTGTAAAACAGGTCATGAAATGGTTGCATGCATGCCTTGACTAATGACCATCATAACCTATGATAGAAAGTCCAGACTCCATTATGGCCATAAGTTGAGGACTACCTATAATGGGTATGTCTGTAGTTTAAAAATCATATGCCAGCCCGAATTCCTTTTATCAGTGCAATGTAAGCACAGCTGATGTATACATCAAGAAATCAAAAGAGGATCAGTAGAAAGCTTTTCAGAATTTCAGCCTTTCAGAATTAGCAAATAACTAAGTAAATATAAGTATAAATATAAATATGCATCATTTTTTTCTACTACATCATGAATGAAGACATGACGAAAGAGTATTTTTTGCACATAATGTGCCCAAGTGTTAGAGCAAAAAGTCACTGAAAAAATATTTGCTGTAGACAGTATTGTTGATATGGAAAGAAAATGGCAGCACTCAATTGCAACTGCCTGAGTGGTATGAACCAACTGTCAACATTAAAAGTGTGTTGCCTGTAAAAAGAAATCTTAGTGTGTGTGTGTATATATATGCACAATCAATAAGGAGTAAATGCTGCAATGACAAGCATGTGTGTTAATACACCTACAGCACTGATTTAGTCGCTAGCCAAAATAAGAACCAAAACATTCCCTCCTCCCATTTCTGTGGCTCCAAACTGTAACAGCAAGCAGTTAAACAACATGCTCTGTGGCCAGATGGCTTAAATAAAAAGAACACTTTTTGTTAATTAGGAAATAAATGAATCTGCTGTTAATACAACATGTTACAGTGCAGGAGAGCAGTTTAAACTTTTGATCTTTCCAACAAGCAGGAACACTGTTTCCATATGACAGAATTAGAAGCTTTGTGAAATGTTCTCCAACCTCCTTCTGAAACTTACTGAATCAGTATTTTACAACTGTTTACTTCTTTACAAATGAAATTTTACACCACATTTTACAATTTAGCCAGATACACTGATAGAGTATTTGGTTTAAATGTTTTATTTTCATGGAATATGGCCTGTTTGAAAGAGTTTTTTTTAAATGCAGTTCTATTCTTACGGTAAGCATGGTTGCTAGTTAGTTGCTTTTGGGCCTAGGATGATCTGAGGTCACTGTGGTCCTGCTGGCTTGCAGCCAAAGGTTGAGCTGGACATATAAGGTACCTAACATTGGGGAGAAGGACAATTTATTCTGGAAATGACAGGTTGGGAGAAGCACTGAAGGCAGCTTTAAGGCTTTAATGGAAGAGCTATTTATTATTTATTTATTTATTTATTTATTTATTTATTTATTTATTTATTTATTTGACTTGTATGCCGCCCCATCTCCGAAGACTCGGGGCGGCGCACAACTAAAAACAACAACAATAAATACTTAAAAAGAAATTAAACTAATTTCACAAGCCCAAAAATACAAAAACTAAAATTTACAGTGGTTAAAATAATTAAGAAACCCATCCCCCACCCCAAGGAGGGGTCACAGCCTGGATTGGTCGAACAACCAGGTCTTCAAATCATGGCGGAAGGTGCGGAACCCCTTTACTGCATGCTTGGTTGAAAGCCTAGATCATCAATTATATTAGTCTCAAGATATTGCTGGTAAAGGCCTAATCCATTTGTATTGAGATTATATTTATCCATGCTGTCCTATTTGAGATTTAAGGTCTCAAATCCTACATCCATAATGTCAAGGTCTGAGAGGGGAGTGGTGATCCTGACTATGACCCAGGAGCTCTGTTCTTTAGTTGACAGATTATAAGTATTTGTATATAAAAACTGAGTTAAACACGTAATTAATTACCATGTTCATTATTTAACATCACCAACTAGGAGAATGGGCATTGGTATAATTCCTGAGAACGCCCTTTCTATCTACGCTGCAAGAAAGTCCAGGAATGGGATATGACTCCTCCCTCTGATGTCATAGAGCTGAGTCTGCCACTATATAAAAAGCCAGCCCCTAGCTGGCTCCCCAGCTTTTAGGTGAAGATGCTTGACAGATGCAATGTCTCTGGAAAAAAAATAACGAAATTAATTCACACACACCCCACCCAGACAAGACGCATTAGGGTGGGGCTGGATTCTATTGCAGCGTAGATAGAAAGGGTGTTCTCAGGTAATTATATCAATGCCCATTCTCATCCACGCTGTGCCGAGAGTCCAGGAATGGGACATACCAAAGCCTGCATGTCCATGGGAGAGCTATCGTCTGATCCACTTCCAACTGTGGGACAACCTTCTGAAGTATCCTTCTTCCAAATGCGGCATCCGCAGAAGCAAAAGAATCCAAGCGATAGTGCCATATAAATGGTGAAGGAGACGCCCAGGTAGCTGCCCTGCAGATTTCCTCAAGGGATGCCTGGGTAGTCCAGGCGGCAGAAGTAGTAGCATTTCTAGTGGAGTAGGCCGTTAGGTTCTTGGGCACCAGCAGGGACAAAGTCTGGTAGGCCTTGGAGATACATGCTCTGATCCATCTACCAATGATAGATGACAAAGCCTTGCTCCCCAAAGAATTAGCATGGAAAAAGACAAACATAGCCTCAGACTTCCAAAAAACCGCAGTATGTTTGATGTAGGTGCGGAGAGCTCGCCTTACATCCAACATATGCCACTTGTGCTCTAACTCATGGTGAGGCTTGGGGCAGAAATCTGGTAACACTATCTTTTGTGCCCGACAAAACCAAGAATTCACTTTAGGAACAAACGTAGGATCTAGCCTTAGAGCCTCTCTGTTCTCATGGAAAATGCACAGATCCTGTCTAACTGAAAGTGCCACAAGTTCCGATACTCTCCTGGTCGACGTAATGGCCACTAGTAAAACCACTTTGAAGTCATAAATTGAAGTGATACAGATCTGAGAGGTTCAAACGGGGGTCCCGTAAGGGCCTGCAATACTCTAGGGAGATCCCAGGTGGGATACCTGTGAACTACAGGGGGACGTATATTATATTAGAAATGAAGAAACTGGTGGTGATGGGGCCAGATGGGAATATGGAGGTATGTCCCCGTGAGGTCAATGGAAGAGAGGAGATCACCCTCCCAAACGCTCTCTAGGATTGAATGCGAAGTCTGCATCTTAAAACACCTATATGGGATGAACCTGTTCAAAAACTTGAGGTCGAGCATGGCTAACCCCCCCCCAAGGTCTTTGGTATCATGAAGAGCCAAGAGAAGAAACCTAGCCCTTGTTAATTCACTGGAACTGGCTGTATGGCCGTTATGTCCACAAGATGTTGAATGGCCAATTTCATAAGGGCCCATTTGGAACTGTCCCAAGAAATAGGACAGCACACAAAAAATCTTGGGGGTGGTGAGAGAATTCCAGCTGGAGACCTGACCTCACCGTCCTGAGAACCCGGTGTCCAATGTTGACTCCTCCCATCTGGAGGTGAAGAAGGCCAAACGACCTCCAATGGGGGGGAGAATGGGCATTCACTTGGAGCAACGGAATGAATGACCTCCTCCTCCTCAAAAGGGCCATCTGCCAGTAGTTTGTTATTGCCTTCTCACAGCCTCTGGCCATTGTTCCTGGCAAGAAGGAAATGCTTTCTGACCCCTGGAGAAACGAGTGGTGAACTCAGGCTGGAAGGAGGAGGGTCGGTAGTATGGAATGGGGCAGTACTCCAACTTCTTTCCCGCAGAAGAGAGAACCTTTCTCTTGTCCCTGGTTTCCACCAAGTATGGCTCCAGGGTGTTGCTGAACAGCTTCTCTCCTGCACATGGGGCTGACGCCAACTTCCATTTTCAGTGGAAATCAGACTGCCAATTTCGCAGCTAGAGGAGCCTCCTCACCACCACCGAGGCCATGCCCCTTGAAGCAAACCTAGCCGAATTGAAAGTAGCGTCTGCCGTAAATTCAGCTGCTGCAATGATCTTATTCAGATCCTCATGTGGTCTGAAATCGGTGGTGGGTAGTTTGCCTTGCAGTTAGTGCAGCCAGTGCAGTGAAGCCCTGGTAAAAAACGAAGCTGCTGTTGAGGTCTGGACAACCTAAGCCATTGTCTGGTGGGTATGCTTGAGAGTTTGCTACAACCTCTTGTCCTCCGCCTTGAGGACACCTTCTGGTTCAGTGGGGGTGCCTGATGTAGAGAACGAGGCTACCACTAGAGCATCCACAGAAGGGACTAGGAGAGCGTTGGCTAAGTAGGGGCCCAGGTTGTAAAAATGCCAGTCATGTGATGAAGGGCAAGGCCCTGCCCCAGGAGGGGCACACTGTTCCTTTACTAAATCAAGGAATAACAGAGGGGATGGAAGAACCTCTGTGTGGACCACTGGTTTTGAGAAAAGGGAGTTCCTGTGGCTGGAAGAAGCTGCTTGGGATTCTGGAGCCACCTCCTCTGGACTTAATTGTGCTGTGACTAAGGCCTTGTGTAAGAGCGGTTTAAACAAGGAAGGTCTAAAAACCGCTGCTGAGGGGGGTTGATCAGACCTAAACCACTCCTCCTCTGATGAGTTAGGATCCCTGATCTCACCTTCCTCTTCCTCTGACATGGAAGAGTGACTGTGTTCTGAGGGATTAGTGTAATCCCTTTCCTCATACTCGCCCCACTCAGATTGGGTAGATGGGCAACTGAACTGTTGCTGCCTGGGAAAACCCCTCTGAGATGGGACCCCTTGGGAGTAAGCAGGGAACAGGGACTGACCCCGCCCCCAAGGGCCGGAGTAGCTTTTGGAATATTTCATCCAGGTCCTGTTTGATGGCCACAGAAACCATGTCTGTAATATCAGGCCTGCCACCTGTGGGAGGATCCACTGGCTGCAGGCCTGCAGCAGTGAGAGTAAAGGTTGCTTCAGACCTAGGCCTGAGGCCTCCTTGGATAATCTGACCTAGGGTGTGGGAGGAACCTGGACCCCAGGCATCCTGTCTGAAGTTGGGCCCAGACCTGTTTAAGTTCTGGGGCAAAAACTCTTCTTCCACCCCTCCTGGGGACCAAGCCTGAAAGTGGCTGGCAGAGCTAATTTCAGCTTCCCGCTCCCTGGCCATAACCTCTGGGCAAACCTGAAATTCCCCTGATTGGGAGGATTGTTGCATCTAGCTCCTCATCTGATCCAGGGTCTTAGCAAACTGTTTTTCTAAAGCAGCATGTCTATGTTTCTCAGCCCTGAGTTCAGTCTTCCTGAGGGCTAAGGGTTTGGCCCTGATCTTTGCTGCAGCCTCCCACTTTGCTGACTGGCCCCTTTGTCTTCTTCTCTTCCTCATCGGGGCCTGAGAACCTTGTGCTTCTTCCAGGCCTGTGAGGTCCGACTGGGACATTTCGTTCTCCATATTCACCGACAGGACCGACACAAGGGGCGCTGGGAGCTTCCCCTATGAAAGAGCCTCCTGTTGCGTGGGCCAAGTGAGCAAATTCAGCCATGAGGCCCCTTTTTGGTAATGGCTGCTTTCCCTCCAAAATGGCCAACCGCCACTCAAAATCGCCGACCACCACATGTGCTGGCTCTAAAAAGGCTTCGTTGTTCACTCGCTCCTTAAGCGTTCTAGCAGCCCGGAGCAATCAACCAAGCACTTATCTGCTATCAGCTGAGAGGCAGCAAAATGAAGCTCCTAAGGTCAGCTATGGAGCGGTCTTTTGCAATGTGAAGGGAACTGCGTGGGAGGCTTGCACAGCGTTCCCTGGGCTTGCAGTTCCCTTGATGGCAGAGCTGAAGCCTCGATGCTGCAGGAGAGCGGATCCTCATGGCACAGCTCCACCAGAGCCCCAGGAGCTGTGTCGAAGCGTTAAAACTGCTTCTCTTCTGTTTTTGCTACTGATTATTGCTTTCTTAGCTCATTTTCCTATCCAGAGACACTAGCTCTCAGACAAGAAGCTGAGTCAAAAGCTGGGGAGCCAGCTAGGGGCTGGCTTTTTATATAGTGGCAGACTCAGCTCTATGACATCAGAGGGAGGAATCACATCCCATTCCTGGACTCTCGGCACAGCATGCATGAGAATGCCATGATTGTTCCCCTCTATAAAAGCAAAGATAGAAAATTAATGAAAAAAACTGTAGTAGAATTAGTTTGTTAAATGTTCTTTGGAAGGTATTTAGCAGAATTCTGTTCAAAAGGTTCAACTGGTAACAATGAGCAAAATTTGGGAATCACATTATGGCTTTATGCTAGGAAGGGACATGCAGGCTACATTTTAGCTTGTCAACAAGTCACTGTGAAATATATGAAAGTGAGAAAAAAATTACATATTTGTTGATACACTAAAAGCATATGATAAAGCAAATAAACTTAAATTAATGGAGTGTTTTGCATGAATTGAAGGTTGGTTGCTGAATGTGTAAGAGTGGTATATATTTAGAAGTAAAGCATGTGTGAAAATAAATTGAATGCTTAGCAAATTTCCAACATTGAACATGAATTAGGAATAAGCATGTCTGATAACCCCTTCCTTGTTTGATGGATACATGAGTAAAGAAAAGATGAGCTCTGGCAGCTGCCTGAACAAAAAGTTATTTTCCAAGTACAATATTCACAAAATTCTGCTTGGCAATGTTTGTTGAGATGAAAGGGGAAGGGATACAGAGATTTCAGCAAATGAGCTATTTTCAATTTAAATCCAAAATATCTTGATGCACATTAGGTGGAGTTTCTCTGATTTTCTTTCTCAAAATCTTTTTTCTAAACTTGTAAAAAAAAAACCTGATCTCTTTGCCGATAGTGAAGAAGTTTGCAGCTGGTTGCGTTATATAATAGCTGTTGTATCTTTATCAGTCTGGGAACCAGCTCTTATATCAGTCTTTCGGGTACTCTTAGACCTGTGTTGGTTGAAGACACATATTGACATAGATGAAGTGGTGTTGCCTTAGATTAAAACTTGAATTATTTGCAGTTAGTGTTAAATTTTATGATGCAGTGAAGAGTATGGATCTGAAAATTAGTGTGTCAAAGATCAAGGTGAATTTGAATGGGAAATGGGATATAGATAGATGATGGATGGATGGATGGATGGATGGATGGATGGATGATAGGTAGGTAGGTAGGTTTGTGTGTACATGTGTGATAGGAAAATGAAGACATTTTAAGTTTTATGAATGCTGGCATAAAATAGGTAATATAAGATTTGTTGTGAAGAATAAAAGTTTGTCAAAAGAAGGTTGCATGTAAGAATGTGAGTCTGTCTCCTTTTTTATATGCAAGAACTGGGTATGTTAAGAGAAACCTAAAAAGTTGAATGCAGTGGAAATGGTACAACAAACAAAGAAAGATAAGCTCAAGAAATAATTAGTGCTGAATTAATGGGATAAAAAGAATAAGCAGTATAAAAGTAGTGCACTGAGATCAGTTGGCCATATAAAAAGATTAAAGGAGTAATGAATGGGTCAAAAAGAAAGTAGGTAGAAAACTAAACCTTATATATAGTTCTATGTATAGTAAATTTTCTCCTCCAGGTGGAATCTTCCCAGTCAATGTGGGAAGATGGTTTTTTATGATCCCACTTCCATGAGCAGTGAAAGGGCTATGGATGTGAAAGCATGGCTTCTCTGAAGCAGTCCCTTGGCTTTGGAACGCCCGACTGTCAGACACTAGGCAAGAGTCTTACTAGTTTTCTGCAGAGCTATTTGTCTCAAAAGATGTTTGAAGGCAGATGGGCCTTCAACAAAAAGAGGCTACCAATCATTGCCTTACAACCAAAATGTTTGGTTTACCATTGTTTAAAAAATGTCTTGTTAAACATTTAATGAGAAAATACATTCTTGAATTTTTTTAAAAAGCACATCAAATAGATTGGTTTCTGTTACAGCAGAACAGAAGGAAACCTACCAAGAAATGAGACGTACTATAACGTATGATCTTTATTAATATGAAAATGTGGTTATACTTGTGCTTTTGTTAATCTCAATTAGCATTATAGAATGTCAAAGCACAGAGATAACTCTATCTTGAGGATAGGGATGATAGAAGAAATACTGGCCACGCATTCATGCTGTTATTTGTCACAGACAAGACATCAATCTAAACACCTAGCCCACAGTTTCATCATTCGGTTATCCATCCAATCTCATCAATTGATTACGACAGTAACACATGTCCCCTCTAGCTAAATGACAGCAAAACTGTGGGTTGTAATCAAAGGTCATCTTCTAAGGACATTGCCATTAAGAATTGCCTAGCATGGTAACCAGAACACCTTTAGCATAACTTCCAGCTGCTAGATGTTACTCTGATTTAGAAAATCAAAGGAGATAAGCATTAAAAGGAATAAGCAATAATACTCCCAAGGTACCAATTTGTAAAAAAAAATTCTTCACTACAAAGCTTGTACTAAATTCTTTACAGGTTTCAACTTCATTAACATGTACATTAAATCTTTATGCCTCTAACACCTGTCATTATTAGAGACTATATGCTGTCATCGTACACTTTCATTGTACACTCAAAATGTGCAATGTTAAAAGAGCTAAAATTGAAACCTTCCAATTAGTTTCTAGTCACGACTTCAAGCATCTTGTACATGGTTGCCCATTCAAATAAGCTTCTGTATTAGCCAGGAGTGCTGCTCTTCAGAGCATCTCAAATACTTTTCATCACAATTTGTTAACAAACTAGACTTGCATGACAATATGTTTGCAAAGTATTCAAAATAAACCACTGACAGAAAATGTTCACTGAGATAATTCCTACATGTACAATTTTCCCATCATCCTGACAAAGAAATCTTTTGCTTCAGTCAGATGTTAAGTCACAGCTTTAAGGGTATAAAGGTTGTTCAGTGAACAGCACCTTCAGTGAGATTACTACTTCAGTGTAATAATGCCAATATTTTCACCTAACAGATACTATAAATAAGTTTGCAATTACTCCAACAAGAAGTTCTGGTGTATACTTTTTATACATATATTGATCCTTTCCCTCCAACTTATTCTTCATGCTAATCACATGAAGTAACTGATATGTATCTGAATTATTGAAATCCAGTATAGGCCCTTATTTTCTACCATGCTTTGAACATGAATACAATTCCCATATACTATGACACATATAGTCACAATTGTTCAACTTTTGTTGAAATATGAGACAGAAAAAAAACAAGTGAAGGAATGCATGATAAAATGGGTTACAACAGTGGTTCCCAAAGTGCGCCTGGGGGGCGGTGGGATGCCTTAGGGGGGTGCTAACAAGCAAAGGGGCCGGCAAGGGGGTGCTAAGAGGCAGCAGGGGGGCGTTCAAGGCACCGGCCCCACAGGTTCACCCCATTGACTGTTGCACCGCTCCATAGCCAGCGCCTCGAATGTGGCAGCGGTGACACGCTGGGAAAGTAGAGCAACATGCCACTGCGGCCACGTTCAACTCACCAGCTCTGCAAGCTCACCCCACTGAGCCCCTTGCACCGCTCTGGTGCAACAGTCAATGGGGTGAGCCTGTGGTGCTGGCGCCTCGAATGCCCCCCTGCCGCCTCTTAGTGCCCCCAAGGGGCCTGCAGAAGGACGCTAAGAGGCGGCATGGGGGAATTCGAGGCGTTGGCCCTGTAGGCTCACACCATTGACTGCTGCACTGCTCCGGAGCCGGTGCCTCGAATGCAGTGGCGGAGGCTTTGCTTTACTTTCCCAACGTGCTGCCACATTTGAGGCACCAGCTCCGGAGCGGTGCAACAGTCAATAAGGTGAGCCTATGGGGCCGGCGCCTGGAACACCCCCCCGCTGCCTCTTAGCGCCCCTCTGCCAGCCCCCTTGGGGGCACTAAGAGGCTGCAGGGGGGTGTTCGAGCCGCTGGCACTGCAGGCTCATCTCATTGACTGTTGCACCAGAGGGGTGCAAGGGGCTCAATGGGGTGAGCCTGTGGAGCCGGCGCGTCGAACACAGCAGTGGCAGCACATTGGAAAAGTAGAGCAAAGCTACTACTTTCCCAAAGTGCTGCCGCTGTCGCAGTCTCTCTGTCTGTCGCATTCTGTCTGTCTGTCCGTCTGTCCGTCCATCCATCCATCCCAGTCCATTCCTGCCTCCACCTGCCTGCCTGTCTTTCTGTCTACCTACCTATCTACCAATATAGATCTACCTACCTATCTATCCATCCATCCATAAGGTCTATCTGTCTGTCTGCCTGCCTTCCTACCTACCTATCCACCTGCCTGTCTTTCTGTCTACCTACCTACCAATATAGATCTGTCTACCTACCTACTTATCTACCTACCTACCTATCCACCCATCCATCCATCCAAAAGGTCTGTCTGTCTGTCTGTCTTCCTGCCTGCTTGCCTCCCTGCCTGCCTGCCTACCTACCTATCCATACATTCATCCAAAAGGCCTGCCTGCCTGCCTGTCTGCCTGCCTGCCTACCTACCTACCTACCTGTCTCTCTCTCTCTCTCCATCCATCCATGCATGTTTGAACCGTTGGTCCCGTAGGCACATGGGGAAAGTAGAGCAAAGCCAGTCTGGGAGGGAGGGAGGAAGGGAGAGAGAGAGAGACCTGATGCATCAGAATGAAATGAGGCCTAGTTTAGACTGAGGCCCTTTTCCACATTGAAACATCTTTGCCAGCACATTGAAACCTCTTTTGTGGACGAAACATGGTCAAGACTATCAGGAAGCTCTCACATTTTGTTGAGGCTTTAAACAGGATCCATTGGACCAGATCTCCACCCTAAAAAATTACTTTTCCCCAATGTATTACAGTGCCAATTCTGAAGAAGGCAAAACCAAAATGTACTGGTAAATTACAAGGAGAACACGCACACACACACTCCCTTCTAACTCTGCTGGAGCAGGTGATTGGACCAGAATGGATATCTCATTATCTTTCTCCTCCCTCCCTCCTCCTTCTTTATTTCTTTTTCTTTCTGTCCCTTCCTTCCACCCCCCCTTTCTTTGTCTGTCCCTTTTTCTTTCTTTCCCTTTTCTCTTTCTTTTCTTCCTTCTCTCTTTCTTTTCTCTCTCTCTCTTTCCCTCTCTCAGGCTCACCCCATTGACTTGGTGCATCGCTCCACTCGGACTTGCTTGGGCAGGTCCCTCCGGTGCAGCAGGCTCATGGGGTGGACCTGTAGGGCCGGCACCTAGAATACGGCAGTGGCAGCATGTTTGAAAAGTAGAGCAAAGCCAGAGGCTTTGCCAATTCTAGTCCAATGACCTGCTCCAGCAGGATTAGAAGGGAGTGTGTGTGTATGTGTATGCATAGCTGTCAAAACTCCAAAAACAGGTCAAGTAGCTCTGGGGAGGCCACTCATAAATTAGAACACTTGCTAAACAACCAGCCATTAAGTGAGGACCACTTGTATTCAGTTTGCCAGTCACCTGGCCATGCCCACCCAGTCACATGACCACCAAACCACACCTACCTGGTCATGTGACCAGCAAGCCATGCCCAGCCAGCAGGCACGCCAGCCAGTCACGTGACCAGCAAGCCATGCCCACCCAGTCACATGACCAGCAAGCCACATCCTCAAATTAGGCCATACCCACAGTAATTTGAATCCCACCCTTGGGGGGGCACCAAGGATAAGTTTGTAGCACCAAGGGGGCGGTGGACTTAAAAAGTTTGGAAACTACTGGGTTACAATTTTGGCTACAATATACAAATGGATCAATGGGAAAATATCTTGTTGAAAGGATTGAAAATTATATTATGTTCTAGCCTTAATTTTTATCAAATGATGCATCATTGACATTTGTCACCAAATAAATTGTCTCAAATGTACAAACGTCATCAAATCTTTACTAGAAATGTGAACATGAAAGCACATTTTATCATGTTGGTACAACATATAAAAAGGTCAAAAAAATGGATACAAATATATACATTAATTCAGAAGATATGAAAGATTAAAATATAATTAAAACCAGAGATGCTTTTTTTGACTAATGGATAGGCAACCAGAAAAAAAAGGCATGGAACTCTTTTTTTAATGACAACTACAGCTAAGAAAGTAGAAATGTTCAAAATTACCCTCAATGAAGGAATGGCTGGTGAAAATGAAGGAACTTGTAGAGATAGCTAAATTAACTTCTTTGATTAAAGACAGTATTTACATTTGTGGCTGACTAGAAATCCCATATAGACATTTTGCATGAAATAGAAAAAGGGCATTTATAACTTGTGGTTTCGATAATTAGGGGGGAAAACGAATAATTGAAAAAAGTGAACTTTTTTGGTAATCATTGAGTGAGAGATAGCTTTATAATCATACTTTATTTGCTGCAAAATAAATTGGAAACTTCTATTTCTTTTTATCTTTTCTTTTTTATTTCTGTTTTCTTTATTCTGTATTAGATTATATTAGTTTCTTATGATATATATATTCCTCAAATCATTTGAGCATTGCCCACTACAAAGGACCAAATGAAAGCATGTAGATGTAGAACCACAAGACATCAAAAAGAGCACCATGTATAAGGCAAAGAAATCACTGCATGATTTTCCAGTCATTAAAAAATAGATTGTTTTTAAGAAACAGAAATTTTAAGAAAGCACCAGTTTATTGCTTCAGTCCAATATTATGTATCTTAATGCAAGTAAGTATAAAACCTGCAATATTGTTATTTATTTATTAAGTTTATTAATTTAATAGAGTTTATCAACTCTACCTCTTGTATGTCTTAGGGCAGAAATGATAAAACATGAGGAGTTTGAACTATCTACCCTGCAACTGCATTTATGGGGTGTGTGTGTGTGCGCGCACGCACTAAAATAATCCTTGGTAAAAACCTGATGATAGTCTTATAAGTCAGAGAGAAAATATAGAGCCATGTCTCTTCAATATATTGCTTTTGGTGACATACAAAAACTAGGCAGTTGGTTCAAAATATATTGCAGCTCAATTTGGAGTAATCATCGCATACTCGGTTTTTTAAAGATCAGCCAAGTTTACATAAAATGGTCTGAGAAAGTCCACATGAAAGAAGCTTCTGCTTAAGGGACTTCTCATCTTAAGGGATTGAAAGGATCACTCAAAACATTATATTAAAAGGATCACTCAAAACATCATATAGCAGCCCAGTGGGCTATACATATGTACATTTTAATGCATACTTTTCCACTTCACCATAGTTTCTTTCCCTGTTTTTTGGCTACATGTCTGGAAAGTACAAAGCAACATTAATGATACCCAGTTATTTAATATGTCTGGAAGTTGAGTCATGGACTTTTTTTCTTATTGGTTTGAAATGTTTGTTGCTTATCCAAATAGCTTTTCCTAGGCAGCTAAATGTTTCAAATCAATAAAAAGTGCAGTTGTCATGACTCAACTTTCAGACAACTCTACTGGATGACTGAGAATCTTCATCAACAGTTATTTAATACCAGCATAAAACAACATGAGGTACTTCATCTGAGAGTATTATAAGTACAAAGTGCTGAACAAAATAGCGAGAAGCTCAGAAACAATGAAGAATAGAAATGCATACAGATAAAGTGATAAAGTGATAAGTGCCTATGTAACATTCTATTCAAGCATACAGGGAATATAACTCAGAACATTAACATTGTACATTTTGTCATGAATGGAAGACCAGGTGCTTGTTCTTAAGAAAGTTAGACTGCTGAATGCATTAGGTTGAAAACAATATTCATAAAGTGAAGGAAAAATAATGAATGTCTCCAATGGATAAAATTGCATCAAGAATGAAGGACGCCTGGAGCATATATTTGTAAAGTGGTTCAAAACAAGACTAAAAATAAACCTGTTTTATTCACAGGACTAGAAAAATGTAGAAGTTGTTAACAGACGGAACTGGTACATCATACACGCTGTTTGAATGAAAAGGTTATTCACAACCTTATGTGCTGATGAATGCATCTTGCAACCATCTAAGGAGATCCAATATGAATCAGTTTGATTATTGGTCCACTGTCCTGAAATTAATATTTTCACAATATCTTATGAAAGCTGCATTTAAAAAGTCACTAGTTTGATTCAAGCATAAAATTTCTATGCTAGCAAAACAGAATCAGCTTTTATTGTTTGCTTTTCTTAAAGTGTATATCTCTCAGATTCTTAGGGAGTCCTTGGTGCTCTCTAACCTTGGTTATTTTCCTGCAGACATTTCATTACCCAAACTAGGTAACATCATCAGTGCTAGTAAGGAGTGTGGTTTGCTCTTCTAGTGGCTTGTCCTGTCAGTGTTGGTGGGAGTGACCTTCAACTGAAATGAATGCAACAGCCACTATGTAGGACAAACAGGCAGAAAACTGGCAGAATGCATTTATGAACACCAACTGGCAGTCAGAAGACATGATAAAAATTCTTTAATTTCACAACGTATGAGAGAGACTTAGCCAATGTTTCAATTGGGAAACCATCACCATCCTAGACCAAGCCAAGTCCAAAAATGCTAGGGAATTTCTAGAAGTCTGGCATTCTGACAAATTATCCATTAATAGACACCAAGACATAAACAATATCTAAATACTATGCAAAAGAGTCGATAGAGATTCTTAATCATCCAGGTTATGCTTGTCTCAAAGATGTATTTTTTTCAAAGGCAGCTGGACTATGTTTTTCTTGAGGAAAATGTTTCATTTCTCATCCAAGAAGCTACTACCCCACCATTCAGTCATAACTGAAGAAGCTTCTTGGATGACAAGTGAAACGTCTTCCTCAAGGAAAAAAACACAGTTCAGTTGCACCTTTGAGATATCTAAGAGACAATCAACAAGCCAAAAAGGAAACAAAAAGACTAAAACATCTCCCCACCAGCATCAGCACCCAGATGAGCATAAAGTAACTCCAAAATTAACATCATACCAACAATCAAGTAAACAATACCCCAATCAAGGAACTGCCAGCAAGCCAACAGTAAACAGCCCAACCAAAAAATTTGTAAGACCACCCCCACCAACTCTTTTCTACCTCTAGTACCATCAACTGTGGTACAGGTATCCTTCATAACTAGCACCAATGACCAGATTGCTCTTGGCAGTTCTTGTATTGTATTAACATACTTGTTCTAGGCAGGATCCTTTATACTAGAAAATTCTAAGACCAAAGTCCTTTAGCCAACAGATTAAAGCAGGGGTCCTCAAACTACGGCCCGCAGGCCAGATACGGCCCACCGATACAATGTATCCAGCCCACACAGTGGTGGGATTAAGCCCTGCCCCTCGCTTCCCAGCAACTCCTTGCATGGCTGGCTTTTCCCGCTGCCCTCATCGCCCCTCCTCCAGCCATTGGCCTTTATATACCTTGCAGATTGCAGCCACACACATACTTCTGCTCACCACTGCTTGCACAGGTAAGGCCGAAGGGCATAGGCTGGTGGGTGGGGGGCAGCTGGTGGAGGAGAGCATGCGCACATTTGAAGCTTTCCCCGGACGTTTTGCAGATTGCTGAGAGAGCAGAGGTGGGAGAGAGGAGAGGTGGGAGCATGTGTGCGTTTGAAGCTTTCCCCGGACGTTTTTGCAAAAGCCAGAGGGAGGGAGGGAGGAGGGAGGAATGTGTGCATGTGGAAGTGTTTCTGTGGAAGAGTTTTTGCAGAAGCTGGAGTGAGTGAGTAGGGAGGAATGTGTGTGTGTGTGTGTGTGTGTGTGTGTAAGAGCGCACCCCTTCCCAGGCATTTTTGTAGAAAACGGGGATGGGGTAGGCCAAAAAAGGGGGTGGGCAGAGGCCCCGGGAGGCATCCACGCTCATGTTTTTGGCCGGCAGAGTGCTTCTAGGGACGGGAGAGCCCAAAAACGGGCCACACCTTTTGCCAGTCAAGGAAAGAACTCAAAGATTTGCCAAGGACTTCAGTCCACTGTCACTCCGCTGTGGGGGGAAAAATGAAGGGTCCCAGTGGGAGAAGCTGCACCTGCCACGTAAATTACACATTGCTTCCAAGAGTCTTGCTTAGTGCCAGGTACCTGTGTGCTTTCCATTCATTCTGGGTGAAGCAGAGCAGAAGCATAGAGGGGTGGGAGGCCTAAGAACATGCTGCGCCCCAGCATGGCGCTATCACATGCTGGCCAGATTAGCCCAGAAGCAGCAGATCCCCCAGTCATGGGCTGGATGTGGGGTCTGAGGTGGGGGGGAGGGCAAGCAGGCGGCCCTCAGTGGAGAGCGCCACCCTGGCTCTAAGCACAACTCTTGGAAGCGATGCTTAATTACACAGCAGGCAGTCTCTCTTGTTGGGACCCTTTGGCTTCCCCCACCCCAGCCTGGCAGAGTGATGGTGGCAAATCTTTGAGCTCTCTCCTTGGCTGGCGAAAGGTGCAGCCCTTCACTCATGATAAGAGCTTGGCGGCCTGTGGAGAAGCGAGCTGGCAAGACGCGAGCAAGCTAGAGAGTGGGTGCTGCAACACTGGCCCTGCCACCTTCTTTCCCCTCCACCACCGCTTGGCTGCCTGTCCTTCCCCACTTGGCACTTGGCAGTTCCAGGGCGGTGGCCAGTGAGGCTGCCTGCCCCTGAAGGTGAATGTCTGGCTCTGCTGCTGGAGAGGGAGGCAGGAAGGGCATCCAAGCAGTGACAGTGGGAGAAAGAAGACGATGGGGCAGCTGTTGTGGTGCCCGCTCCCTAGCTCGCTCATGTCTCAGCGGTCGCTGAGCCCCCACCTTGGGGCTTCCTCGCCTAATCTGCTCCAAGCGATGCCTGCCCAGTCAGATCCTGCCTGCCAGACACACAGAGCCCTTGATCCAGCCTCTTGTGTGCATTCAGCACGTGCGGAAGAAGCTCCGGGACAGACAGTGAGATTCCAAAAGCTGATTGAGACTGCCGTAATGTGAATGGAATGGAATGGAAATAAGAGAGAATGGAATGGGAATAGGATGAGATGGATGGAATAGCAATAGCAATAACATGGAGTGGGAATGGGAATAGGATGGAATGGAATGGAAATGGAAAGGAATGGAATGGAATTCAACAAGGTATCCCAGGGCACTGCCAGGATTGAAGCGGATCCTGCAGAAAATGCCCCAGGAGAGAGAGAAAGATGTGGAAAGAGAGAGATATGGAAAGAGAGACAGAGAGAGACAGAAACAGAGATAGATAGATAGATAGATAGATAGATAGATAATAGGGACAGAGAGAGAGAGAGAGAGAGAGAGAGAGAGAGAGAGAGTCTTGTTCATTGTAAGCTCCTTGGGGCTGAGAAGAATTGCTGCAAAACTGAGTATCCTGAAGTAGACCACTTAAACAACTTAAAAAGTGATTTAGTAAAAAGAAAAGTCAATCAAAAGAGCAACATGCAAACAAGAGCAAATAAAACACCCTCAGGAGCAAAACAAATAAAAGTTTAATTTGTGTGCATTGTTTAATGGACTGCTAAATTGGCAAAATGGACTGCTAAATTGGCCACACCCACCCAGTCACAAGACCACCCAGCCATGCCCACCTAGTCATATGACCACCTGGCGATGCCCACCCAGCTGGTCTGCCCCAACAGTCTGAGGGACTGTGAATTGGCCCCCTGATTAAAACGTTTGAGGACCCCTGGATTGAAGTGTTCTTTATAAAGAGCTAATGTCTTGATACTAATTTGTTTTCAAATTGCTGGTATGAGTAGCCTGGTCTGCTTATATGCATGTAAGCTCACATATGGTTCTGCAATTTTCATATTTTTAGGCAGAAGGTCCTAAGACAAACGACAATTGTATTCAAATTATTACAATTAACTGACTACAGTTAACAGTTTAGTCTAGGATCCTATCTTATTCAGGACCGAATATCTCTGGAAAAGCTTTACAAAACATGTGTCTGTGCCCATCTCTAATGGCTTTTAAGCCAGTTTACAAGCCTAATTTGTTTCAGCAAGTGACACATAGCTTTTCTTATCTAGACACAGAAATTAAGAGCGGCTGGGTCTGGTCAGTGCATAAATGGAGAATACCAGGAAATTCCAGGCGTGTAAGCAGAGTGGAAATTGAAAACACATCCTGAAAAAAAGGTAGTGGTAGATGATATTCATACTGCTGCAAAAGAAAAAAAATTATGAACATGCTCATGAAATTGCTAGATATACAGGTCAACTCCAAGAAGACATTGTATTAAAAAAAGTTATGTGGTCTTCTACTAAATTTATGTTTTTATAGGACCACAATATTTTTTACTTTTAATCTTTTGAAGCAGAATACTTTATTATCACTGGCCCTTTTTAAAATTTATTGTTTATAAAGCTTAATTGTTGTTTGTTTTATACCCTAAAAGGCAAAAAAAATTGTTTAAAAGGTAAAATACATACATGCTGTAAGAGCTAGATTAGAAGGCACTGTCGTCTCTCACCATACACATCATTAAAAAATCAGAAATATAACACATGCCAATATATATTGTCACCCAGCACAACAACTCTATCTTTTGAATATTCACAGTAATTAGGCTTAAAAAACAAGTTTCCACTGAACCCAGGCATAGGACCAATAATTTTTTCAGGTCCCAACCATAGCCAAAAGCCCTCAATTTTTTTTTTTTAAAAAAAGGAAGAAATCTCCTAAGATGTCCTTGGATTTTCTATGATCTCTCCTCCCAACGATCTCATGAAAAAACACCAAAATCTCATAAACTACTGTGTGGGAGCAGGAAGAAAAAGAAATCTCAAGAGGAAAATCTGGCACAATCATGACTCTGATACAAACATGAAAGAACTTTTTTTCAGAAATGAAAAGGTAAAGAATGAGCTCATCACTATTCTGTGTTTCATGAAATTTAAGGGAAATTGAATACACAGGGACTTTCCAGTTATATGAGGAAGAAAAATACTGATTTATATATGAAATATGAATCACAAACATGAAGAGTAAAAATTATCTTTTCACATGAAAGCAGTGATTATACAAGATAAAGTACTTATTATGTCTTTCATAAGATAAACCAAGCTTGTTTTCCTAGCTAAAGATACCAGCATACTGTGACAAAACTCTTGTTATGCTTGGTTTCAGAATTCAAGTCTGAAATAATTGTGTCATATATGTCAGCTTTATCAGATTTGCACATATCCAATAATCTTATTTCACCTCTTTAGAAACAACATATAAAGAAAAATGACACTGCTGATTCAAAATTGAGTTACTTATTTTTCATTCATGGCTGCAGTTAAATCATGAAATAATTGTTTTAATATAATTACAGGATAGACCAAACATTTCTGGTAAAAAGATCCAACAAGGGGCTAATCACCTGCACAGTGTTTAGTAAGATTTTATTATAGTGCATTCAATGGCTGTAATATTGTCTCACTGCTGTTGTTATTATTTCCAAATTTAAATCAATCAAATTTATCTCTCACAAGTTTTTATTATTCTTAAATAGACCCAATTACAGCCAGAATTCAAACTGGCCTAGGGGTATACAATCCTGCTTATTTTCAAATGGAGATTTCATTTATTTTCAATAGCTATAATTAAGCTTAGCTGAAGTTAAATGCAACAATTGGACTTCTTTTTCTCTCCTTTAACATTCCAATATTGGTCACAATTGAGTCTTTCTAATTTGCTTGAATATCAATTTTTCTCACAGTGTAGGCAACAACATTCCTCACTCATGTCACTGAGTAAGATTTTAATCAAATGATTTTAATATACCTAGGAAACTTAATTGTTGCAACCGTAAATAATAAAAAAAACAGGAAAAGAATTACAAGATGCCTTCTAAAATTATCTCAAACTTACGGAAAAATTATTGCTTCTTGGGAAATTGTTTTTATAATTATATTCATGTTTCTTTACTACAATTTCATCAGAACTGTCACTTTATATAGTATCTATAATACCAAAACATCTTTGAAGTTTTCCTATACTATTCAATGATCCAAATATACATGTTAATAACTTGATATATCATGTCATGTTGATGAAGCAACAGCAGCCTTATGAAGTACTTCCTAGTTAGATGAAACACCAAGAATCATTTCTGATCAGTTCTGCTTTGAAATTAGATATCCAGAAATCAGATACCTACAGGGCGTTTTTTTTAAAGTCAACTTTTAAACTCAAGAGCATGACTGGACAAATGTATATTAAATTATGGAAAGTCTGGTCTTTCAATTTAGTTTCTATTCTTAGCTAACATTTGGTAGTCAAGATGTTTCCTACTTCAGCAAAATGCTGCTTTATAAAAAATATAATTAAGTCATTATAAACAATTCACTAAAATAATTATGTACACAATTGAGCAATAGTGTATTTTACTGGCTTAGTATCAAAAAGTTCTCTGAACAAGAGGAGCTCTGGAAAAACATGCTTTGATATAGATAGAGTGCTTCTGTTTAAGGTTCTAACAATTTCTCTACCCTTTTTTTCCAGTCAGTATTCTATGTAGATAAAGATACTTATCCTCTATTGACCTATTCTTTTTTTTTTCAATGTGGATATTATCCTGGAAAGGAATGTTTTCAATTAGGTTTACATATTTGATTTTTGTGCTCATGTTTATGAGCAGCTAGCATTTAGAAGGGACATTATAAAGTAATTTCTTAGCATGAACTAGGCAATAACCTATCCAATCAATAGGCAGGTTCTTTTTGCCTTTCCAGGCACATTTTGTTTTTCTTCCCATGAAATTACATATTATTTCCTCTCAAATTTACCATTCTGTGCTCCAAGGTATAGGTTTTCTTACCAAACCAGGAATTCTTATCAAAAAGAGGTTGCCTTTGAAGTTGCTGATAATCTTCTTGCATAGTAAGAATTATTGTGAAGTCTAGAGTTTTTTCTCTGTATTTGGGCAAAGAATAGAAAGCAATTTTCTTCTGAGTAATCATAATGCGTATAAGGAAGCATGGCTGACTCAACCAACAAGATCTAGTTTATTCAGGTAGGCATCGTCTGAATTTGAAAAACTATGCCTTGCGTTTGAATTTACAATACTTTTATACCAGATCAATTACTATATTGTAAAATGAACAAGTTACGATATTCTATTCTTCCATTTTCATAACATTAAAAAAAATAATGGAAGCTTTCTTATCAAGTCATTTCATAAAGCATGTCATGCAGCACATTTTAGCTACCTTAAACTAAAATAACATATTATCAGGCAGTGCATATCAATTGGTCTTCCTGGCTACTACTTGCCAGGAAGTAGTACTTGCTATTTCTGAGTAAAACTGCTGCCGAGGTAGTTCTAAGATGTGGCAACAAACTATGAATAATTCTACACTGGCCAGTGGGGATACTGGAGATGAGTTAGAAAGTGTACTCTATAGTTAATTCCTACTCTACTGAAATATAAAAGCCTACTATGCCTGAGCAGGGAGTTGGACTAGAAACCCTCCAAGGTCCCTTCCAACTCTGTTTATTCCAACTAATTCTAACTTTACTTCCAACACAGCCGGAGGCAATTTATCCCCACACAAGATTAAATTCCCTTAACATGGTGGCTCAAAAAGTCCAAATGTTTTCTTTTCCCCAGAGCATAGAAGCCATGTAATTAAGACTCTTTTACTGGGCTCTGTATTTTCAGAATAGCTCCAAATATGCTATGATGAAGCATCCACTGGCACATTATCCCTGCATACAATAGACCAGTATTTCTCGACCTCAGCATTATTAACATGTGTGGACTTCAACTCAGAATTTTCTAGCAAGCCATGCTGGCTGGGAAATTCTCGGACTTAAAGTTCCCATATCTTAAATTTGCTTAGGTTAAGAAGCAATATGACAGACAATAATGACCCAATAGAGTTTTAATCACAGCATTATTTCCTGGGGTGGCCATTCTGAAATCTGTTTGATTCAGGTAAGAGAGGCCTGGAATGAATGTCTTAGAAGACAGAATTATGTGACATTATTTTTAATCACTGCTCTATCCTCAGAAAAATTACCTAGCACTGAGACCAGTCCCACAAGCCTTTAAAGAATATCCTTAAAGATAATGGGACTCTAGATCAGGGAAATAAAACTGACAACTACATTTTTGTATCTTGCATAAAAATGTAGTTCTCCGTTTTATTTCCCTGATCTAGAGTACAAAAACTACATTTTTGTATCTTGCATAAAAGAATGCTGGTTCCTGAATTGGGTGTCTATTTTATGGTTAGTTAATAATCCAGTCTAACAAAATAAAAATAAGCACCAGCTTATTTTTAAATGCCCTTTGAGCTGTCAATATACAGCAGTAGCATCTAGCTGCAGAGAACATGAAAAATGGAAGATACTTAAAGAAATTAGATAAAGTTCACTTTGTGAGAAAGAATACCAGTGTATAATAGATGTTCTTGTCCTAGAAGTCCTTGATGCTTGAATTCTATTAATAAAACTCATACTATGAGGCACCCATAAGAAGTATGTATAATTTAGAATTTCTGAATCTAGCTACAAGGTATCAGAATTTGAATGTCTGCCAAACAGCAATTTTCCCTATTTTGCAGCCCATCAAGAAGACAATAAATAGACCATTTCTTGTTTTAACTATGCTATATTTCAACTTCACTTCATTAAAAGAATCATAGAGCAGGAAACACTTTTAAGACATGACATCCTGATCAAGCAATTTAATACCATTCAGCTTGATCTGGCAGCTGAAGACCCATTTGGATAACCACTGCTTTTAGTGTATGCAAGACTGTCAAGTAATTAATACGTATAATTCACTGTGACTCATAAAACTTCACAGTAGTTAATTCATTCCCAAATTAGAATTTAAAAGGTCACTGTTCCCATTCAGACATTTTCATTTAAGTTGTATTAATTTCTTACGACAGTCAACTTTATTTTAAGAATCTTTCCCCATTATCAATACATTTGCTTGGAACAAAAACAGAACAGGACTTAATCAAAGTCAATAAAATAGTGCATTGCGTTTTCAAAGCTTGGAGAGTAAACTGTGTCATCAGTTTTACTCCTAAATTCAGAAGCATTCAAAATTACCATATGTTCCTCAAAGTATGCCTAGGATAAAGAAAGCTTCTCTATATATAAGCACATATACACCATACATTTTTCTTTACATAGATAACCCATATAACATCTTCAAAATGTGCTAAGCACCAGTCAGGTAGATAGGATCATTCTGGTTTAATTTCCCACATCACATTCACAATGTTTCAAGCCATCACTTTATGATGAAGTGATGAAAAGATTAGTCAACCATTTATCTGAAATGGTGTAAGTTTTCCTGCTTGAGCAGGGGGTTAGATTAGAAGACTTCCCTTCCAACTCTATGTCATTCTGTTATTGTGTTATAAGTCCTGCTATTTACATCTGCAATATTCTAGTCCCATTAGGTTTATCATGAAAGTGAATGGTATCATGAAAGAAGGATCTTGAGACAGGACACTAGTCAATAATTAAAATGAAGCCCAACACTCAAAAGACAAACCATATGTTAAACTAAATGAAGTAACCCAACTATGAATCATCCATTTTCCTTGCCAGGGTAGAAATATAAGGCTAGTGTCTAAAATTATTTAAGTGGGCCACTTGCATGAATGACCATTTATTTGGTAACTAAGTTGTGAGGATAAAAAAAGCAAAATGCTAAATAGGCGATAGAAAATATTAATGAATCTTTTCCCATTGATTAATTAAACAGATTAATCTCAACATTTTTCTACAGAATAGGATTCAAATATTAAAGTCTTTCAGTAATAAGTACTGAACAACCCAGAGTCCTGCAAACTTTTGGATCTGAATTTCCATCATTTGAATTTCCAGCCAGCACAATCAATGGCAGGAGATTGTAGGTGTTACAAAAGAAATATAAAAGACTATGAGAGATCAAATGACTTAGAGGTCCTTAGATTCCCCACACTTATTCATTTATTTTATTTTATTTATTAGGCGCTCAATTTCAATGAGCTCAAAAGTATTTAGCTTCTATTCTAGCAAGGGCTCTTCATCAAATCATTATTAAAAATAGATGCCAGAAGTAATGTTTTAATGTAAACCTACTGTGACATGAAAACAAAATTATAATTGCAATCTGAAAGACAAGCAAGACAAAAGCATGTCAGAAGCTGGAGGTTTTGTAAAACTCAGAAATTAAATTTCCCTGATACAAGCCCAAGCTGTAATTCATATTGGTTTCCTTACAATTGCTAGAAGTTAGATTTCATTTCTGAACAGGTTTGAGCTAAAAGTGATAACATGGATTTCATTAACATTTTCTTCATGTTAAAAAGTGTCCTATCTTTTCTGACTTTTTTTTCAGAAGTGAATGTAATTTTAGGCTGCAAAAATATTTACTTTTAGTGTGAATTAGTTAAAATTAATGTTAGTTTTTCAACTTAAAGAAACATTATTCACCACTAAGGAGCCTTGTCATACTCAAAGACAACTGGCTATTTGGTGTTTTATATATAATGTATTGATACATTTTTCTTTAATAAACATAAAAAACTTAATATCTATATGAACAGCGTGTTGTCTGAGTACAATTAGTTTTGAACAACAAAAAGATAAGCATAATGGTAATCATAATATGCATATCATTGATAATAATCACATAGTAATAGTAGCATTGGCTTATTCATACTAGAAAAGTTTTATTATATAATTAATCATTCTCTTAATCTTTTTAGTTTCTAACCACTGTTTCTATAAGTTAGCCATTGGTGAAATAAATCCCATGTTAAAAAATATTCTGTTTCTTCCTTCTCCTTTATTTTTAGTGTTAATCTGTCCATCTCTGAGCATTCTAATATTTTTATAACACTTTCATCTGAATGGTTCTCTTCATTTTTTCACTGTTGTGCAAAAACAATTCTTGCTGCTGTTAACACATGTAAAATTAGATATGTATTCTCTGTATTATATTGTTCTGGTAAAATACTCAACAAAATATTTCTGGTTTAAAATCAATATATTGCTTTATCATTTTTTCTAGCCATGTATGTATTTTGGTCCAATATTTTTTTGCCTTTGGACATGTCCACCACATATGATAGTACAAACCTGGTATCTGATTACATTTCCAACATTTGGCAGACATGTTTTCCAACATCTTTGGCAGTCTTGTGGGTGGTGCCATCTATAAAACCGGTTATTTGGTGCTTGAGGTTCACTAGATTCATTACTTATTGCACAATTCCATATTCCTTCTCCTTTTGTTTAGTTGTCTGAAACGTGATGTCAATCAAATCCATAATCAAGGAGAAAACAATACACTTTTCTATTTGCAATTGAAAATAAAAGGAAACAAATAATTTTGTTATAGGGCAAAAGGTAAAAATTACAGTTCCTCCAAATCACTGTTTTTTGTGGATAGATCTACAACCTATCATGCGGGTACTAAGGTATAGCAGCATTATTTTATGGCTCAGAGTTATCTTCATTTTGCAGAGTAAATTTCAGAGACAATAATTTGCCTGAAATACAAATACATTTCAGATGTAAAATCTGAAGAAAAGCTCACTGGGATTAATAATAATATTGAAAATTTTAAACTGTAACTCCATATTTAATTTGGTGTTTTCAAAATGTGTTGGACTATAACTTTCATTACCCACAGCTAATATATCTTTTGGAAGCATTTTACACCTCTCAAGAGCACTGAATTGTATAAACCTAACCTATATTATTCTGCTAACAGTCATATAAAAACCTAAAAATATGTTTTGCTATTATTTAGCATCAATCTTTCTAGAAAAAGATTAAATATAGAGAAATAATATTATTGTTCTATTTCTAAGTACAGTAGAACAGAACATTCAAGACAGGAAGCAGGAGGGAGCTTTACAGACAGTTACCCAGGCCCTGATCACTTCATGGCTTGATTACTGCAATACACTGTACATGGGGCTGTCCTTGAAGCCCACCCACAAGCTTCAGTTGGTGCAGACTGCAACAGCACAAGCAATGATGGCCATGCATAGGTCTTCCCATGTAACACCTCTGCTTTGCAAGCTGCATTCATTTCCAATTGCTTCTGGGTACAATTCAAGGTGTTGGTCTTTACCTATAAAGCACTATAAGACATAGGATTTGGTTACATGAGGGATCTTTGTTTCCCATACTATCTAACCATTTGATTCAATCTGGCAAGATTGGCAGATTAAACAATGCATTTATCAGGACCCTGGAAGTGCACTTGTAGCAGTCCCTGCCCTTCAGAATCAGATTCTCCCAAAACTTTGAATGCCCCCTCCTACCCACTGGTATTTTGAAGAGCCTTGATACACATATCTTTGCCCACACTTTTGACAAAGACAACTGACATTTTTTCTTTCTTTCCCTTGTTCACATCTAGGTTTGCTTTCTTTGTCATCTCTGTTCTTTTGTTTTGGATTGTTTTTGTATTTTCCTTGTTTCAGTGTTTTTAACAATTAGTAAACTGCCCAGAGCCAGGCTGCATATAAATTTAATAAATTACTATTATTAAATACCATTCAAAAACACTGCGCACAACCATCTGATAGACAACATTTTCCTTTGACCACAGCAATGCCTTTAAAAAAACCATCTGTATGCCTATTTTTCCTCCATACAGAAAAGGTGCATTTCTTATAAACACCATATGTGCCACTAACTATCCAATTAAATGCATGTTGAATGCATGCTATTAACAAGTCTAACAATATGAGAACAATACATTTGTGCCACCTAAGAATAAAACTTTTACAGCCGCAATTTTACATTTTATACACTAATGCTGTTTTAATTGAAGTCTAATTAATCTGTTGATTTTATATTCTGACATACTTTCTGAAAACAGAACTAGGCAATTAAAGTATTATTTATTTATCCAGAAGCCTAAGATTTTGACTCTCAACCCAATGTTCTGCAAACAAGTGTAGCCTGTAGCATATTACTTTTTTGTTTTTAAAAAAGAACCAGAAGTATGCTTTGTCAGCAAGAAGGCTGGTAATTTAACATTTTACTGGGTGAATTAATTGTTTCAGAGGACCCATGCTGCCAATAATTACATTTAAGTATGCATTTTCAACTTAAATACCCTACATTTAGACATTCAGAACTTTTGATGTCATTGCTAACTAATATTTTCTATTCAGCCTTTTAGCAATGGAGTTTATGTTAATGAGCTGAGACAATTACAAAATGTATGAGGTTGATTCTTTCTTCCTCTGGGTAGAGGGACAAGGACTACCACCATACAAAGCAGCCTTTCAAAGTGTATATTCAATTCAGTTTAGGAAAAACTACTGGGTAGCTAAAATGTGTGCCCTTGATCTTTTTTAACTTTCAAAAAATCTTGATTACCGATAATAGAGGATAAAAAACCTAAAATATAATGTGCACACAACAACACTGCTTAATAACAGAAACAGCAATTAACTAAACTGTGAAACAAAAACCTGTTTGGCTCAAAGGCAAATTACCTTTTCACTGCTCAGATCCTGGAAAAAGCTATCTTGCAAGAACATGAAAAAAAATCTGTCATATTCTAGAATTACTTTAGAAAAATCAGAGAGGCATGCAAGTCAGTGAGAGTTACTGAGAGGAGGAAGAGAGTGACATGCATGAGCCTTTCCCTGTATAGCATTTTTTATTTCAACCAAAACTCAGAATAATCAAAATGTTCCAGGTTTTGTTTCTGCCAAATTATGCCTGATTTTAAAGAATTCCACATAACTTCCAGAACATGATTTGTCTTTGGTTTAAAACAAAATGTATTTAGCATTCACCACTACAAATGTTATTATTTTAAATCCAACTATGAACAGCCTGCATGTTCAAGGATCATTATTAGAAAAAGATATGACTTTCTTTAATCAAATAAATATTCCAATTGGGAATTTTAAATAAAATTGCTGCCTTCATACAGATCTTGGAGTATCAGAAATCCTTAAGTACCTTCTCAAAATCTCACATTAAGAAGTCAGAATGGATTTGTTGTTGTTGTTCAATTAATGCACATTCTGCAACACTCCAGGTCCAGGTTCATTGGTAAAATGAAGGTCTCAAAAGATGTTCTATAACAGCTTTCCTGTCTCTCAGTTCCAGAGCTTCCCCATGGGTAACAGAGCACAAATAGTTTCATGGTGAGAAACCAAAAATAGAGTATACGGTTCTAATATCTTTTGGAGTTTAACAAGGTGGGATTTCTGCTACAAAAATAAGGATAAAGTTTAAACAAAGTATAATGATGGTAACTGAATTTAAAGATAAGCTACAGATGACACAGGTATTTGGGTAATCAAAAAACACTAGTGCTGGAGAGACTGGCAGAGCCAGGGAAAAGAATTAAGTGGGGAATTAATCTAGAGTCTTTGCACAGGCACAAGAGGGCAAAGTCTGACCCCCATGAATGTTGTTAATTAGTTGTTGATGGCTGGATATTAAGTTATTAATTGTTATACCACCGCACTTTCCTAAATATACTCCTACAAAGATTGAGAGTAACTTCGAATGTAATTTTATCAGATTCCCAGCACGGATTGCCCTGCCACTATGTGAAACAGATGGGAAACTAACCACCAGATTGCGAGAACATGAGAGAGCAGTTAAATGAGGAGACCCAAACTCATTGGTAGCTTCACATTGTAATGAACAAAGGCACGCATTCAATTTCACAACTACCATAATTGTTGACTGAGCAGGACCAAAAATAGCCAGAGAAATCATTGAATACCTTTGTCTGTCAATAGGAGTGCTGATTTACCCTCCAGCTTATCAGGCACTTAGGAGCGTAGGGCACGGCAGCACAAGGAAACAACAATTAATGTCTTAATAGCTAGCCATCAACACCCTAATTAACAACCAAAAAGCTACATACATCCAGGAGCCATACAAATACAATGTGTAGAATAGCCCAGTGCACATATTCTGAAGAGAACAAGTAACATGTTTAGCACCTATTTATTTATTTTGTTGACAATCTGAACTTTCGTAATGTCTCTTTGTTATTTGTGGACGGTATAAACAGGCAGAACTGATATTCTAAGACAACAATTTAACATGATAACCCACCAAATTTGGAAATTCTTTTGGAAAGAATCAGGAGGACTATAATTATGGATTCTCAAGTTATGCATTTTGGTAGTCAGAGTTCCCTTCTTGTCTGGATTGAAGTGATTTGAATTAGAATCCAAGAGCTGGAATTAATAGTATTTATTACAGAAAAAGTAAAAATTACAAGAATTCCAGCAAGTTTTGTTTTCAAATGGGATCACATAGATTATCTCTATCTGTTGGTATATCTCTCTATATTACAATTTTAAGGTACAAAACTCTTGTCCACTTTCTCCTCCTTTTTCTGTGCAGAGCATTAGATATCTTTGTCATTTTGTGAAATACTAACAGTCTTCATCTGTTCTTTGTTATTGTAAGTGTCAGTCTTCTTACTGTGTGAGAAGTAACTTTCACATCTGCCTGGGAATTGTAAGTGGCAGACTGAAAATTAATTATTGTAAATTATTTTTTGTTTTGAGTATTTTATCTGCCTATCAACTTGAGTTCCAACAGCTGTATACACAATTTTAGGCTCCCCTAGATTGTAAATTTTAGTGAATCCCTAGTGAACAAAAGTTCACTTTTGTTTAGTGAACAAAAGCTGATACAATCTTTGTATGATAGAAAATTAAAATGTATTGTAACATTGCAGGATCCAATTTGAGTTGGTCACTGGAACCAAAGGTTTATTCTTCTGAGCTTTCAGGCTTGTTCTGGAGCGCATCATCAGGGAATGTCTATCGCACTGGAATACACAGTATTAGCAGAAATCTGTAAGTATGTATCATAGAATCACATTAAATGCAATGACATTTTTGTCTTAAGTCACAGTAATTTATTTAACTCCAACATGTAATGTTGACAGACTGTCTGGATTTTGGCAAGCACAGGCTTGCACTGTCACATAACAGTCTGACAAATCTATCATTTCTTGCACACATTGCTACTTTAGTGAACCAAAGAAATTTCAGCAAACTTCTTGGACTTATTACCGTTGTAGTATTCCCCAGGGTCATGTGAACAAAATTTGACCGTTTGGCAACTGGCATATACCATCCCAGGGTCATTTGATCACCATCTCCAACTTTCCCAGCTAGCTCCCAACAAGCAAATTAATGGAGGAATCTGAATTCACTTAACAACCACAGTGATTCACTTAACAACAGTAGCAAAAAAGGTTGTAAAATTGAGTGCAGCTAACTTAACCTCCGCCTCGCTTAGCAATGGGAACTCTGGTTCCAATTCAAGTTGTAAGTTGAGGACAACCTGTGTACAGATATTATTCCTTGGATTCTTTGTTAAAGCCCCCTTTTCCACTTTATAAATTAGAGAATAGTGTTATATGTATGTAACTATTTGCCAATAAGTAAATATTTCTGCTGTTTCTCCAATTAACACACCAATAAGGGAGGCTTTTAATAAAGGCATGAATCAATCAGAGTACAAGCAAACAACACCATGTTCCTTCTTTAGTAATGTGAAAGGCTGAAAAGTTGCACATTTGAATGTGACTTGATAAATTAAGCCTGTAGCTAAATGTTGGAGGACATTCATATATAGCCCACAGATTATACCAAACGTGGAAAAAGACGTATGCAGACAAAGAAACAAAATATGACAAGTTCCTGCCATTTATTTTTATTCTTATTTTTATCACTAAGCTCTCTTTAGCCCCTATTGTTGATAGAACCACTGCTTCAGAAAAATGGAGAAAAAATGAAACCTTAAAAAGGCTAGAAATATCAAAGCTTCAAATACATGCAAGAATTAGAATCATCACAGCAGAACACTGCCAAAAGTGAGAGGTCAAAAACAGACAGCAGTGCTACTATACAAAGCAACTATTGAAAACAGTTACACTATCAAGACCTACTTTAAAGCTGAAAACAGAACCAGAACGGACATTAATAATATATAATTCCCAAGCAATTTGTGACATGTGAGCTTTTTTTTTTCTAAAACTGTTTCCAAAAATAAGGCTTTGTACATCTTATAATTATAATGTAAATTATGCAACATAATTTTACACTCATTCATAGGTTAAAGAGTTAGGCAGGCAATTAAAAGTCAACTTATCTCTAACTTTCTTATCTTGCAATTCTGTATGTGGCTTCTCAAAAGTAAGCCAAATTACACTAAATTGTATAAAACTGCAAGTCAAATTATGGACAGCAGTTCAGTATAACCAAAGTTGCATATATAAGTAACATCTCCAAATAAAGCTACTGTACACTATTATATACCATAGGTTCACAAGAAATGGAACTGTATGACCATTTTTTAAAAAGGTAGCATTTTCATGTGAGATTATTATATTTTTATAACATATTTGTGCAAATAAACAATAGATCTGTCATAGTAATAAACCTGTACATTAACACCAGTTTCTTCTACATACCTATGCGGTTTACCAAATATGCAATTTATTTAAGTGCAATTTGAATTCCAATAACAATTATAATCAAAGAACATTTCATTTAAAAAAGTTACTCATATATGAACAGCAATGCAGCATTAAGGAATATCAAAAATCAACATGAAAATACCTTAATCCTTTAGTAAGGTAGTTAATCCTTTTGATTTTTTCTACTGCAAATAAGATCTCTTTCTCTCTGGCTATGTTAAATATATTCATACATCTCAAACACCTCTTAGCAATGTCTTCTTACAACTAGCATAATAACAATCTTCATTTGAAAATTATATCTAGTCATTTCCATAGCTCATTATCAAATGGCATGTCAGAACCACTAACTAGGAAGCAATACGGTACCATATGTATTGGTACCAAATCTTTACCAAAAGCTGAGCTAAATGGTGTGACTGGAAAAAATGATTTTCAAATATATGTTTTTGTTATTGTCAATAATTATTGAGTTTCTAGGTCTTCTCTTCTAGACTGATATTCCAAGTGTGTCTATAACTCAATGACTAGCAGCCAGTATGACCGCTACAAGGTAATAGAGGTGATTAGAACTGTTATCCAAGACATCTGGAAGAAAACATTGCAAAAGGCAACTTCATGTATAGGAAATGTTCATTCAGTGACAATTATTAAAAAGAAATTATTCAGTAAGTGCAACTATGTCTTTCCTCTGAAACATGATTTACTCCTGAATTTATTCCAAATACCAAGTACTTCTAAGAAATTCAGGTTGTTTCTAAATTTGTTTATGTATTGCTACAAAGCCAATGCAATCCTAAACTGCATTAACACAGCAATATAATCAAGATCAAGTGAGGTACTAATATCAGGCATGCAGTGTAAGGCATACAAATATGAATACTTAATTGTGCTAAACACAGGCATATCTCAAGTTTTTCCAAAACACCCTGGACATTTGTTTTAAAAGCTGATTTGGCTGCAAATCAGTCTGGAATGTGAAACACTATTTAAAAACATTATAATAAATGCATAGTTAAAACTCTCAAGTGACTATGGTAGATGTGCTACAGGATGCCACAAAGCATTGATAAATGTCCACAGTGCTTAGGAGATCTATATTCACAAATATCCAAGAATCTCTGAAGGAAATAAATTATGGTGGGTGGTAATTAAAGAACATAATTGTCTCACTGTTGAAAGTAAGCATTGTGTATGTATAGAAGATCAAGAACTTAACAATTAAAATCGTGAAAGCTTTATGAGAGATTGAGAAACAAATTAAAAAGCAGAAAAATTGTAAGATAAAACATGTGAAGAAAAGCTGTAATGAGAATCATGTTCAAACAGTAGGGCTCTCTTTCTGGAGATGAACCCAGATTGGCCTCATAACAGTCAAGGTTCTTACCCAACACTCTAAAGAAGAACAATTAGCTATTAGTTATTAAGAAACAAAAGTCATGGTTTTTTCTAGTAGCACTGACATTCACAAGTGATGGTTAGATGATCATGCTGTAGAACAGATAACATATCTTTAATATCTAGTTTTTCAAGAATGAAAGCTTCACATCCATTATGCCTCCCAAAAAGTGTCATAACAATATTAATGTTTCTTTGGATGTAGAATTTTATTTCAACTGGCATAAAACTATTAATGGTAAAAATTTGTTCCACAGTTATCTATGGGTATAATTAAGCTTTTACTTTAACCTCAGGTCTCTTGAAAAAGTAAACTCAGTGTTTTTAACATTATTTTTTCTGCCCCCCCCCCAGATGTGTCCCAAATGTGGCACTGAGATTAGAAACCAAACTGTTTAGAAATGAAGGCAAAATCTGACTAGTTATTTTATTTGGTTGGCTAAGGCTCAACTTGGCTCCAAATGAGCTGTTCCCTCAAGCATCATGGACAATTATATGTCTAAGGTTACTATATCCCTACAGACTTGTGTCTAAGCAATTATTAGTGGTAGATCTAGATAGCTAAAAAGAACAGCAGACCTGGGACACAGATTCACAGAACAACTTAAATGGAATTTTAAGACCTGTACACTGAGAATCGAAAGATATTCTCCATTGTTTTCTCTTGCCTATGCCCAATTTTCATAGGCATTTACTACAGCACACCTTAACATTCTCTTTGGCATTTTTAGAGGATACCATAATATTCCAGTCCTCTATCTTGGCAACTTTAGGACTTATGGACTTCAACTCAAGTCCACAGAATTCCTCAACTGGCCACACTGGCTGAGGAATTGTGGGAGTTGAAGTCCACAAGTCTTAAAGTTGCCCCAACCCCGGCCCATGGACTGGCACCGGGCCATGGCATGTCAGAAACTGGTCCGCGTAAACAAGCAAAGCCCCATCTGCGGGATGCAGGCAATATGCAAAACAATTATCCCGTCGGTCTGCGGAAAAACCTCTTCAGTCTTTCTCCATGGAGCCAGCCCCTGATGCCCAAAAGGTTGGGGATTGCTCCTTTAGAGGCTTTGTCCAGGTAAACAAGTAGGCAGTGAAACAATGTTCTATATGGTAAATTTTGTTCCAACTCTTCTTATAAATAGTCTTTATTTTTAAAATGTCTCAGGCTATCCAGATACATTTTATATTCAATATCTATTGGCAGACAAATGTTCTAAAGCTGGGGTCCCCAAACTTGGCAACTTTAAGACTTGTGGACTTCAACTTCCAGAATTCTCCAGCCAGTGTGGCAGTTGAGGAATTCTGTGGACCTGAGTTGAAGTCCATGAGTCCTAAAGTTGCCAAAGAGAATGTTAAATACCTATGAAAATTTGGCATAGCTATGCTGGCTGGAGAATTCTGGGAGTTGAAGTCCATAAGTCTTAAAGTTGCCAAGTTTTGAAACCTCTGTTCTAAAGCTACATACTGTACTCAGTTGCAACATTGTATTTTAGTTAGGAAAACTCAAAATACGCAAGAAACCTCAGGGTTTAAATAGTTATGTGGAATTTTAGGGCATTTTTTAAAAAGCTTAAATATCTTGATTTCTAACTATTTTATTATTACCTTATGTCCATTAATATGTGTTTTATGCTGAATATATTTTAGCTGCCTACTGGTCTAAGTCCATACTAAAGTACTCATTCATTCTTCCTAGTAATGAATTATCAATATATACCCGTGATGGCAAACCTATGGCATGCATGCCACAGGTGGCATGCAGAGCCATTTGTGCCAGCACGCGAGCTGCAGGCAAACTTACCTCACTGCGTAAGTGTGTGCCTCACAGCTACTTTTCGGCTGGTTTGAGGCCTTTTCGGCCTCCCAAAGGCTTGAGGAAGGCTTCTGCAGGCTTCTGTAAGCTTTGCAGGCTGAAAACTAGCCCCGTTTCATCATTTCTGGTATTTTCGGAAAAACAGGAAGTGATAAAACAGGGCTAGTTTTCAGCCTGCAAAGCTTGCAGAAGCCTGCAGAAGCCTTCCTCAAGCCTCTGGGAGACCAAAAAAGGCCTCAAACCAGCCAAAAATCAGCTGAGGCGCAGTGCAGGTAAGGGGGTGGGGGGGTAGGGGATTGCACGCGCATGCATAAGGAGCATGGGGGGGCGCACATTGCCTTCTGGGTGCTGGTATGTGAGCACGAGCGTGCAAGCGCACACAAAATTTTTGGCACAGGAGCCCAAAAAGGTTAGCCACCAGATATACACCATTATTATTTTGACTTGAAAACTATAAAAATCTGAGGTCCTAATAGGGAATATATCTTAAGTTTGGGTTTAAACAATCTATAATATGTTTCATTTGATTTTGGCAGAAAGTTTGTAAACAATGGTTTATGGCCTATTGGGCACGTACACACAACTAATAATGGTTTTTTTTTAATGTCCAAGTAAACAATGCCTTTGGACAATATACGGTTTAGTTTAGTTTAGTTTTATTGGACTTATATGCTGCCCTCTCTCCCTAGGGACTCAAGGCGGCTTACAGTAAAAAAATAGAAATACAATTAATTAAAATACATTAAAACCACAATAGCGAAGCCCAATAAAAAATAAAAACCTAATTAAATTTAAAATAACAATAAAACCCCACCCTTCAGTCCAGGCCGGATTCTTGAAACAACCAAGTCTAAACCAGAACACTGATTTAAATATGGCAATGTTTGATGACCCTAAGGAATCAGAGCTGCACTAAAAAGGTGCAGAGAAAGTGGAACAGGTTAGGATTTTTTAGGGGATTCCCCCCCTTTTTTCCCTTAAACTGTATTATGCCTCTATTACAGGGTTGTCAAACTCAATTTCATTGAGGGCCGCATCAGGGTTGTGTTTGACCTTGTGGGGTTGAGATGGGCATGACCAGGGTAGGTGTGGCCAGCATGACTTTGGTTGTGTTGGGTGTGCCTGTTGTGGCATGAATGCTCTGCCCGTGAAAATGGGCTCCTGAGCTCCATTTTCACTGGCAAAGGCACCATGAGTCAGTTCTTCGCTATTTCCAGGATGGCCCCATGGGTCAGATCTAAGCACCCCATGGGCCAGATCCAGCCCCCGGGCCTTGAGTTTGACATCCCTACTCCATTAGAACTCACACATCAATTTTCTGTGCTTGTCTCACAATATAATACAGGGGTCGCCAACCCTTTGGACCTCAGGGACCACCAAACTCATAATTTTAAATCCCAGGGACCACTAAACGGTTCTGTGGGCATGGCCTAATTTGTGGGTGTGGCTTGGTGGTCATGTGACTGGCTGGGCATGGCTTGTATGTAAATATTATAAATATTTATATAAATATTGAATTTTTTATATAAAAAAGAGCAACTTTTACCCAAAATCAGGCAAAGCAGGCAGGCAGATTGAGTTGCTCACAGAATCATTCAGTGATCTATCTATCTGCCATTGGCTAGCTCAGTCTGTCACATAAAATTTGCTTGTAAGCAAACTCACAAAATTAACTCACAACACACCATGTATGTAAATATTGAATTTTTTATTAAAAAGAGCAACTTTTACCCAAAATCAGCAAAGCAGGCAGGCAGATTGAGTTGCTCACAGAATCATTCAGTGATCTATCTATCTGCCATCAGCTAGCTCAGTCTCTCAAATTTGCTTGCCGTGAGTCTGCACTGAATAATAGAACCTTCAGTCCTAAGGGAGGTGCAAGTGTGCTTAAAAGCAGAGCCAAAGATCTAAAGACTAGCTAGAAAGCAAGAAATCCAACCATTTCCTGCTTCCTAGCTGATCTAACTCTCCCGGCACAGCAGAACAGATGATGGTCGGAAAAAGGAAAAATAGCAATTTAGCAGGCAAGTTTCCTGGGTAAGGAGTGAGCAGGGAGGGTTCCCGCAGGCCATGTGGGCGGCGCAGCCTCATGTTTCTGCACAGCCTGGATTAATTGCTTTGGTGGGGTGCTCTGGGGGTGAGATTTCACTGCGGCCCACCAAAATGTTCTCACGGCCCACCAGTGGTCCGCGACCCACTGGTTGGCGATGGTTGATATAATAAATTACACTGACACCAACATTTAATTAAAGAAAGGTTTAGGAAGACAGAAAAAAC
Organism: Naja naja; assembly: GCA_009733165.1. NCBI lineage: Eukaryota > Metazoa > Chordata > Lepidosauria > Squamata > Elapidae > Naja > Naja naja. The sequence continues at coordinate 165,627,261 of CM019150.1, forward strand.
ATGTCTACAAGGGCAGGGCACAGGTGTTCACACCTTTGCCCATGCTGCTTCTTCAGCAGATCAAGCAAGCAGCATGGCACCAATCTTAGTATTACTAAACATTTCCATTCATAAATACAGCCACATAGCTACTGCCATCACTAAAATGGGGGAGTGGAAAAAGTACACTAAACAGAGTTTCATGCCAGATTTTGCCCACATTTTTAAGTTGAGAAAAAGATCTGTAGACTCAATGCACATTATCATTATGATAAAAATAAGTCGCTTGGTATTCAAAGTTGCCAGTTTGTACTCCTCCTCTCCTATCCAATTACATTGTTAACATTTAATAACAGGAACATCTATCACCTGTGCATATGTAGAAATAATAATGTAAGGCTTATGGTAGAATTAAATAGTATGTCAAAGAACAACACATATACATATATGTGGATATAGGATGTTTTGTAGTTAAGATTTTGCCACTATACAAATTTGTGGCACATTCACAGTCAGTAACTTAATATCTGTACTTTACAGGCACAGACATGCAGAACATTTTGTCACTATTTCAGCTGGCAATGAAGTTGGGACATTCACCAGTTTTAATGATGCCATCCTTCATAATGTCTTTACCAATAACATATCTCATTTATTTCCAGTAACAGGGAAGCCACAATATTTACATGCTTCCTAGTAGCTCCAGAATAACTGTACCACCTGCAAAGAGTTGTGGAGAAAACTAAACATAAAATTTCTATTAAATGAGACTTACACCAGATTAAGACAAATATAAATCTGTGCTTCCAGAGTAACTTTGAAATGCAAGGACATTCAAAATGCTAATCAAGAACAATTAGAAACAAGAAGCTATTAAGAATCATTTGCTAAAGGTCAGTATCCTCATTACATGGACTTTCAACTACAAGTAGTTGTAAGCTACTACATACAACTACTCACAGTTGTATTGAACATGGAGGGGTTTACATCTAAGTAAACATGGACACACACACACACACACACAAATCTTTTGGACAAAATTATATGGCCAAACTTTAAAGGCAACATACCTCACTGTCACCCTAACTTAAGCTATATACAGAAGGACAGTTTCTAGGTTTGTCTTTGAAGAAAAGATCAAAATAGGAACACAACATACAGAATTATTGATTGGTTCTATGTTCATTTCAACTTTTTTAAAAACACCTTTGCCATTAAAATATTCTGATGATCAAGGAAGCAAAACTATATGTAAGATAAAATAAACATGTATAAATTTATCATTTATAACAAAACTGAACTTAATGAAAAGTATTATGCATATATAAACTGAAAGATACCTACAAAGAGAAAAAGCCATTTCTATCAGCATTGATTTCCCATCAGTTTAGTCTTAAGTGGACACTTATCACCTCTCCTCTGAAAGTTACATACATAATTCCATACATAAATATTCCATAATCATAGCACACAGATCCCTTTGTGATAGTTTCTTCAGACTATTCTGAAATACATAATCAGGTGTGTTTTTGCTGTCGGGGATTGAAAATTTAACTATTCCGAATGATGACAAGAATATTCACATATACTTCAAAAACTGGTCTGAAAAGTAATATGTCAACTCTCCCTTTCTGTAATGCATTTCATTCTTATTAAACGGTCCCACGCTAGTTACTTATAAATTACACGAGACGCAGCTCGCATTCTCTCACGACGCTAAAACGATCCTCAGATCTCCAGAAGAGCCCATCTAAACTACCAATTCAAACGTATGCCTTTCGCCTTTCTAGTTTGATTTACCATATAAGGATGAGACAACACAAACAGCATACTCAGGAGCACGCAGATGACACGCACGGAGAAACCCAAAGCCCTCGTCAAAGGCGAATAAAACCTCCCATTTGAACTAAATAAAAGAGCCAGAGCACGGGGCTAACTTCTTGTAGCGACATGCCTCCACAAAGAAGCCTGGCTGACGAGGTAACAGGGACACGAGCGGGTAAGGGAAGCTCCGCGGGGTTACTCCGGTCTAGATTTCCTGCTCTCGTTTGGTCTCCTGAAAGACAGGCGAGGAGTCCAAATCTGGCCAAGTTTCGCGGGCATACGCAGTTTGGAGAAGTACGGCCGCTGTCAAGAGCCTAAACCTCAGTGCCCTTGATCTAACCGGCGTTTTCCGACCGCATCTTTCGCTGAGGGAGACCTGCCAGCCTGCCAGCATCCGCGCATCCCCTTGGCTCCCGCGCGCACTTCGCCTGCCCAGCCAGGAGGTCGGCAGCAACCCAAGGCACAAAGGAGAAGGCAAGATACGTTCCCCGGAGCAAGCCCAGCAGCGCCTGGTCCTTTTAACAACCCCAGACCTTAACTTGGGCCTCCCCTCACTTTGCCCGACACTTAGTTGGTAGCTGTCTAGGTCGTCGTCCTGGAGCAGCAACTCTCCTGTCTCTGCCTTGGCGGGGAGCGACGCCCGCATCCCGCCGCCAGGCACAGCACAGAGAAGGAAAAGCCCGCCAGACTGTCCGCACTCACCTTCCCTCCGAAAGCCCCTCCATCTCACCCGCCCCAGGGCGGAGGGCTATCTCACGCAGAGCAGCTGAAGACCCGCGCAGCCGCCTCTTCCTCCTCCCTTCAGTCTGTCTCCTGCGCGCGGAGGCTGCGTCTGCTGCTCCCAGCTCCTCCGCCCCCTCCCTTCCCTCCCCGGCTGCTGCCCGGCTGCAGCTAGTCTGGCTGTTCGTGACAGCAGGCAGCAGACCCGGAGCCGCGGGAAGAAAGGAGCGGGGCCGCCGGAGGGAGGGAGGGGGAGAAGGAAGGACGAGCTTCCTACCCAGCCCCTCGCTCGCCTATTCGCAGCCTCTACTGACACCTGCAGGGTCGGATGTGCAAAGGAGCCGGACCAGCCTCTGCCCGCCAACTGGTCCAGTGGCGAGGGAAGAAAAGTTATTCTCCCGCGCGGGCTTGCGTGGGTCTTTTTGGTCACATTCCTGCGCAACCCCTTTCGGCAAAGAGCAACCAACGCGGTGCTCGGCCACCCTGGTGCAAACTCCTCCGCACGCTTATCGAGGCTGCAGATCTGTTGTATTCTGGGAGCTTTGTCTCCCCCCATTCCCCTCCGGAAAAAAAATTCCCGTCAAAAGGGAAGGCCGTGACTTGGCCGTAGTTCATTAACCCTAATGAACCCTAATGAGGTTCGCCTCGGCATCGGCCGATTTAGACCCGAAGATGCGGGCGGGGACCTAGGTTCAAAGTCGATTTGCTTCCCTTCGGCTGGAGGCTGAGAATTTCTTGGGGAAATTCTGGGAAATACATTGGGGGAATCTGTTGAAGAAACCAGCTTCCGAACTTCGCCGTGAGAGGCGGTTCTAAGCGCCTTCACCGAAAGCAGGAAGATGCCTCGCTTCAGTTTCGACCTTCCTGCTTAGCGCGCGAAAATCTATGGAGCACTTTGGGGAGGCGATCGTGCACGCAACTCCTCCTCGACGCCTCCAACCTACCTCGCTGTACTTTAAAAAAAGGACCCTATGGAGAATATCGTCCTCATATCATCGCCAAATAAGGCACTCCTTGGGACTTTGCCCATTCCGCAAGAGAAAAAGGGGTTTTGTAGCGCGGAAAGAAGCCGTTCAAATGCACATTTCTAGAGTTGGGGATGATCTTCACTGCCAATAACTTTCTACAATTGCATGTTATCCATTATAATTATCCATACTGCAAAGAATCCGCTCCCGTGAACTCCGCAATAAACTCAAAAGACATCTAGACAATGGAGAGAAGGACCTGTACATTACTGCTCTGATTGTATCAAAAGTCACACAACCCACAACTCCACATCCAACCCACCATCACTCAAAACTAGGCACGCACACCCCTAACTACCTCAATTCCAACTACAACTGGCCTTAAATGCAAACTACTCAATGCAAGAAGCCTTGTGAATAAAATACCTGAATTTCTCCTATTACTAAATATGGCTAAATTCGACATCATATTTGTCTGTGAAACATGGTTCAACGCATCTCTCCCTGACTCCATTACCACAGTAAGAGACTATAATGTTTACCGATCAGATCGTGAAATCCGTAGAGGAGGTGGTGTTGCTATCTTCTATAAAAAGTCCTTACATCTAAAAAACATCCAAGTTACCTAGGAGCTTACTCTTCCTGAGACCTTCGTCTGTGAACTGTTCTTAAATATCACATTTCGATTCTTGCTATGTTACAGAGCCCCTGATTATGACATCGAACATGTAAACAAACTAAATTCACTACTAACATAGGCAACATCCTGCCCACACACTTTTATCTTTCTTGGTGACATCAGTCTCCCTCACATTAACTGGACCCTAAACAAATGTAAAACTGAACCCATACATGCAACCTTCTACAATGCTGTAACAAATCTGGGACTAGAACAACTAGTAACCAACAATACTAGATTCAACAACTGACTCCATCTCATCTTCTGCAATAGTTTGAATTCAATTTACAGAATACAAATTAAAGAACCCTTTTTCAACAGTGACCACAGCATGATTGACTTTTGTCTCAACATACGTCCACACAAAATTCAACACAATGATGTGATCCCCAATTATAACTTCAAAAAAGGCAACTATGATCTTATAGACAATGATTTCTCATCCCTTGATTGGCAATTTATATTCACTGGATGCAATACTGTTGACCATTACAGCATATTTTTACTTGAAGTCAAAAGAGTCATCAAACTATATGTACCAATAACAACTCCCAAAACCAGAAAAAACAGATTACCCATAACAATAAGGAAACTTCAATCCAAAAGGAGATCACTTTGGCAGAAAAACAAATCTGGTCACGTTGCCAACTTCAAAAGCCGATATAAAAATTTATGCCACCAGATAAAGACTGAATGCATCAATTATCACATTAAACAAGAGGAAAACCTTCTACGCACAAATTCCACCCACGCTTTCTACAATTTTGTAAACAACAAACTAAAAGACTCAAGGTCCATCCCACCCCTGAAAGGACCTAATGGAAAAGACTGCAATGATGACGCCATTAAAGCCAACCTCTTTAACAAATCCTTTGGCTCAGTATTTGTAAACAGCAATGGATCATGCCCAGTATTTCCTAGTCGGACCACAGACAACTACAATGATCTAATATGTATCAATTTTACAGAAGACAATGTTGAAAAAGCACTGCGCAATCTAAAACCATCTCTATCTATTGGACCGGACAGAATATGTGCCTACTTCTTAAAAAAGCTATCCACTGCCATAGCCGAACCTCTAAGCATAATCTTTGAAAAATCTTTCAGGACCAGCTCCTTGCCAAAACTATGGTCACAAGCCACGGTCATCCCCATCTTCAAAAAGGGAGACCCCAGCTTAGTTGAAAATTACAGACCAATCTCTTTATGCTGCATCACCTGTAAAGTCATGGAATCAATTATTAACCAATCCATTATCCTCCACTTAGAGGCAAACAAGCTATTCTCTAATAAACAATTTGGTTTCAGAAAAAAACTATCCTGTAATCTACAACTCTTACACTGCAAAAACATATGGACTACACAACTCGATCAGGGCAAAGCAATAGACGCAATCTACATAGACTTCTGTAAAGCCTTTGATTCAGTGGTACACAACAAGCTACTCCTAAAACTAAAATCTTATGGTATCTCTGGATACCTGCATAACTGGATAGAAGCATTCCCGTCAAACAGACAACAAATGGTCAAAATTGGGAGCGTCCTATCAAATTCTGTACCTGTCAACAGTGGTGTCTCCCAAGGCAGTGTTCTAGGATCAACTCTCTTCATATTCTACATAAATGACCTCTGTGATCATATTAAGAGCAACTGTGTTCTCTTCGCTGATGTAAAGCTATTCAACACCACAGACAATACTGCTACCCTTCAAAAAGACATCGACTGTGTATCAGAATGGTCAAACAAATGGCAACTTCAAATCTCAGCAAATAAATGCTCTGTCTTACATATTGGCAAAAAAAAATCAGAAAATAAAATACAGGCTAAATAGTCAAGACCTTGTTGATGATCCAAACTCTGTCAAGGATCTTGGAGTACTCATCTCTAATGATCTAAGTGCTAGAGTCCACTGTAACTACATAGCCAAAAAAGCATTAAGAGTTGTTAACCTAATCTTACGTAGCTTTTTCTCTGGTATTATTACATTACTAACTACAGCATACAAAACGTTTGCTAGACCAATTCTCGAATACAGCTCATCAGTCTGGAACCCACATTACGTATCTGATATTAACACAGTTGAGAAAGTCCAGAAATATTTCACAAGAAGAGTTCTCCACTCCTCTACTCATTGCAGAATACCTTATGCCACCAGACTTGAAATTCTAGACCTAGAAAACCTAGAAGTATGCTGCCTTCGGTCCGATCTAAGTATAGTATATAAAATCATACATTGCAATGTCCTTCCGGTCAATGAATACTTCAGCTTCAACCATAACAATACAAGAGCACACAATAGATACAAACTCAAGGTTAACCGCACCAAACTTGATTGCAGGAAATACGACTTCAGCAACAGAGTGGTCAATGTCTGGAATATGGTACCCGACTGTGTGGTTTCTTCCCCAAACCCCAAAAACTTTAACCTTAGACTGTCTACTATTGACCTCACCCCTTTCCTAAGAGGTCTGTAGGGGGCGTGCATAAGCACACCTACTGTCCCTGTCCTATTGATTCTTTTTATTTTTATTTTTCTTATATGTATCCATTCCGTGTATTCATAACTATGTTTATACTTATACCTATTATCTTGTAAGTGATTGACAAATCAAATAAATAAAATAAATAAAATGTTTCAAACATGAATCCTCCAGCTGTGTTTTGATTTCCACATAGTCCTCAGCCAGCACAACCATAAACAGTATATGTTCAACCCAGCAAACCAGTTTCACCTTCATTGCAGTGAAATAAAACAACCTAGTTTAGAAAATAAACTATATTTAGAATGTTCTTCTTTATTGGCCTTTGTTACCTATTAAATAAAACTAATCTTATTTCCACTGATTCTCATTTCTGTGGGACTCAATTGCAAAAATCTATTACATGTGCCTCGACCAGAATTTTGGGTCTCTTCACAAGATAAAAGACAAACAATATATAAATACACTACCAAAAAATGAAGGACAACATAATTTCCAACCCAAAGCCAGTCCATCTAGCATCCTAATTTAAGGCTAGGGGAAATTTTGGCTATGCTGCTCCAACATTGTAGGAATTGCAGCAGCAAACACATTGGTGATACCAACCTAGTGTAAAATGAAATATTCTTTGAGATGATGCGTGGACAAGATAGCAATAATACTGTAGAGCAGGGGTGTCAAACTCACACAATCACAGCAGCGTCACATGATGTATTGGAACTTTTTCCCCCTTTGCTAAACCGGGCGTGGGCATGGTCAGCATGTGACGCATCTGGCCCCAGGCCATGAGTTAGAGCCCTGCTGTAGAGAAACAGTTTGTCACTGCCAGGATGCTGTTTAGCTTTCCAGTCAACTACTGCAAAGTCCTGGAAATCATCCATTCACTTACTAACTAGATTTAGGCTAATCTCAGACCAGCCAGATGCTGCCATCTACCGAAATCAGCTTCTAGTAGATTACACTAAAGAAATGTATAGACTTCAAAGACTAACTTGGTAGACTAAGTTCTTAATAAGCTTTATTTAGGCTAGATTGCTGACCTGTGATAAAAAATTTGAATTTTACTAAGAAAGCTCTTCTTCAGTATAGAAAAAAGACTTAACAGTTATTTCTACTTGTCACTGTTTTTATGAATGCTAGAAAGGTTGATTACAAACACATTGTATAACAAAAAATGCTATAAAGGTTACTGATTACCAACACATTGTAACAACAACAAAAATCCTACAAATCTTCCTAATACATTAAATGCAGCCTAAGAACTATCATTACTGTTTCCAGTTTTGAAAGGTACAGAGGTAGGAGCATACAGGGATTATTTGATCTAGTTGGAAGTCCAGTCAGAATGGCCTGAACTGGTGCCATTGCAGTGATGCTCAGATCTCGAGGAAGAATTGGAAAAATTTCTGTTATATTCTATCCCAATATAATATGGAGAAATTAGCTGCAAAGTGTGTGTATTTTGCTGGTACTGTACTATGATGATGTTTATTTATTTATTTATTTATTTAGATTTATATGCCGCCCTTCTCCGAAGACTCAGGGCGGCTTACAATTTTTGGGATACAACCCAATGTGCTCAGCAATAGCCTTCATTCCATTGTATATGCCTGCTTATTACTAAGCGGCATTTTTACAAAGTCAGCTTATTGCCCGCAACAATCTTGGGTCCTCAATTTACCTACCCTGAGAGGATGGAAGGCTGAGTCAACCTTGACTCATGTTAGCCACTATAGTGCCCCAGAATTCTGTAATCGGAACTGGAGCTTTATTGATGCTCAGGATTGGTCAGAAAGATTCAAATCAAATACCTTGCCACTATCTTGTATTACCTTGCCTCAGGTCAGAATTTGGGGGCTTGGCTGCATCCAATGAGCTTTTAAAAATCTTCATTACCAGGAATAAAGGAAGTATCTTGTAGATAATTATTGATACAATCCTTCATGTATACTATATGATTAAAATAAATATTTACTGAATATGTAATTTTTTCTTTCCAGACCGATTACTTAAACAATGGTTACATGTACAGCAATTCTAAATGAAGGACATAAATTTACAAGATGGTATGAACATTTGGAATGTTAAGAACATACTATGGCTAAGTACTCAATTAAAATGATATCCATGGTGGGGTGTAATACGTAGTTCTAACCCATCCCCCAGACTTATAAGACTGCTCCTCACTAATAATAAGATTCTCACCATGTCAGATGACATAGGAAGACTGATGGGTCCCAAGTGCTTACTGCTTTTAGTTTAATAAAAGCAGTTATATTCTCATCTTCGTGTGGCAATTAATTGGAAGATTCAGTCGTTTTTCAGTCTAGCAGAGTGTAAAGTTCTGTGAACAAGTGAGCACAATCAAGGTGATGTTAAATGTTGATACTTTAATATTAATACAATAAAAACACCAAAGGAATGTTAATCAAAGGAGTAAGATAATAATTACAAAAAATTACAAAAAGATAGTTTAATAGTATACTTAAAAAAAATTCCAAGTGCTATCCTTATTAGAAAACTAGAAAACAGAAGTAGCAACAACATTTCTATTACTGTCTGAATTTCTAATTAGATTGCAGGCAGTAACAGCTAGTTCTCAAGTCAGTTCATTTTTTCAAATCATGGGATTCTTTCACCAAAGCACTGATAAATATTCACCAGCTATACTTTGACAGGCCATTATACATACTAAGGAGTACAGATAATTTATCTACATGTGATTCGAGTGATTAAAATGTCAGATTTTGTGTTGAGTATTGTGTGACTGTTAGAAACAGGGCTTGTGCCCAACATGAGTTAATTTGCTAAGATGGCATGATAAGCTGCCTGAGGCATTTTGGAAGTTGAGAGTAAACAAAATGGGTTTTAATACACTTGTAAGAGGGCACTTCAGTTTAAGTCTCTCTCTCTCTCTCCCACCCAACTCTCCCCCCTTTGTCTTTTAACTATTAGGTGGATAAATGGAACTCCTGTAGACTTTTGTCCGTGTAAACCATATCAGAGTACAAAAGCTTGGAAAACCCAAAGGAATTTTGAAGCCTATTCACACTGTTGCATTGAAAGTGTGGGTGGTACTGAAGTTCAAATGGCACTTGTCACCAGGAGCTAAAAAAGTAATAATAATTAAAAAAACAATTTAAAATAACAACAGAGGCACTTTTTAAAAGGCAGCTTTTGCACTGAAAATATATGAAATTGAAACCTGGCAAATGCCATTTGTGGAAACGTTTGGCTCAAAATGGAATAATTTGGACAGAATATGGCAAATATAGTATTATATATGAAAAATGCCTGTAGTCTGTCTGTCTGCTGAACTTCCATATTTTGCAAAGCTTTCAAAAAAGGTATAATCTACTAATAAAGATTAATTAACATTAAATTGCAGCAAAGGACTACATCAGTGTTTTTCAAACTTGACAACTTTTAAGATATGTACACTTTAATAGATAGATAGATAGATAGATAGATAGATAGATAGATAGATAGATTCATCTTATTATCCTAGCAGTATGAGAACTACTTGGATGTAAGTATATCCCATAGATGTGGAGGGAGATACATACCTAAATAATCCAATATCCACTGACAGACCCATATGATAAACAATCAAACTTTGAAGACATTTAGACCCAACTATCTATTCTATGAGATCCAGTGGTGAACACGGACCACATGAGAAAAAAAGCGAACATTGACATGGTATTTAAAATGGCTGTCACTCTTGTTTAAAGTGGAATGTGCATTCCCATTGATTTCAGCGGTCTAGATAACAACAGATAGTCCTCGACTTACAACCAGTGGTGGTTCTACCAGGTTCAGCTCGGTTCTGCCGAGCCGGTAGCGCCGATGAGCAGCGGAGACCGAACTGGTTCTCTCTGATGCTCTGCTGTTGGGCCCACCCGCCCACCTGGGCTCCCATACTAACCTTCATTCCCTGCTTTTGAACCGCAGCTGCTTTACATGGCAAAGCAGATTGTGCGGCAGCTGCTGAAGCAATAGGGAAGAGTACAGGATTGCAGGTGGTGAGTCAGAAAGCCTCTGCACCTGCCAAAGTGCACATTTGGTGCACGCTAGCATGCAAAGCACAAAGTGCGCCCACCAAGCCACGCCCACCGAACCGGTGGTAAAATTTTTTGAAACACACCACTGCTTACAACAGTTCATTTGTTACTGTTTGAAGTTACAACAGCACTGAAAAAAGTGAATTATAATCATTTCTCACACTTAGGACCATTGTAGCATCCCTATGGTCACATTATTTAATTTGGATGCTTGACAACTGGTTATGACGGTTACAGTATCCCAAAGTCACGTGAGCCCCAACTGTGATGTTACAAAATGTGTAAAAAAAGGTTGTAAATTGGTGCAAAATTCACTTAACAAATTTCTCACTTAACAACATAAATTTTGGGCACAATTGTGATCATAAGTTGAGGACTACCTGTACAGTACATGCATTGGGTTTCGATCAAGATGATCCTACTATTTATGAGTTTTGCTATGCACCGCTGGTTTGTATATTGTTATGGCAACATCCTCCACTTCAATATTTACAAATATTCCACAACTGGGCTCCATTCAGGTACAGGTGGCTCCCACTTAGTGGGAAATAATCTTTCAAATGCACTTCAGAGATCAGTAAGAGTACTGAGGAAATTATTTGCTGCAAATATGGACCAAATATGTAATCTGTTTCTCTTACTGACACATCCAGACAAAATAGTTTAAATTTATCTGAATGATGCATAAGTACTTTGTAATGCTTTATTAATTATGTCTGTGGGAATTTTTCACTGAAAACTTTATTTAAGTTGCCTTTCATTCAAATATGTAAGATGAGAGATTGCATTCTTTAAATGCATATAAGCAAATAGAAATTTCCTTCTGGTAAATGATAACTGCTGAATTACAAAAGAACAGGTACTCTGTGCCCAGTGATTAGGCTCTAATCATTCTATTCGGTCTATGCAATGTCCATAGCCCACAAACAAGAGAAAAATATTCACAAGAAAAAATCTGAACCAAAAAGAAATTGATGCTCCTCATTAAAGGCTTGGATGGATTTTCCAAGGAAACTTTTGTGAAAATGCATTTTAGTGACTTCATTTAGTACAAATATTCCTTGTGGGTGTTATAAAACTGTCCCTACCATTTCCTGGCATAGATTTTACATGTTCTGAAAGAATTATACTATCTCATGAATGTACTATCTAGCAGCTACAATACAAAATAAGCATTTGAATATTTCTAGTATCAAGCAAATTACGAAGAACACCCAGCGATCTTTTTCACAAACATCTTGTTCCAGCTGTAACAGACCTTTTGATAAAAGTTTCTTTAACTTTTTTCTCCTCCTAAACACTATTTACTCCCCTATTCTCAGTTCTTTGTAGCCTTCTAATCTCTTTTTATTTCTCTGACACAACCACAATACTCCATGACATACTGGACAGCTTTGACTGGTGACAATGTTCACAAAGAGAGAATTCTATGCAGGATGAGTATTACCTACCGCTACCCTATAGGATATGTGAAAGGAAGGTAAGAAAGGAAGTAGCCTAGTAACCCTCCTGCTGATTTTATTTCATTACAGGGGACTATTTTCTTACAATTACTTACCTAATGAACCTACTGTTTATTAAAGACTTAATATGGCCCTCAGCATTCCAATTTGGAAATCACACAAATTAACACAAAGAGTTTGAAGGCTTGATTCCCAAGTATGTTCCGGAAGGCTCCTTCCAACTTCATAGTGTATTTGCCAGAGAACTTTCAAGTTTCCTCAAGGAACAAAGGACATTTCCAGTGCTATTAGTGCAGCTAAAAATCCACACAAGCTGAAGAGGGGGAAAAAATCAGAGTTATATAACTACCTCATACTCATATTATGGATTGGAAAAGAAGGGGAAAAAAGGTGTCACAGCTATGCACTACTTTTTGGTGTTTATATTATTGGTTGAACTCTTATAACACAATGTAGAGATTGGTATTATGAAGCCCCAAGCATCTGGAGGTACTCCAACGTTGCCTACCAAGGATAAAAAAATTATCTCCAGTGCAATCTTTTGCACACTTCTCAGAAATAAAATTTACAAAATTCAACAGGGCTTAACATATCTATTATAAAAGTTTAGCTTTACATCTGAAAATTTAAAATCCTTGCCCACATTTCACTGCTTTTAAAAACCATCTAAAAATAAGATTATGGTTTCTACCAGAGGCAAACCTGAACACACTTACAATGGCTCTTTTTGTGGCTCTTAGTTTTTCTGTCATGCAAAGAAGCAGATTCTCAAACAGCTGCATAGAGGTAGCAGTCCTTGGCAGGATGGCCTAATGCTCTCCTCTCTCATTCTCCACTACACCTAAATCCTTCAGGTGTAGTGGAGAATGAGAGAGGACAGCATTAGGTGTTACTTAGGGGACATCTAGCTGAGATGTTGCAGTCAGACAGAGATTGGAATATTCTCTCACTCCCTGACATGTTATTATCCCAACAGACTATTTAGTGCTACTACTCAAAGCAGAAATAGTTGGTTATCTTCTGGTTTGATATCCGAGAAGGTCTGTTTTTAATTGCTTGGATGGCACCCAAGAAAGTCCTGCCTTCATCATCTCCTCCAAGACAACAGAGAGAGACTGAGAAGAATATAATGTCTGTTCTCACAGAGATGAGGGATGAACATGAAAACTACTCTTAACTCCATAAATAGCAGACTGGGTGCTGCTGAAAATAGTATTTGGGCAGGAAGATTGTGGGAAACCTGCTGATACATCTATAGCTTATTTAATAAAATTCTAGTAACACTTCTAGGAAACATAATACACATAAACTGCAGCTAGATCCAAACAGAAGAATCAAACAGATTTCTTATAATCTGTATATCCACAGTAGAGACTATAGCACCAATACTCATTACAATAGTCAATGGTCTGTTATACAGTAGTGCCTGCTAAGAGTTTCAACACCAGGTCACACAATTACTATACTGTTCTCAAATCAGCTGGAATCAAGTGGTCTACTTGGAACCATTATATATTACTCAACTGGACAGATTTAACCTTCACTTGTGAAAGTATCCAGAACAATATGCCTGCCCTTGAGACAATTACTGTATTAAAAAAATGCTTTGTGACAATGTTATCATTTTTAGTCCATCTGAAAGAAATGATTTAATTGAAAACATTCACAGAATCTTTGCCACTTTTAAACATACAAATTTTAGTTCAATCTTTTAACATTCCTAGATGAGATTTAATAACACCATTGCCATTTGGCCTAAGATCATATTATGGGAACTTGTACTGCAGTAATGAGCAAATCAGGTATGGACACATAACTTTGATAGCATCTTTCAACAATACAGTTGAAAGTTATGCAGTTTGATTTTATTAGATACAAAATATTCATATAGAAGATATAAAGAGTTAGCAATAAACACAATAAAAGGTAAAATATTTAAAGAAAGCTTTATTTAAAAAAATGAATTCATACATTGTCATTTGAGAAGACATAATCAAAACAAAAGTTACTTACACTGCTGTTTTCAACAGCAAAAGTGCACTGGTTCCATGATAGCATACATTAATAAATTTATTTTATTAAAATTTACAAACACTTGAGTTACCTATAAATTTATTTTGTATACAAAAATGTAAATTTAATAATTTAGTCATAGTGTGCATGGTTAACAACGTATTTAACTATTTTTCTGCCAGACCCTCACCAATTAGTTGAATAGTAAGAATTCCACTTTTATCTGTCTCAACCACCAATAAGCATTTGAAAATGCCTGGGGACCTTGGTTTGAATTGGACTGGTAAATTGCAGTAGTGGTGACATCTGTGAGAGAAAATGTGTAAGAATTAGACGAGCATTTAACAGACTTCTTCAACTTATTTAGATTGAGAAAAACAAAGTTCTGGAGGTCTATTACCAGCAGAATATTTTCTAACCATAATAGTATATTACAGCTTGTCAGCTGATTGTGCTATTCTGGAAGGAAACAGAAACTGTCTATATGGATTACATTCTTAGTTAGCCTTGGTGGCTCAGGCTGTTAAATGCCTGCTCTTAAGATCCAGCTGTCTACAGTTACTGTAGGCTCGAATCCCACCAGGCTCAAGGTTGACTCAGCCTTCCATCCTCTCGGGGTAGGTAAATTGAGGACCCAAGATTGTTGGGGGCAATTAGCTGTCCTTGTAAAAATGCCGCTTAGTAATAAGCAGGCATATACAATGGAATGAAGGCTATTGCTGAGCACACTGGGTTGTATCCCCAAAAATTATAAGCCGCCCTGAGTCTTCGGAGAAGGGTGGCATATAAATGTAATTTTAAAAAAAAGTAGTCTTTGGGGTATGAGGCAGTTGGAACCAGGATTGCCATCATTAACAATATGGTTGTAAAGAGCGTTGTCATGTGATCATTAATTCTTAGTGATAACAATCCCTGCAGACCCAATTGTTGTTGTTAACTCCAGGACACACAAACTGTTGTGTGGGAAGCAGTGGGAGCCTGAGGTAAAGACTGGGGGATTGCTGCGGGTGGGTGTGGGGGGGTGTCGGCTGTGCATAGGCAAAAGGAGGCTGAATAAAAACAGGCACAGGAATGATGTGGGGCCAGGGAAGGAGGCCATTATGCCACATGAAAGGAGGCCAGAGGAAGGAGGGACCCAAGCAAATACAGGGAAGATGGGGGAAGCAGGACACCTCACTGTATGGAGGGAGGCCAGGGGCACCTACTGGAGTGACTTGCGACCTTCCCTACTGGCTTCTGCACTGATTTTGTTTGCGGGTCAGACAGCAGGAAAGGCACAAATGGCAAGAGTGCTGCAACTTTCGAAAGTACAAGCCAGTTGTGAAGCACCATTATTGCAGTTATATGACCACAGGAGTGGTGCAATGGCTTGAATTTTTAGGATTAGTTGTAAGTACCAGTCATTCAATGCTGTCACAACTTAGAACTATGATGAACAAATGATTTTTAAGCAAGGACTATTTTTAGTTCATAATGATAACAATTGCTTCACAAACATCAACACTATTCAAGTCAACCTTATAACACTATTCAAGACAACCTTACATGTCTGACAAGAACTGAACCGTGGTGGCACAGTGGTCAGAATGCAGTATTGCAGGCTAATTCTGCTGACTGCCAGACATTTGATCGTCATTGGCTCAAGATTGACTCAGCCTTCCATCCTTCCGAGGTCGGTAAAATGAGGACCAGATTGTTGAGGGTAATATGCTGATTCTGTAAACTGCTTAGAAAGGGCTATAAAGTGATATATAAGTCTAAGTGCTATTGCTAACTAAGGGTACTTAGGGCAATCAAATAAAAAGAACCTGTAATATCCAATACAGAGTAGGCAATCTGTGGGTCATAAGTAGTACCAAATATGTTCCCAGACTGTCGTGCTAAATTTTGGCAGCAAACTTTCTCATTTATCAGTGCTTCAGTTCTATTTACTCTGATATTGTTATACACCAGGTATATTCCTCTGCTGTTTTCAGTGGCCCAAATAATAATTTTAAAAATGTGAATCTATGAATGGAAAAAGATTGCTTGCTGCTGCCGCAGTCCATAGATAACCAGCATTTTCACTCCAAAGTTTAATATAGAAACATTTAAATGCATTCACACTCACTAATGTACATACAACCAGCCCTCTGTGTTTCTCCCTCCCAGTGACTTAAGTAGGAGCACAAAAATGAAGAATGAAACAGGGATCAATTTATTTGATGGAATTTGATTACAGAATCAATAATCTAAGTCATGTTAACCAAGTGATAAAGTTAATCAGCAGGAAAACTTTTGTAGGTCAGTCTTTAGTGACTAAAGCTGCAGGTTGTACACCCATATTATAAACAGTGATTTTCTCACTGATTAATTTATGGAACAATATTGTGGCTTACTTTGAATCTTCTGCATATAAAAAAAGGCTAAAACAGTAAAATATTTTGTAAACTTTCATTTTTACAAGTATATAAACTTTTCAGGTACCCATCTCTCTTATGATTTTCATTCTGTTGGTGCAAAATCTATTCCAGATTATTACTAATATTAAAATGTTTAACAATAAGTGAAACTAATAATGCTCTTTATTATAAAATCTAAAATCACTGGAATTTTGGAAGTAATTAAAGCAAGCCAAAACTACAGGAAACATCAAATATATCTCAGCTTATAACTGTAACTGAACTTGCAGTTATGGTCAATTATGATTATTGTGGTTGTAAGTTAAAGCACCCATATGACTAGACTGTTATTTAATAATAATATGACCGTTATTTTTTTGACCTTTTCACAGGTCCCACCTTATCTATGAAAGGCAACCAGGTGATCTTGGGCCAGACACTCTCTCTCAGCCCAACTCACCTCACAAGTTGTTGTGTGGAAAATAGGAGGAAGAAGGTGGGTTGTATACATTCATCACCTTGAGTTATTATAAAAATAGGTAAGATATGAATAAATATTGTGAATCTGGTAGATGTACATTAGTGAAGTAGCCACAGAACACGACAACTAGTCATAAAGCTGACCTGCCAGGCATGCAGTCACATGATTGGTGAGGGGGGCAGTGTATCCATTTATGAAGGCTAGAATACTGTCAAACCCAGCTCAAGAACCACATAGAAAAATGCAGCCAAAGTTCAGTTCTTTATTTGTTCACACCAGAATCTTGCCAGATTACCCTATATTACCCTCACCATAATGGATTTACCCTGAGAAACTATAGGAAATGGCTATCCTAACTCTCTGTCTTTGATCCAGAACAAGTTGTGTTGTTTTTGTCTTGTCTCTCTCCTTGAATGTATGTTCCCTTCCTTCAAAATTGCTGTTTCAATGTAGTTTATCACATCACCTCCCCCTCTGTAGGCACAATCATCCTGTTTCATGGGCCATAAAATAACTGTTCCACGGTCATCTTAACTTCAAACAGTCATAAAATGACAGATTGTAAATAAAGGAGTATCTGTGTGCCTTCTACCAACTGTCTTAAGAAAAAACACACATTTTCACTCACCTCAAGTTATAATGGGAATGCTTGATATAAAAAGGCTCTCCAGGACTTCTAAAATTGAGCTGTAATTTAATAATTATTTAAAATATTTTAAGTTATTTTATTTATTACCCAGCAAGTATATAATCCCTCAGGAGACACACATTTCAATTAAAACAGCCATATGCAGGTTCCAGGGAGAAAAAAAATAATAGCTAAGCTTGGCCTACAAATTATGATACATATTTCAATAATAGGATTTACATTTCATGTGGTTTCCAATTTCAATAATTATTACTTTCTATTGGAAAGTAAATTAGTAAAAGCAATTATAATGAGAGAACAAATATTAAGCATTAGGTATGCTAGTGTGAAGATTTATCAAATGCAACTTTAAACAATGCTTAGAAGCCAATATACCTGGCAGGAAGACATAGAATAATTCTTCATGCTGATTTTCAATGTACTTGATTCGCCAATCTTAGTTGGAGGAAATGTATAGACATCTTCTTGGGCATATACCCCCTTCCTGGTTTAAAAAGAAAAACACTACTAAAAATAATCCTTTAATTTGTAATTGGAATTTTATGTCTTCTATAAGACCAATCCATGTCACTGTTTAAGTCTTAAGAAACATCTGAATTATTTTTCATGCTCGCAAAATAAAACTGCATTTTCTGTTTGGGATTACACTTAATAAGCTTTGATTTTTAGAGATGCATGACTGAAAAGCACCATTTATATTTTATTATCATGCTAAGCCATATTTAACCATGGTTTGTAAAATAACCATGTAGTAGTTTGGCTTGTACATAATGTTATATACCATAAATCAGGATTCATGAATCAAAATGGTAGATCACACATCACACTAAAAATCAAATCCTTGCACAAGGCAAATCTATGGCCTTGATTTCTTTTTTTATATTCCTATTTATATCCCGCCCTTCTCCAGAGACTCAGGGCGACACAATTTTGGGATACAATCCAATGCGCTCAGCAATAGCCTTCCTTCCATTGTATATGCCTGCTTATTACTAAGCAGCATTTTTACAAAGTCAGCTTATTGCAACAATCTTGGGTCCTCAGTTTTACCCGAGAGATAGGCTGATCAACCTTGAGCCTGGTGGGATTGAGTGGTTACAGGCAGCTGCAGTTATGTAAGGCTCTATTACAGCAAGCTATTAATAGAATGTATATTTAAAAATTGAGAATTTACTTTCTTTAGAAAGAATGAATATGCAGAAATGTATTTTATAAATCATCCAATTTACATACCATATGTTGTGATCAAATATATTGAGGTATTCTCTTCTTTGTGATACATCTCGAATATTGATTTTTACCAATGATGATGAGGATACTTTGTTTAACTGTTTACTGCTTAGAATACTCTGTTACAATGCATAAATTACAAAATATAATTAGAGAAGTGCTATGCTTTTTTTACCCATTAATTGTGCAGAAATAGAATCAACCAACTAATTTTATTCTACAGAAATTAAGAAAACCAGAATTACCTCTTAAAACTGATACTTTCATACTAAGGTTAGTATCATACTTGCTAGAGCATAGGAAAAGATGTAAGAGGTAGGTGCTAGTATTTTATCAAATGCTGCTATTTTATTTTACAAAGTATGTAACATAAGATTTACAAAAATATTCTATTTAAATAGTTCATTTTAAGGCTTTAATCAGAAAGCAATTAGACATAAACACAGAAAGTGTTTACCATAGGGGTGTTTTCTTCTTCTTCCATTCTATGTAAAAGGAATCTTATAATTATGACTCTACTTCAAACAAAAGTTAAATACCTCATTCATATTCTTACCATTCCACAAAACTGAAGTCTATATTTGTCTGTCAAATGAGGCTCATGCAATGGATGACACTCAAGATCCCAAAACTGAGAATAATGCCCTTTGTCTCTAGGTAGAAACGACACTACAATCTATCAAAAAATTAGAAAATCATGAATGTATGACTATTTTACCAAACTTGATTGAAACAATAGAATTTGAACATTACATAATTTTATTTAGAAAAGCATTGCAAAACTTATTATTTATAAGTTCACCCAATGAACTATGGGTGGCTTAGAAAATATAATTAATAATTAAAACAATTAAAACCATAAAGAAAATGAAGCAAGACTGTCTGGACTAAAACAAACATTAAAACCAACCATATCTGCACTCCCTCAAACAACATAGTAACCCCAGGCCTGAAACAAAGCCAGGTTTTAAAGGCTTTTTGGACCCTCAGGATACATGTTGACCCTCAGGATACATGTTGTCTGTATCTCTGGAGGGATGTTATTCCAGAGGGTGGGAGAAGAAAAGGTACATTGAATAGGTCTCATAAAATGATAACATTTAATGAAGGGATCTGGAATTCATCAACTCGGTTCAAACACAATGGGTAAGCAGAAACTTCAATAACCAGGTCTTATGCTATAAAAGGGCTTTAAAGGTAAACCAGCATCTTGACTCCATGTGGAAGCCAACAGACAGCCAATGAAGCTTGCACAGCAGTAGTGACATGTGTCAATAATATTTGCAAAAAAATATTCTGGTCTTTAGTACAGTATTGCTATTCTCTTTTCCATCATGCAGTAAGATCCACAGGCATTACTGAATACAGACTTTAGTACAAGTCTCATATATGAAGGAAAACACAGTCCTTGCTAGCAGAGTTGCTCTGCTCTGCTGACACTCTAATTTGTTTAAGCAGTTTGCAGTTTGCTGATATAGCAGCAACTGGGTGAGACATACTAAACTATTATGGATTGGGGAATCAGGAGGCATATATATTTAACAAATAAATAATGCCTGGATCATATAGCTAACATTGAAGCAGAAGTAATTTAATGTTGAGTTTATCTCGCCTTTTCTTTTTAGGATCTCAGAGGAAATTAACACTTCCTTCACTCTTTCTGACAACAATCATGTAAGGTAGTTTGGGGTGAGAGACAATGAATTCCTCAGTAAGTTTCTGTGGCTGAGGATGGACTTCAATCTGGGCTACCTCTATGCCAGAACAACATATTAATTACTAATCCCACACTGGCTCATTATGGCAAGGGAGAACATGTGAACTAGTCTGTATTCACAAAATCGGCAGAGAGCTAATAGTGGTCCATGATCATAATGTTGCCTTTCTATTTACTCAGGAATTCCCCCCCCCCAGCCGTTTGTGAGTATAAAAGCTGCATCTGTTGTTCTTTACTATCACCTAGTGGTCACTATGAAAAATACATTGTCCATAAATGGTTAGGTTGGGATGCCGTGGGAGGGGGAGCAGGGGATGAAACTAATTGTAGGCAATACAGATGGCAACAGCCTAATTTCCAAGAAGGAGCTGTCCTACTGCCTTGTTCTTATGCCTCTGACCTGTTCCACTTCCTTACTTAGAAATATGTGTAGAAAACACTCTTCACTGTTTGAATCAAGAAAAGGAAAATATGCCATAGAGAAAAAGGAACAGATTTTTTTAATGGACCAAGGACTTTATAATATCACTATCCTCTGAAAACAACAGAATGAAAATGAACTTTTGATAAACTTTTGAAAACAAACGAAGAAAAAAATCTTGTATTTTAGGCATGTATTTCACCATTCTTTTCTGCTCAACTGCCATAATTGCCATAATATATGGCAAAGGTAACAAAGTTAAAATTAATCTTGCTAATAATGGATGGCAGATGACCCCTAAGGCAAAGTGTGATTCAGAGCACCCAAACAGCATCTGTTGGAAATACCTTAAACTAAGCACATCTTGTCCATGGTTTGCACATTAGCTGCAGAGCTTAGTCATGTCAACTTAAAGACATAGTTGCTTTAAGGTCTGTATCTAATCTTAATTCCTGTTTGTACGTAATCACATTTTGGCCTTGAAAGTCTGGCTCTCTATATCCCCTAGTAACATGACTCATACAGAATGTGAAGGCAAGTAAACTATATTTCCTGAATGTATAAGGGCAAAGATAATGGAATAGTAACTACTTCAGAATAACTGGAAATGTACAGCATTCATTTTGTGCAATGTACTCAAAGAACAATGCTTTCATCTAAAGATAAAGGTTTCTACTGTCCAGTTGTTTCTGACTCTAGGGGGCAGTTTAGCTCTTGCATCTTGAACCTGGGCTGACAAGTTCAAGGTCTTTAACCACTGAGCCATCACACCCTGCTTTCGTACATTTAGGGCTAACTAATAAAATCTTACTGATATGCTTGATTTATTTTTAAAATAGAAGTTTCTACAACAACCTGTCTTGAGGAACAGTTTTATCAACTATAACCTAGGAGTTTGGGACGTCTTCTCTTCCTTTAAAGTAAAATTAGTTACAAAGGCAATGAATTAATATGAACATGATCAAATAGTGACTTACTTTTTCTTTTCCACAAATTTCAAGAGTACCTGAAAGATGAGAACATTGGAAAGCAGCATATGTAGCTCTGTAAACATCTCCACTTTCATCGACATCCTAAAATAAAACAATTATTAATCAAAACTATTAGTTATATAAAGCAGTGTTTAAATCATCTTTCATTGCGTTACTTTTGATTGACTAGAGATGAGTTTCAGTAATATACTAATTTCATGGTGTAACCATTATGTGAAAATTGTTTTTCTTATTAATATTGTTATCATGAAACACTTAAAATTACTTCAACTTTCATCTATCTATCATTTCTTGATTCAACAAATGAATTTCATATAATGATGTATGTGAACAAACTAAGGTTGATGGTTTTAAATCTGATACTGTCTTTAATTAACACATTTTCAAAAGCATTAAATCTATATATTACTATATATTTGTTCGTAACCTTCAACAGGGTGAAACAGTCATAGGGCAACATGTTTTTTAACCAAAGTACCTCAAATGAGCTGTTTTAAAGAATGCATCCAAAATCCAGAACCCACTACTCCCATAGGAATGAAACCTGAAGGACTGTGTTGGCAAAATAGTACCAGTTTCAAAATAAGACCTACCAAAGTGACCTAGCACTATTTTCTAAACCTGCCCTTTTAAGACCTACCCGAAATAAGACCTAGTGTAAATCTCAGTTCCAGGAATCCAGAACCCACCCCCTACTCCCACTAGGCACCATAAATATATAAGAAACCTGAAGACTAGTGTGTTGGGAGCCAAAAATATAAGACGTCTTGGGCTGTGCAGCAGTGCCACACCACTGCAGTCCAGTGATGTGATTTCTGACGGTCCCTGCCAGCTTCCCACAAGCAAAATCAAGGTGGAAACTGGAAGTCAGAACTCACTCCTTCTGCCAGTGCTTTTTTGCCCACCCATGGTCATTCTGTTTATCTCTAAAACAACGACATGGTGGATCGTGGGTTTTCTAGACAATTCTAAAGTGTTTTCTTAAAACAAAAAGGAGGTTTTTATTAAACAGCGTTTTACCAGACATTCTATCCACACCTGATGTTCTGGTGATGTAACTCCTTTTCTACATATGGTATGTAGCAAACTTTTCTTGTACATAAGAAAATACTTTATTAAAGCAATCAATATTACTGAATGAAATATGAAATTGTTTTCTGTAATAATATGAAAACAACGTTTAATACAAATGATTTCACTTTCCGATTTGATCCAAACTTTTATATCAGCAATATGTAAGTTAGCAACAGCTGTAATTACAGTAGTTCACATATCCTGGTTAACTAGTTTTTTAATTGAAGACAAGCATGTTAACCTACATAGTGCTTTGAATAAACCATGTTTAATAGTTGCAGAGAATGACTGCAAAAATCAATAAAAACACAACACAAACTGCTTAAATGAGCAGATGGTTTCTTTACTAGAACTTCTGTAGAAATTTTTCTTCTAGAAATTTTTTTTGTCCCAAACTTTGAAAACCAGATTTTTTTTTTACTAACCTTGACATACGGTGGTGCGAAAGAAGTCAAAAACCACTTCAAATTTTCATCTCCATTGTTTTCAATCTCTAGGTATTTTTCTGTAAAATAAAATGACCAAACAATAAAATGCTAATGGTAAATTTCACAGCAGTCCATAGAAACAAGCAGTTTGTTGAACATCTAAACTGCTTATTTGGTCAGGAGTGGAAAGAAGTTGTAGCTATAGTATTGTTGCTTTCCTACAGAAGACAAATATTCCTTTTTTACTCCAGCATTTTCTGAAGGCTGAATCTGAAGAGTTCACAGCAGTTCATGCAAGTACTCCTCAGTTTTTTTTATCACAATGGAATTGGAATTTCCATTGTTAAATTGGTACAGTCATAAAGTGAAATATAATGTGACCACAATGACTAATAATGACAATCCCAGCACTCAGCATTGTGATTGTTAACCGAGAGTTGCAGGTAATTAAGTGACTACCCATCCCAAGCCAAGCCATTCCAGATATGGTTCCTCCCAGCCCCGAACCACAGTAGCTAAGGGACTGTCTTCAACTACCTCCCCCTCCCCCTTATCTCTGCCTTTTGGGCCATCCTGCACTCTGCCTTGAGGGATGGCAAGAAACCCCAGGCTTGCACGATTTTGGGCCTGTTTTCTACATCACGGGAAGCTTCAGCTGCCCCCGGCAAGCATTCATTTGTCAGCTGCTTTCTCTCCCAGTACCCTGCACCATTCTTTCACCTTTTGCACCAAACCGCCATGGCTAAAGCAAAAGCACTTTGCTGCCTTTGGTGTCTCCTTTTTGGACCCTTTTTGCTGCCTTTGGTGTCTCCTTTTCAAACCTAGCTTTTCCCTCAAAAACTTTAGCCATATGTAGAAAATGTTCCTGAGGAAAGCTAAATCCAAGAAAGACACAGCAAAGACGGTGAAACGATTTTGCAATAGCACTTTTATATGCCACTTTATAGTGCTTTACAGCCCTCTCTAAGCGGTTTACAGAGTCAGCGTATTGCCCCCAACAATTTGGATCCTCATTTTATTCACCTCAGAAGGATGGAAGGCTGAGTCAACCTTGAGCCTGGTGGGATTCGATCTGCCAAATTGCAGTAGGAGTAGCTTGCAGGACTGCACTCTAACCACTGCAACACCTAGGCTCTTAATGTTAATGCTAGAATTGATTTCTTATTTTATTCTCTCTGTGTATGTTTGTCTGTCTCTCTCCCTCTTACCACTAAAAACATGTGCCCCAAGGCACATATACCTAAGTTAGAATTTACCTGAATATTCCCCAGATTTTGTCTCAGGAAAAAATATGGTCCGATTTTTTACTTCAAGTTTGGTCAGCTGTTTTTTCTGGCATGGTTGTATGTGAGTAACAGCTAGTTCAGACTGTTGCTGATGAGCACCCATTTTAGCCGTTAGTGAGCTCTTTTTAGATGACTTCTCAGTCATATTTTCCTGAATTTGAACCTTAACAAGCTGTACATAATAGAAAGACATAAAATTCACACCTTTTTCTATGATTTGTCTCAAGTTAACATATGGATACCTATTTAGAACTGCCATCTAAGACACATACCCTAACATATTAGGAATGAATTACTACAATTCAAGTGCAATGTGAAAATAATAAATGTAACCAGCTAACAAGCAATCCTATCAATAGCTTAATAGAAAACATGAATTTAAATCTTTTTGAAGTATTTGTTGCACAACAGTGGAATTCACAATATCATTTGTAGATTGAAGGATTAGCGCCTTCTTGCAAGTTCTCAGGAGGGCATAGTAAAATATCTTGATTCAGATGCTACTGAAAATGTTTCTTTTTTAAAATATTAATGATCATGTGGTTTTGTTCTATTTTTTTAAATTAAGAATTGTTAAAGGTATCAGACTACTGAATACTTTCCCCTATTAATGAGTTTATAGATATGAGTAAAACTATATTTTACTAAATATATATTTTATTTATATTATTGTTTTGTGGAAAGTAATAGCCATTAATATTTGTTCAAGAAACAAAGATACTTTCTTAAATGGATCACTTAAAAAGAGAGTATTTCAAGAAATCTTCATTTCCATTTTTCCTGATAAGGATTTCTTACTGGACAGATGGACCAGTCTGTTTGACATTATGATAATTTAAGCTTTGCTAGAAAACTAGACACTATTAGAAGAGAGTAGTTTCAATCTATGAGGCAAGTCAGAAGTCAGGTAGCATATTTTCCAACTAACAGGTTTTATTAAAAGATGTAAAGTTTTGTGTACTCTTGTTCACTTAGGCAATTGCTAGTGTTTAAGTGCAGCTCAAGAATGCTGATGTCAAAATAATAATTTTGATTAGTTTTTTAAAATTTACTTGCAGAAGCAAGATGTATCTGATTTTTTAAAATTTCGGTGATTATATATTTGGACCTATTAATATTTTTTATTTTAAAATATACTTTTTACCAGATAATTATAAAGGATAGTTTTAATCAATTTTGTTTTTTTAATGGATCGTGATACTATTACATACATGGAACACATTTTAAATCTATATAATAACATTTGAATCCATTACTAAAAGGATTATATTTTTCTTCAGTCTTTTACAAGAATTGCTCCTGATTTTAATCCTTGATTAATTAGATCACAGTAATATAAGTTCTATTGTTATATCTAATCAAGCTCCCATAACATTGTTTTTTTGGAAGTCTGTTTTATTAATTCAATATGGTTTTAAAATGTGCAATTATTAAAATATATATATTTAATAATTTAAAATATGCTTTTAACAATCAGCTGATTTAATTACTGTTTTGGATATTTTTTATGAATTATATATAGGGTTGGATTATTATAGCAAGAAAAATGAATTATTACTTTATACAGCAAGAAAAAAATGAATCTCAATCAAATAAACTGGAAAAATAACTCCTACTTTGGAATCACTAATTTCATCTCTCTGTCTTGTATGTTGAATGTTCTTTAAATGCTATAAATCAGAATTATTGGGCATAATGATAAAAAACCATTAGTGTTAGCTTTGGAAACCATATTGAGACTAGATGCTCTCACACTGCCACATTTTGAGTCTGGGAAAGTGGGAGGGGGGAATTACTTGGAGTGTATGTAGTCAGACATAAAAAAAATTTCTAATTCAAGGTCATGTTATTTTGTGCATAAGTGAGGGAAGTCTTAAGTTAAGACAGATGGTGATTGGGGCATGTGATGTGATGATGGGTGCAGGAGATGGATTTGTAGTTTTTACTTATTGCAAGGAAGCCCGGAACTTTCGGATTCGGGTTTCCCAGTTGTGCCAGTTACATTCCAAAATAAAAGGAACTTTTGAGAAGATGTCTGTCTCAGAGTTATTGGTTGGAGTGGAGTTTGCTGAAACGCTGACATTTAATTTCTACACCGAAGAGCAAAAGAAACAGTTTCTTTCCTACAGTCATAGGTTCCTAATTGTACAAATAGAACTTAATCAATGGTCTTTCCAACAACTATATTTGACCTAATAGACTTGATTCATTGGTTTCAAATGAGCAAATGATTTTTTTTTAAAGCAATAAATCTAAAAATTTCGCAAGATCAGAATGATTTGGCTACACTGCTATTATTACAAGAGTTGTTATTTAAATCATGCAAAGGAATTCCTGTGATCCAGAGGAATTTTTTTATCAGATGATATAATGCATGAGTTTTTTGCTCCTGTTCTAATCGAGATATATCTGAAATTTTCATGAACAGATTTTTCTCTTATTTTTATGGGCATATAAAACAATAATACTAAGCCAAGTAAAGACACAAAGATTACAAGATACGATTCAATGTTTTTGTAAAATATACAGTTAGCTCTTGTTTAGCAACCATAATCAGGACTAGCAACTCCACTGCTAATGTGAGAATCACTAAATGTAAAATCACGTGATCACGGTGGCTTTACATCACTTCTCCGTTGGTCATTAAATAGCAAGTAATTAAGTGAAACATCACATGACTGCAACATATGACTTTATGTCCATATTCTCCATTAAATCTGCTTATAGCAAAATGGTTGAAAAACATGCAAATTGTGATCACGTGACCACAGGATGCTTTGATGGTTGTATGTTTGTGCTGGTTATAAAGTGCCTAAATGGTGTTCACATGACCATAAGATGCTGCAATGGTAATAAATGCAAGGTTTGGTCACAAAGCTGTCTGTTTTACACCATTGTAACTTCAAATGGTCACTAAGCAAAATAGTCACTAAGCAAGAACTACCGGTAAATGCTAAAAGTTTTATTCCAGTTTTTATTAGCTGAATTAAAATGTGAATCATGTGAAATGATATCCCATTCATGTGAAATGATATCCTTTGTCTTATCTGATATATAATCTGGTTTTGGAGACAGTACCCTATTTGTCAGACAATCAATTAGTATTTTGAATATAAAGGGGCAATGTAAAACAAAGATTGATATGAAGAAGATATGCTATGTCTTGTTGATACTGAAGATTTTCATTTAAATTTGCATGTATTATGTAACTATTTAAAATAGTCTCAATGTATTTTTAATTTGCAAAGCGTGTTCACCATTTTTCAGATTATTGTTGTTCCTATAATGTTGCCATATTCACTGTAATGAAGTTCAATAAACTGATGAGATTGATAATCAATAAGTCTCATGTTGGAATAAATCAAAAGTGCCTGAGTACATATGTACTTATTTTTTCCATAACAGGTACAAAGCTCTGGGCCATCCAAACAGAGTTCAAAGATTCATATTTGTTATTCCATTGCAATTTTCTCTGCAGTCCCTTCCCATATCTTTCAGAAAATATGGATGCTTACAATATTAAAACTAGGTATGACATCATGAGTAACACTTTATTTTAGAACTTTGGCACATTTTTTGAAGCACTTACTTTTTGTCCACCATCACAAAGTATGTATATAAGGCCACTCCATGGAAATATTGATTTATTATCTGCGAGTGATGGATTTGGACTCACATGAATTGAAATATTGCTCCTAGAAAATGAATTCAGTACTTAGTTCTGAACTTAAGTGAAATGAGAAAACTTAATAAAAGAAATTATAATACTTTGATTTGTATAGAAGAATCATAAACTTTCTTGGTTAAGCAATTACAGTATAATGAAAAAGTTCATATACTGATGAATCATTTAGCAAAACGTCCATAAAGCACTAGAACATCACAGATTAATTTTATTATATCATATATAAAATAGCTCAAAAATATCCAGAAATTATGCTCCCATAACCTGCAACGTGAAAGAATCTTTCACTATATATCGTATATACACAAAATACATGTGAACAGCAAAAAGGCTAATAACTTTTAGTGTTCGTTTGTAATAGATTCTACTGCTTTCAAATTATCTAAATGTTGTCACATTCTATAAGACACACAAAAACCATACTTTCTTTCTACAGCACAGTTGTATTTTCTTGAATGTTAGGAAATATACCTCAAAGTTGGAAGAATAGGACAAGATCAAAATTTGCAATTAAATGTAATTAACACTAACTTATTAAAGTTAATTAAACAATCAATTTACTCCATATAGCAGTGGTGGCAAACCTTTTTCGGCTCCCGTACCAATAATTGCGTGCATGCTCATGTGCGCGCTCACGTGCCAGCACCCAGAAGGCAATGGCTGTGCATGCGTTCCCCTTGCCAGATGCCATGCATCTGCACATGCGTGCACAATCCCCTTGCCAGATGCTGCACGATCAACCCTGCAGCACACTGTGCATCTCTGTGCCTGCGCACGTGATCCCTTTGTAGCGCGCCACGCATCTGCGCATGCGTGCGTGATCCCCTTGCTGGATACCGCATGATCCCCCTGCAGCACACTGCACGTCTGCACATGCACGTGTGATCCCCTTGCTGGACACTGCGCGATCACCCCTGCAGTGCACTGTGCTTCTCTGCACCTGCGCGCACGATCTCCTTGCAGCATGTAGCACATCTGCACATGCGCGCGCAATCCCCTTGCTGGATGCTACACGATCCCCCTGTAGCACACTGCACGGCCTGCGCCTGCACACGTATTCCCCTTGCTGGACACCGCCCGCCTGCACGAGTGATCCCCTTGCAGCGTGCAGCACATCTGTCCATGCAATCACCCCCACACATTATCCATCTGCACATGCGTGCACGACCCCTCAGCGAGCACACTGCGCATTTCTGCACACCCCCGACCCCCACACATGCACGCCAGATACCTGACAATCAGGTGTCGGGCGGCAGCAGCATGTGCACATATGCAGTGGGGTTCTTCCAGGCGAACTCTCACATGCCAGGGGAAATGGCTCTGCATGCCACTTCTGGCACGTGTGCCATAGGTTCGCCATCACGGCCACACAGATTCAGTTTGTAACTCATCAAGAATTACAGTCAAATGACAACATTAGGAGCCACACTTATGGCCATAGAAAAACTCCTATAACAAAATGAAATTCATTTGATTCACAGTATAATTCTATGTATATATTCTGAATTCAATGACATTTTCAGGTAAATGAATACAGAATCAAAAGGCATTTTCTATCTGTTCTCATTAAATATTCAGAAACAACAGAAGTACGTACCCTGGTTCAATAGTTCCATGTTGAGGAGTTACTGTAAGACAATGAGCAGGCCACGATAGTTCAAATTTCAATGATCGGTTTGAGTTATTCGTGATTTGTGTATATTTAGTAACTGTTGCACCACCTTTTGAAATAAGAATTGCATGAATTTTCAGATATCTTCCACAAATATTTGAATTACAAACATTTTATATACTTACTGTTAACTTAAACAAACTTGTAAATTTTGACAAAAATGATATCCATTTTTTCTAAATTTGTAACTGATTATTCAAGCTGGAGAATTATCACATTCCAAGATCTCATTATGTTGTATGATTAATAATTTTCAAATAAATATAAGACTACATCAACAGGGAAAAGGTTGCAACAATATTTTTATTATGTACTAAAACTTGCTAAGTTACTCACTTTGAAAAGGAGCTGTGAGAATCAGGAATTCTGGTTGAAGAGTCCAAGTTTCATGAGAAACAAGGGTATTTTCATTTAGGCCATCATTTTTTGAAGATAGGGCACAGCCATGAGGTCCTTTTACAGGTAGTACATCCAGAGTCATAGCAGATTTCTCAGGAATACCAGGTCTTTAAATAGTCAAAAACTAGTTAATCACTAATTATTAGGAGAATAAAGAGGGAAAAGTGTAATTTAAAGACAATCACCAAGTTTTATGACTGTTACAACAGATGGTGATCATGGGCAGGCTCCATTAGGGTCATAAGCCGAGGACTATCTACAAAACATTTAGAGCTAAATGCAACAGAGCCCAATATCAATGAGCTTGTAACAGAGGCTAAAGGGTAAAATGCCTTGCCCTTTTTATGTGTATTTATTGTGTCTGTTTGTATTTAGATTTTTCTCTTTCTTAACATTGTGTATAGCGAGCCATCCAGAGCTATTGCTTAAGATAGGCAGCCACATAAATCTCAAAGAAAAGAAGACAGGTCCTCCCGTTCCTTGAAACCCAGTATGCTTCCTTTCCCCCTCCCTTCAAATTTCTCAACTTCACACATTTTCCAAAGGAGAAATCAAGAAATATTGATGTTTTCCAGCTCTTAGGTAAAGTTTTTCAAAACAATTCTACACCCAAAAACTGTTCTTTCCCTGGAATTCATGAGAAAGAAAGGGACTTTAGGACCATATCCATGATAGGGTGTCATGTGAGAGTAATTTTACTCTTATTCTTGGGCTACATTTTCTAAATTTTATAATTTTATACTAAGCAAAATGAAACAAAGAGAAAAGATATCAGGAATACATGAGTTAAAAATACATTTTATTCAGATACACTGTGTTAAAATTTACTGGTGCATGTTAACTGACCACTAAGATCTTTTTTTTAAATTTTATCTGTAATTCCCATATTTAATAAGGAACTGTTTATTAGCAATTTAAAGATTTAAGTATTATTTCATTAGCAATTTAAAGCATTCTTTTAAAAAAGTAAATGCCATTACCTCTCCAATGCCCCTTGATGTACTGAAGATGGCCTAATATCAGATACGGTGCTTGCAGAATCATTAACAACAGAGAGTGTAATCTTTCGCATGTTTGTCAAAAAATACTGGAGATCATTTAGCTGCTGTGGAAGGTCATATACTAGAAAACAATTAATTAGGCAAATTGAATTAATGAAAAGAAAAGCTCCGCCATTCCAATATTATGTAGTAATAATAACAACCAACAGCAACAACAACATGGTACGAGCCTCTGTGGTTAGAGTGCAATACTGCAAACCACTTCTGCAGCCAGCTGCCTACAATTTGGCAGTTCAAATCCCACCAAGCTCAAGACTGACTCAGCCTTCCATCCTTCTGAGGTGGGTAAAACCCAAATTGTTGGGGGCTCTGTAAACTGCTTAGAGAGGGGCTGTAAAGCACTATAAAGTGGTATATAAGTCTAAGTGCTATTGCTATTATAGTTTTGCATCCTATTAATAATCTTTATAGTTTCACCATATGTGGAATGTGTTCTCAAATAATTTCACAGATAAAGTCAATGCTAATGAAAACAATAACAAATGGACTCTACATACAGGGTTGCAGGAATCTTCTATTTGCTCTGGACTTTTTGGAGAGGGATTGGATCATCTGAACAGATTTTTCTTAAAATTTTGACCAAGTAATGACAATGGAAAGACCAGCTAGTGCCATTAAATATCTATAACAATTCCTAAAATAACTGGTTCCATTGTACCTGGTAAGTGAAGTAGACATACAGCAATGTGGTATGATGTATTAAAGTATTGGAGCAACCAGAAGACCTAGGCTTTACTTCAGTCACAGAATCTCAATGAGTGACCATAAAAGAGTTAAGAGCTAACCTCAGAGAAGGAAGAAAAAAACCACTGGATGATTTGTACAACAGATTACATAGTCCTAAAATGAAGCAAATGTGAGAGACAAACTCAAAATAACTCAATTTTAGTACAAGATGAATCAAGAAGAAGAATCAGGCTTTCAGACTCAGTTCCTTTATTGACAATAAAGCGGGATTCCTGGTATCCCCTTCACAGAAAGTGAGAGAGGAATGCAAAGAAAGCAATACATTTTAAGTGTATACATACAATATAAATTACATAGAATTTCAGAATACCTTCTTCCACCATGTCTTCTCCGAGAAATTCTTCATCAAATTGAATATTTACTACCGGATTATCAGGAGTAAGTATTTTCTGCAATTGTTCAGATTTATGTTGTATCGTTCTAAGTAGAAAATTTTAACATGATTTTAAAGATACCATTAGTTTCATGAAGTATTGATAAAAGAAAAAAAGTATGTAAAAATAGTGGTTCCAGTTGTATCAGTTTAAAAGCAGCATATCCAAGACTACTAACAAGCTACTGCTGAGCTACTCCTTGTTATATATATAAGCAAGATATAACAATGGATGAAATTTAAAATCAATGTAATTTTGATTCTATAAGGAAAAAGACATTATCCAATACTTTAAGCATTCATGGTTAACCTAAGAATCTTACTGACAATTATTTGCTTTAAATGCCTTCCATGGAATAAAACACTCCATTTGTTCCTTTATCCATCTACAAAAAATTCTGAGCAGCAATAATTTCATCTATCCTCTGCATGATGATGGGACTCAAGAAGTAAAGATTTTAGAGACTATAACTAATAAAACCCATGAACATGAGTTTTTCTGCAACCAAAGTTAATATTCTTTTTGGTCTGTTAAAGAGATTCATAATAATAACCTGCCATTTAGAATACATTTTTTTAAAATCATGATCTGGCAAGCCTCCAATATACATGAACTGTAAAAAAATCAGAATCTTTCAGATTATCAAATAGTTCTGAAAAATGCAGGTGGAACATAGCCAACTGGAATCACATTAGTCTAGAGCAGAGGTGGACAACTATGGCCCCTTTAAGATCTGCGGACTTCAACTCCCAGAATTCCTGAACCAGCATGGCTGGCTTAGGAATTCTGGAAGTTGAAGTCTACAGATCGTAAAGGGGCCATAGTTGCCCACCGCTGGTCTAGAGGCTTCCCACTGGAGTCATCTGAGTATAAAACAGTTTCCAACTAAGTTTCAAATTAAAACTTTAAAAACATGGAAAAATGTATTTGGGATGCTGTTATTCACTGTTCGACAATTTAACAATTATCAGCACTGTTCAAGACAAACCTCAGAACTCTGACATTAATGAATAATTTATAAATCTATCTGATACTTGTTAAATTGCCCTTTGACCGAATAGTACAATTGACATTGTACTATTGGCATTTGATAGGAATGTTAGTACCATAAAGAAAAAATTACAGGTTCAATAAATTGAATTATTAAATTTCAAGAACAGACAAAAACCTTATATAATATAAATTAAAAACTGCATAAATTCCAGTATATGGAATTAATTTCCTGATATTTGAATTCATTCCCTTCCTTTGAACCAATTATCTTAGATGGTGAACAGAATGATTGTTAAGGGAATAGCTGTGAGTTTTTAAAGTTACTTTGGCTTTCAAAAAAACAGATTTTACCTGCAACATTGTTGTCTCAAAATTTCATCACCATAAAACAAGCAAATTGTAGACAACACTGATGAATTCTTGATTTCTTCAGAGGGAATATATGTAATTGCAATTCTCTGAGAGAGAGTTATTATTGTATTAAATTTCACATATTTCTGTAAGTGCTACTATATTTGATTAAAAATATGTATGGAAACAAAACAAAATTATAATTAAATTTATATCTTGAAATGCATAAGAATTTACAAAGGGCATACGTATTTATCCAAGCAATTACATGGCTGGCTGATTACCTGCTTCAAACCTTTCTTAAGGATGAACTTTTCTGGAAGAATTCTCATTGTATTTGGATCCATGATATTTTTTTCATAAATGTTTTTAAAACACAATGCTGTTACATAGGCAGCCCGGCAGCCCGTATTTTGTACAGAGAAACTAGTATGACTTGTTTTACCAGGTGCTAAATCAGGCAGTCCTAATATATATTTGTTAGCATGTTTTTTAACATCTTCTAGTCTCACATTGCTTCTTCCTCCATAACCATACAATGGTATCTAAAAGACAAAAGAAAAAACACAAACAGAAATAACATTAATTGAAAGAGTCCCTTCATATTGCTTTTCATTTGCTTAGTTCAAGAAAAAGGGGGATCCTAAATTATGAAAGTGCATAAAGATCTTCAGGTACACCTGCTTACCATGTCAACACTATAGGTTTAAACTACATAGAGGCACCATGTCTGAAAGATTGCCTTCTCTATGTACTCAGCTATTTGCTCCTACACACTGTACATACTTTATATTGGAGGGGTTATCAGAACATAAGAAAATCAATATTGTATGAACAAGGTCCATGCTTATGACACTGAATATAGACCACAAATAGCACAATGGTTAATCAGCAAGCATTACTTTTAAAACCAGATTAATTAAATATGTAATACTAACTGAATAGGTTCTTTGTTATTTTTTATTTATTAAACAAATATAGCTGCCCAACTCTAGGTGACTCTAGGCGGCTTACAACATTTTAAAAAACCCATCACATTATAAAAACCCATAAAGAACTCCAGCCCATCTCCCAGGGCAGCAACAACACAATCAAATCAGCAATCTGATCTTTCTTAAAATATGTCTGCAAAAAAAGTCATGAAATGGCATTTAAAGCTTTTATCTCTGAAGCCATAATATATTTTATTTTATCTGCACTTTTTTCTGCTTTTCTTAAGAAAGTTTATAATTGTGCCATTCAAATAAACATAGTTTTACCACTGTGATACAAATCTTGTAATGTGAAGTAATACATATTTTAACATAGATGGGGATTATAATTTCTGAGTTCAAATTCCCCCATATTAATCAGAACAAAAATATACACTCCCTCTATGTCAGGAAACAGCAGCTGCAATGTATTACAATAGTGCAACATGGTCAGAGATTTAATTCAGACAGGCTAAGTAGATTATGTTAAAAATAAATTTTAAAATTTCACAGATAATAGTAAATCTAAACACTGAAAAGTACACTGAAAAGTCCAAAATGACAAGTAATATCAGAAGTTCAGGGATATTTTATTATCTTAGGAATGAGAAACTGTAGTAATATATAAGCTTATTCTGATCATGTTCTAATTTTTCCCACTTTAAAAGTATATATGTATCATCTAAATTTATTTCAGAAATGAAGGAAAACAATGTAATAAAGAAACTTAAGCATCACATTGTAAGTAGAGTAGACAACTTACAGTGAATTTGACTCCTAGCTGAGGTAGAACACCAAGCTGTTTCATTTCCAGCTTTGCAAACATGCAAGCTAAACGATACGGTGTAAATGTTAGACAGATATTGTAATCATGCTTTGGGCGGATCTTGATTTCACAGTTATTGTATACATATTCTCCAATTTTCAACTACAAATGTAGAAGGAAAAAATCATACTAAGTTTACCTAAGTTACATTCTCAATAAATATTTTTAGTTTGAAATAATTTGTTCTACAAATTAAGACAAAATTAAGACCAAAAAAATCTCTAAAAACTTATTAGCATTAATTCAAAAAATCTTGATTGATGAAAACATTTTTCATTCACACCCAGTTCCACTTTGTAACATTTTCCATGTGCAAGCTCAATAGAGTCAAAGCAATCTACATGCATTAACTTTCTGAAGAGAGGCTTTGTTCACAAAGCTGTAAGTTAGAAAATGACAACACTTCCCCACGAGATAGGGTTCAGAACTGGCAATTACTATATTCAGGAACACTGGTTTATGCTAACAAAATTAGCACTAAACATTTTAATGTTGCTTAACATTAAATAAAACCAACATCTTTTTCAAAAATTTAAAGTCTTGAATCATATAAGCTTTGTAATTTATTAATATTTATTGACAAATTCTGCTGAATTCCAATGACCATAAACCTTAGGAATTATCATCCTATACAGAGGACTTCAGCTTGAAAAACAAAACAAAGCATTATTCTAGTGTTATTTTGTTATCACAAACAAAAATAGTCTCATTCTCAATCAGGTTTATTTACCGTTTTCTTGTCTTACCTGGAAGCAATCTTGATCCTCACCCCTTATTAGCAATCTTAACTGCTGAGAAGTTGATGAAGAGTCATTTCTCAGAATTAGTTTCTGTTGCCTAAAAATTATAATAACATTTGATGGCAGTTTATTTATACTCAGGAAATGCATTTTTAAAGAAATATATTAAATCTGCCAAGAAAGAACTGTATTACTTAGAAGCCAAAGGAATCACTAATTTAACTGTTAATAAAGTGTCAGGTTGTATTTTAATACATGAAGTATTAAGTTACTTAACTTTTCAAAGATTGAATATTTCAAATATAGCATCTGCAATGAGATATTGTTGGGGTTTAAGGCTAAGCATTTTGGATGCAATTAACAGATCACTTTGTTAAACAAGTATTTCACTATTAAGTAATTAATTAATTTATTGTCTGCACCTGCTTGCAGGCCATCTCAAGGTAATTTAATAAAGACTCACAGTTAAAAATATGTTAAACAGGGCTGTCAAACTCCCGGCCCACGGGCTGGATGCATCATACACTGGCCATGTCCATGCCCACTTTAGCAAAGGGAAAATAGTCCCGATATGTCACATGATGCCGCCGTGACGACATGAGTTTGACACCCGTGTGTTAAAACAGAGGAGAAAGTTGTACAATTACTCAAACTTTACTATTTTTTTCATTTTTAGTGGTGTTAATATTTCCAAAGATTTTTTAATTCTTCAATTCCAGAGTAGGTTTTTTGATATGCTTAACTAGGTCACAGATGGGGTTATAGATAGTCCTAGTTTAGTGGCCACAATTGGGACTAGCAACTTGGACATTAAGCAAAGCAGTTGCTAAATAAAACTGCAACTGTTCTTGTGCTCTTACTTCAGCTTTCCTTTGCTTTACAGACCTGTAAATGCAAGGATTGGTCATAAAGTTACTTTTTCATCACTGTTGCTGTTCATCACTGTTCAGATGATTGCTAGTCAAGGCAATAGTTAAATGAGGACTATATGTACTATGTCATGAGAATAGCCAAACCTAATCAATAATGTAATTGTGTATCAAAAATTTTGGGTTAAAGTGTCCTCCCTGATCAATTGGTATGTACAAAGATCAGTTCCACAAGACTGAAGTGTTAAAGTTAGAAAAGACAGTATCACAATTACAGAACTAATTTGTTGTTGTTTTGTTTGCTCGTTAAAAGCTTATAGGGTTCTTAACTTGCAAAGGTTGTGAATATATTTTTCCCTCATGAGTGAATTTGTGGGATCCTGCCTAACTATCAGAATGATTCAGAAGACATGAGCAGTTTTTCAATGCTCTTTCTACATTTTGCTTTCTGCTTTTTGAAGGTGTTTGAAGGTGTAAATTATGCTGAACAGAGATCAACAAGACATATATTGTTTATGAAGTAGGGAGAATTGCTAGAAGAGAGGGCAACAGCAGGCAAGAAGCTAGTTTGTGTGTGAACTGTATTTTTGTGAGTGTAAATTGGAATTTTATATTTCAATATGGCATATTTTGAGCTAGTTTGGTCAATGTACTATTTTTCAGTCAAAGCCTTGCTACATATGCAATTACAATTCAAAGACTAAACATTCAGACTACCACATTCTATGGTAGGTGGGGCACTAATGAGACTTCCTTCAATATTGTCACAAATACAATAACAGCATGTAAGAATCTCCTGGTAACAGGAGTAAGAGATAGTTGTATATTTGGTAGCAACATTTTCTATGCAATGTCAAGGCATTTTCTCAGAGGAATATAGACCTTTAAACCATGTGTATGTTAGAAAAAACTTGCTTTAAGGTTTCATTTATCATCACTCAGTTAAATAAACTGCTTAAAAATGTGGCTCAAGCTTTATAAATTTATTTATTTATTTGTTTGTTTGTTTGTTTGTTTATTTGGATTTCTATGCCGCCCTATCTCCCAAAGGACTCAAGGCAGCTCACAACAATAAAAACACACAATACAAAATTTAAAAATTATTTAAAATGTATTAAATAACGAACCCAAACAAATGTCTAAAACCCCAACCAAACGACAGATAAAAACCCATAAAAACCCACCCCCTCAATCCAGGCCGGCCTGTTGGAAAAACCAAGTCTTCAGGTTGCAACGGAAGGAACGAAGGACAGGGGCCAACCGCAGCTCCAGGGGTAACTGGTTCCACAGGGTGGGCGCTCCCACCAAGAAGGCCCTACCCCTAGGGGTCGCCAGCCAACACTGTCTAGCCGACAGCACCCCAAGGAGGCCCTGTCTGTGGGAGCGCACAGGGCAATGGGCAGGCGTTGCTGGCAGGAGATAGGTCAGCAGGCTCTTTGTATTCCATGCATTTGTTTTATCTTTCCTATGTGAACCTTTTTGCTTACATTGTTCTTGACACTTACACTGTTCTGCCAACCTGCACACCTCCCCATATCAAAAGCTGCTTGTTGGCAAGAATCGGAGGAACTTCTGGATTGGAGCATTTTTGTACCAGTGGTTTGTTCTCTTCCATTGACACATCACCTTTCACTGTTACTTTATATTCTGGCCCAGATGGCAAAACCATTATTTTCACAACACTGTTAAAACAAAATTATTGTTAGATAGGCTAGAAAAATAGGAGTTATTTAATATCATTATTTTTAAAAATATGCTATATTACCTATCTGAATTTTTACAGTTCTTTGGAGAAAATTCAATAGTTACTTCTTGTTCTTCTCCAGGTATAAGAATTAGATCCTCAGGATTGATAGATATACAATTATCTGGCTCAACTGTCTAGGAAAGAGCAGAGTTCTTTAGAGAGAATTTAGAGAGAAATATTAAAATGTAATTGTATTTATAACTGCTGTGAAGAATATTGGAAGCTACTTCTTTATATCTTTTTATTTCTGTCTTTTTTTCTTCTTTATCTTTTTTTTCTGACTGTACTTTTAGCTTTTTCTTTTGTATCCCCCCTTTTCATTTTCTCTGCTCTATGTTTTTGCATTAGTTCTCATAACTGTTAAAATTTTCAATAAAAATTGAAAAAAGTAGCACAATACTATTAATATAGGTTTACAATTGTTTTAGTTTCATCAAATTAACCACAAGTTTGATTATTGTTTTGTCATACACTTTATCTTCAAAAATTCATGGAACAGAATAAATTCTTACAATAAAGAGTCTATTTAATATCATAAACAATTATATTAATCTCATTCACCACCTAGCTGATAATTTTAAGTTAGTTCCAAGGAATAAAAATTAAGAAACCTACCATGATCTTCAAATTAACTTTTATATTCCCAGCATTCTTTAATGGCAACTGCTGTTTTGTTGATGATCCTATTTTTGCACACATATATAATGTCTGGGGGGAAAAGTTTATACATTACTTTTAGAAAACAAATACAGAAATAGTCCACATTTTGTAAAATGATTTTACAGAATACCTGTAGGCCCTTAGGAGCATATATCCTAGGGGTTCCAGACCTTGCCCTCAAAGGTATACTTTTTAAAACATTACCAGGCTCCGGACAATCAATTTCCACGTCAACTCTTGCACAGTACTCATCAGCTGCTCCCAACGTATCTGAAACAGTTCAAGCATAAAATCTAATTTCTCATTCTAGAGTCAGCTTTGCCCTCAAATAGTTCATCATGTAATCATATATCAAAATGACACCAATTAAAATACAAGTACTAAAATGATGCTATTTAGAATATCATTTAGAATACCCAAAACATTTGTTTATATGGTATTACTTTCAAAAAGGATAGCATTAAATTGACAACAAACGACAAAGTTATGGGATACTCATTTTCTCCCTCCCCGCTTAATATCTAAATGAATATGTTCTAGTGGTTTTCTATGAAACCCCTTGCCTCACACATCTGGAGTACCACTTTCTTCCTGGGTTTTGCAGGACTGTAAAAACCTGGCTATTCTGACAGCACTGTTTTTGTATCTCCCCCTGCCATTGCATTTAATATATCATCCTTTTTCTAATCAGCTTAGCACTGACATGGAATGGAGTGGCATAGAAATCCCAATAATAATTAATACACTGAAACTCTGAATAAAAGTATTGGGTATGTGCGTGTGCTTAGTTTCAACCATGCCTCTCTGGTATATAGGTATAATAGGCCATAGAAAGAATTATGAAATCTGTGTAGTCCATTCCCTCAAATTCCTGAGATGCTCTCATGTATATTGTTTACAAATCCATCCAGAGATATGACCAGACTGCCACAGAGCAGATACAGTTTTTCCATGGAGTTCCCCTTTTGTGGAACTTGTTCATTAAAGGGGTATATTTGGCCATCTTTCATGTTTCATTATATTTTTATTCCTAGAGATATGTTTGCTTCATTCATCTATGATTTAGGATCTTGGCTGATTACCCTTGCTTTAAGTTTTTTAAAGTTACTTTTCAGCTGTTTAGAATTGTGGACTTCTTTTGAAAATATATATACTATAATAGAATATATTATCATATCATTGTTTTACAGTGATTTTTTTATTAAGTGAATAATTGCAGGTGTTAGATTAGTAACCTGGCTGCTAAATGAATCTAGCTCCCCATTCACTTTGCTTGTAAAAGCTGATCACGTGACCCCAG
Source organism: Naja naja (assembly GCA_009733165.1). NCBI lineage: Eukaryota > Metazoa > Chordata > Lepidosauria > Squamata > Elapidae > Naja > Naja naja. The sequence continues at coordinate 165,668,505 of CM019150.1, forward strand.
GATACTGCAACCATCATAAATATGAGCCAGTTGCCAAGCAATGAATTTTGATCACATGACCATGGGGATGCTACAATGGTTGTATGTGTGAAAAATGGTGTTTAGTCATTTTTTTCAGTGCTGTGGTAACTTTGAATGGTCACTAAACAAACTGTTGTAAGTCAAGGACTACCTGTATTAGTTCCAAGTCCTTTTGTGCATAAGGAGAAAGTACTTTTTTCTCTGTACAGGAACACAGGGAGCAATCAGTCTCTGCTTTCTTCTTCATAAGAGTAAAATAGCATTCAAACCCCTCCCTCCAAAAAGCAGTAACTATACCGTTACATAAATTACACTCCTTCCCCATAAATGGTGCATTATATGAATGTGTTGGAATTTTCATACTAGGCTGGTCTAACATTAAAAAAAACAGATTTATGTTAAGTTCAAACTAGCCATAGGATTTTTAGCATAATTTATTTTAGAATATAGCAAATCTGTACCTGAATATGTGCACTTGCTTGGTGCACGAAATTGGACCCATACTACTAAAATATCAGGATCCTGGAAAGAAACATACTGATGTAGAATTAAGCATTACATAGAAAGTACAATTTTTAAAGGTATTTGATAAAAGGAAAGACCTCAGTGAGCTACATAAAAACTAAGTGATGATATAAGAAATCTTTATAATCTTAAGATATACAGTGAGAATATAGGAAGTACAAATATTCTTTTTTTTAAATATACAACCTCTTAAAACACAACCAGGCATACTTTATTAGGTATACTACTAAATCAAATTGATATCTCCAAATAGAACAATTTTGGCATGTGGTCAATGAAATAATGTTGCCAAAGTTTAACATATTTTCTCTGTGGCTAACAATTATACCAAGGGTCTTCAAACTTGGCAAGTTTAAGACTTGTGGACCTCAACTCCCAGAATTCCTGAGCTAACATGACTGGAGGAGGAATTCTGGGATTGAAGTCCAAAAGTCTTAAAGCTGTCAAGTTTGAAGACCCAAGTTGTACATTTTATATAAATGTATAACAGTATTCTAGTCTCAAGATACTTACTTGTGTATCACAGCTTGCATTCATTACATGAGATATAACAGATGGAGCTGCTAGCTGAGAAATATTGTAAGAGGGAACTGCACTTTGAGATGGATTTACTGGTTCCTTGGAAAATGTGAAACAGCGCCATGCTACGGCATTCTGAAATAAATATTTTTAATACACACTGTATTAAACACAAGGTTTTATTCATGCTCACTATTAACTCTTTTACAGTCCACTGTTTAAGTTTTATCAATGGAAATCTTTTTGTGATAATCTGTGTTACCAAATGCCTATTTTTTTATCATTGGAAATTTTGAAACCTATATTAGCCCTTTTAAAAGGGGGCTAATTATGATTATTAGCACAACTTTCTAAAAAAAAGCTTCAGTTTAAACTATACATGTGTTTTGAAAGCCTAGACTGGAAGATGAACATGACTTTAAAATGTAGGAAGAAACATAATCAGTACTATGCAGATGATACTTGAAAATGATCCGTAAGCACTAGTAATGAAAGAAGCATAATGAAAAAAGAGGAAACTGATTAAATATAAAGATCAAATCAATGACAATACAACAACCAGTCTTAGAATTGACAGTGAAGATCATGAAATGGTAGATAGCTTTTGTCTTTTCAGATTGATTATTAACAGTAAAGGAATTAGCCGTCTGTACAGTGCAGACTAGCACTTGGTAGAATAGCAACAAAAGCTTTGGAAAGATAATCCAGCTAATACCAATTAGGCTTTGTTCATTTTGCAACAAAGTGGACATTGTTTGTAATTTCATGCATTATTTGCCACATAATTTTCTATAAAGACAACAGTGACCCTAGCCTAGCAATCACTTAAGTTCAGAATCCCCATGAAAGGACAAACTAGTGTGCATATGTAGAGTGTACTTACTGCATGAATAACAAGCCTGATTGGCATTCTAGCACAAGTTTTATTAGTTAATTTCAATGGCAGTGCTTTCCAGCTGCCATATGGCAAATCATCAAAATCAAGAGAATTAGTTCTTCCTGCTTCCACCTAAAAAAAAAAAAGAATCAGGAGTGGGGACAGAAAAAGGACTTACCACTTTTGCAGAATGATTGTTACCACGTATGTTCATTACCAGGAATCAACCTTTCAAACTAGCATATGTATCAAAAAAAATATGATATGCTAACCTAAGCCAAAAGAGCTTCTATTTTTATACATCCAATTGTACACAAAAAAATTGCTTTACTAACTTTAATCCACAGACCAATATTAATATTGTTTTTTTTATTTTTAAGTATGCCATAAATTATTCTAAATAATACAAGCTAGATATTCAATCTCTATATCCTAATTTTTACCTCTATATCAGGATTTTCAGCAACTGCATTCACAACTACCCTAGATCCTAAAGCCTCTGCCTGAACAATGAGATCTGGATCTGCAGAAAATGGCCAAGAGGCAATATTCAGCACACACTGGAATACTCCAGCTTGACTGGGTAAAAACAGCATTTTTAGTTCTTCTGTAGCACAAGGTCCTATGACAGTTTTGCTCTTAAATAGCAGGCATCTGGGTTTCACAGGGTCCATCTATAACCAAAAAAAGTACACAGAATGACAAAACAGTTTTCAATATAATTATGAGCCATATATATTATAGAGACATAAATAAAAGCTAAAATCTCCAAGTTGTATGGGTGTGCTGATCACATTAACATCTTCTCTGGTTTTTGGCATAAGTGTTATATTGGCCTATATTTTGAACAGGAATATAAAAGCTTCATTATAAATATCACATAGATGTTTGACAAAGAGTCATAACCAATAGTTGGGAATAGGATATGTAGACAAGACTGTTATAATTTCACAATGACATACTGAGATTTCAAGTTAAGAAATTTTCCTGAGGCTGCCATAGAGGCTGTAGCTCCATTTCTAATTGTATTTTTGCTCAATTCCTGAGCACATTAAAATACCTACCTTTTTTAATACTATTTTTTAAGAATATGCAAATTGTATTACATACCTTTTCACCATCAAGCATAATACTAAGGAGGCCAATATTGACTTGTAGCCACCGTTCAGATGGATTAAAAATGTTAAGGACAGCATAGGATGTCAGACCCACACAACAAGAATTAGGGAATTTTACTTCTTCTGGGACTTTAACACGTTCTAATATAAAAAAAATACAATATGGCTACATGTTAAGGTATTTTATATTCGAATAGCCTCTTAATAGTAATAAAAACAGTTAATACTTATACCTTATTTGATCCTTGTAAGTATATTTTAAAATGTAAGATTAAAATAAAAGAAGCTCATATAATTTTAAAAGCCATAGCTATGATTTGCTAATTTGATTTAAAACAGCATTTAATATCAAATATTATGATATACTCTATTTGTAAAAACAAATAAACCACAACTTCCACCAAGGTTTTCATTCTATAAAGTAATACTTAGAAATAATTTCAACAAGTTAGAAAATATGTTTACATATTACAAAACTATAGGTGATGGGAAAAGGGCTTCCTTTCTATCATTTTATGGTTACCTGTTTTAGATGATTTAACCAAATATAGAAAAATAGGGCAACATTAGAATTATTTGAAAAGCTTTTTAGAATCAGAATCTTTTGAGTTTCACCATGTAAACTGTGTGAGAGAATATCTCTTACTCTGTAACCAGATCAACTGGTACAAGCAAATTTGTTACATCGTTGAGAAAATTATTGCTATGGAATCATTGCAGTACAGCACATAGCACACTGCTAAAGAAAGCTAAAAGGTCCATTTAGTTATTTCCAGTTGACAAGATGATTCTGGTATGGGAAAGAATCTCACTGTGACCTATACTCATTATACTGTTCTTCTTCAAGTTAATCAACACTATATAACGTACAGTAATAGTAAACCAAAGGAATTAAAATATGAGTTAAGAAAAAAAAAGAAATTAAATGTAGCTAAATCCAGTTTACATGACTATGATATACTGAAATTAAAGTTAACTGACTTACCAAACCCAAATGACATTGATTCTTCCCTCTGCCTGAGTCCCCCAGCATCAGGTGCTTGCCCAGTATGTAAGGTACCACTAGAGATATTTTGGTTGGATGTAAGATTGCAATGCTGAGTTGTTCCTGTCATTCCAGACCCAATGCCTGAACCTACTGCTATTCCAGTAGTTACTGAGCTTTGAATGTGACCAACAGGAATTGTAGAATAAATCAGACCTGCTGGAACACTAAGAACTGGTGGACAGTACCGAGGCAAAATGTTTGCGTGAGATGGCAAGCTTCCCAAATATTGCTGGGCAAATGGAGTTGATTTCAGAGAACATCCTGTTAATAGTGCTGGAAGTCCAGAAGACATAGATGAAAGCTTTGAAGCTGCACTCTGGGATTTGAAATGCTCCCTATTTTGATTTAATGAAATACAGTTGCCTAAATCATTGTAAGTAGACAGTTTTTTGGAAGACTGTAAGCCTGGTCCATGTATGGCACTTGTATAGTATTGCTGTACTGCAGGCATATCAACCTGACCCAGTTCATTATTTTTTTTACAGTTCTGTGTGGGATGATCTTTGCTTGTTGTTGGAAGTTCTCCAGTTGATTTTTTCTTATCACATTGATTATTATGATCTACATTTTCATTTATAACTAGACTCTCATCTCTTGCATTTTTGTTTAATGATGGAGATTTGTTACTTTGCAAAGCAGTATTTTTTCCTGTTTGATTCTCCATTAACGAACTTGGACTATTCCAAACTATTGTGGTACTCAAATCACTGGTACGATTACTCTAAACAGAAAACAATAAAATTCTGATTAGGATTTATAGCATGCATTCTTAGATGAAATACTTATTTTATTATATACAATGAAATATTTTATTGAAAACATGTAAGTTCAAATCATCAATGTCTGTTTTTAAAAATAGCTAATAACAATATTTTATATAGGTAGTCCTTAACTTATAACCACAATTGGGACTGGAATCTCAGACACTGAGTGAAGCAAGATGCCCAGGTGTCCACTTCACTAATGACCACAATCCTGGTGTTTCTGGTTGCAATCATTAGGTGATCTCCTGGCAAACAGAGCAATAGGGCAGGTAGGTAGCCTTTTGAGAGTTGAGGGCTCTGCAGAGGTGGAGAGAGATTTTGAGTTCCGTGCCTGCTTAAATTTTAGCAGTGGGGTCCAAGCATACAGAGCTTGTGGTCCTTGTCTCCCTGCTCTGTGGAAAGCTCATGGAGGTGAGGAGAAGATTTTGAGCTCCATGCCCACTTGGATTTTGGTTGTTGATATCTAAGTAGGCATGGAACGCAGGGAACTCTTTCAGAAAAACCCTGCAACAAAAAAGAGCCCTCTCAGCAGATGGCAACAGCTTGCAACATTCCATGTCAGCTTCCCGTCTCAGACTTTCTGGGGAAGCCAGCAGAGAAGATCACAAATTGGCATGTGATTGTGGGATGCTTAGTCATATGCATGAATAGGTTGCCAAGAACCCAGATCACGATCTTGAGATGTGTATATGATATTTTTTGATTTCATAAATTTCATAAATGCTTTACATACTGTAAAACACCCTTCTCGAGGCCAATATAACTTTAAACAGTAGTTAAGCAATTGGTCATTAAGCAAGGACTACCTGCACTAATTTTTGCTATACATTTACTGACATAAAAAATTCTTTAACAAATATAACATGATCTTTTTGAACTCCAGTATGCAAATAGATCCATCTGTACTCACTAGAATCCATCTCCACTAGTCTGCTTGTGAACCACCAGAAGTAAGGCTTATTGTGATTGGGACTTGTAACTTCCTGCCAGCTTCACCACTCGTTTTGGTGGTTAGAAACAAGCAGGAAGTTACAAGTCCTGGTCCTTGCTTAGATGGCAAATGGGACTACTAGGATTGTCATCATTAAGTAATGCAGTCATCATGATGTTGCACTTACAGCTGTATTGCTTAGCAAAGGAAGTTAGGGACCCAATTACCATTGTTAAGCAAGGACTATTTGCAGATTTTGTGAGATAAAATGGACCTTGAATTTTAGGTGCAACATCTTTAATTGATACCAGTACTAATTTCACTACATTGTAAATTTGAGATTTGAAAACTTCTGAACTGAGGAAGTCCATTTACAGTTAAAACAGAAATAATTAACCTTCATGGCAGAAATCGGAGCTTGTGAAATCCTACATAAAACTACAGGGTTCCTTTCTAACATTTTATTGCAATTCCATGAAGTGTAATCTGAAAGGTAAGTAAAACCTTAAAAGTCAGTATATAAATAAACATTAGCATTTAACGAAGTACTTACTTTGTATTTTGTTGGACTCAATAGAGCTGGACTTTTACAGGTGTTTTCAGTGGCAGAGACAAAAGTCAAATGTTCTAAGCTAGGATCAGAGTATATTGATTGTGGTAATGTATTGTCATTGTAAGTTGATTCCTTAAAGTTGGGTGATGTAGAAGGACAGACAGACCTAAGAAACAAAGCGGAGACTTTAAGAAAAATATCTACATGTCTATGACTTATACAACTAGGGGAACTGCAAAATCTAATGTTAATTTAAATATCTTCAATAACTTTCTGAAAAGTTTCTCTTTAAAGAAGAATTCTTAACAAAGGAAAGAAAGGTAAAAATTGGTATCCCCTAACAAACAAAAATAACCTTTTCTATTAGGTTAATGAATAAATTCATAGGTGCTGACCTATAAAGCCCTTCATGGCATTGGACCGGGATACTTGCAGGAAACCTTGCTGCCGATAACGACTTCCCGACGCCCAGTATGCTCCCACAGGCAGGGCCTCCTGGTGGTGCTGTCAGCTAGACAATGTCAGCTGGCGGCCCCCAGGAATAGGGTCTTCTCTGTGGGGGCGCCTGCCCTCTGGAATCAGCTGCCCCTGGAGCTCCGGGTGGCCCTGGACCTCCAAGCCTTCCACCGTGGCCTAAAAATTTGGCTATTTCAACTGGCCTACCCAGACTTATGGGGGGGTAGGGTTTTTTAAATGGGTTAATGTTTTAGTTTTATGATTATGAGATTTCCCTGGGTTTAATTTATTTCTAACATTTGTATTATATGTTTTTTAGTATTGTAAGCCGCCCTGAGTCCTTCGGGAGATAGGGCGGCATATAAATCTCATAATTAAATTAAATTAAATTAAATTAAATTAAACTGAAGGACTTCCTTTGTGGAAAACCTAAGGTTAAATCATTTGTATCTAGTTTTTTTTTTAAAGAAGGGGACCATCTTTGCCTGAGACACCAAACTGGTGATACAGAACATGGAAGCAATGTTACAGGATAAAGCAACCTGTCCCTCATAAATAAGCATAGCCTATCTCTTAGATACATAGAACTGTTACCCTGTAAAGGTAGCTTCTGAAGATTCACTTGGAGATGAATGAGTCAGTGGGGAAGTTGAAGGTCTGAAGCTATATTGTTCATCTGAAATTTGTACACCAGGTGTTGACATCACAAGCTTTGGTTCAATTCTTTCAACAGCTTCACCTGAACATTAGAAAAAATATTTTGGATTCTTCTTAGTGATGTCTAAACAGTATTGCTAGTTCCCTAAATATTGTGATTTTCTTCCAGAATGTACAAATGTGTCTTATGCCTTTCAGATCAGGCAAGTATTTGCAATGTACCAAACTGAAGGGGGGGGGCAATTTTATAAACTACTGGTATAATTTGCTAAATTCTCACTTAAAGCTCATTCATGACTATAGTTCATAATCCAACATACTAAGTAAAAATCAATTGGCTGAACAAATGTAGACAATTATAAGCTTGAAGAAATGGGGCTGAATAAACTGAATAAATAAAATAGACAGACTGCATTCCAATATCTGTCCACCAAACAGTTATAATACAGTACTTGAAAGGTAATAATACTTATATAAAAAGAAATTCCCAAAAGAAAATATATAACCCACTATGCATCTAATTCTAAGAGAAGCTCACAGAAGATATAATATCCAGCAGAAGGCCAACTGATACAGAGATACCACAGGTATTATTTGGTAAAACATTTACTTCTGATACCTGTCTTACTGATATATAGGAGAAAACATGAACATCTATTTTTCTATTTCAGAGAAAAAGGATGTTGGTAAAGATAAACAATGAATGATATTATTATAAATGTTATATATATTATAGATTACAATATAACTTTCCATTATAAAATATAGCCATTTGTTCATGAAATGTAGCATTTATCTTTAAAACCCTCCAGTGCATAAACTGTAACACTTCCCCATGAAAGGTTGCATTCTTCAACTAAAATTTATTCTTATTCCTAATAGCATCATACAAATATAAACAGAACATTAGAAGAAGACGGCAGGTGGATTAGTGAATCTTCCACAGAACTCAAAATATTAATGATCTAGTAATTATCTTAAAATAGTTATTGCTTATTGCTAGGAAAACTAACTGGTTCTACTTGGAAGCCCCATATGGGATAGTAAGAAATGTAGACTATTGTTAATTTTAAGTAAGAATTGGATGGTGGTTTTTTTTATCCATATCTGTACCAAAGAAAATCAAAAGCCATTCTTTTCTTTTTCTTTGTACGTTTACCATGCTTTTTAACTGATGCTTTTTCTTTCTTTCTTTGGTTATTTACTTTTAATTCATGTTTAAATTTCATAAAATAGTATGGCTTTCTCAGTGTTATTTTTGTTTCTTAATTAGGGTCTTTCTAACAAGTAACAAATTAAGGAACAACAAAAGCAAATAATCTATGTACAGCTAATGATATACATAACATTAAACTACAAACACAGAATAAGAAAGAGAGAAGACTCTGAAAAATAGTAGTAAAAATTCAATAAAGATTAATAAAACTCCCCCAGAAATGAAATGGAGGAATCACACATCACTATCATAGCAGGTCATTGCCCTCTTAAACTGTTCTCAGACCTGCATAAATTAATGTACAAGATTTTTAACTTACCCACAATAGTTTGATTATCAACATGTATGTTTTCAAAAGTCACATGTTTTTCATTATAGCATGTACTATTCTCTTTATTTGTAGCTTTTTCATTGTTAGAAATAGGGGGAACCAATATTGGAATAACCTTTAAATCAAAGGGGAGGGTGCTCGTGTTAGCTCTTTCTTCTGATTTAGAATTGGCTGGATAAAACAGAAAAAAAGGTTAACTTGATCAATTATTTGTGGTTGATTTTTTTCACGTACAAATGCACCATCTCATAAAAATAATTATCAATATTAATAATGATTGAAAACTGGGTAATAAGAATGGGTACAACAGTAGAAAATTTTCACTGAACACAATAATTAAATCCGGGGCATAACTATTTTTTCCAGTAACATACCCAAGGACAGGAGTGTCAAATTAGATTTCTTTGACAGCTGGATCAACACTGGGAGTGGGGGGGGAGGGAGATGGGACAGATGCCTCCTGCAGCATCCTGCTTGCCAAAACAGGGCATGGAGTGCACATGCAGCCAACCCTGCCCCATTTTGGCCAGCAGGGTGGTGTAGGAGGCCAGCCAAGCTGAAAACAAGACACACGTGGCCCCCCCACACTCCATTTTCACTAGCAGAGGCACCATGGACCCGTCCTCTGCTATTTCCAGGCTGGCCTCACAGGCCAAATTTAAACACTCAGCAGGCCGGATTCGGTCCATAGGCCTCGAGTTTGAAACCCCGCCCTAGCAATTACATTATGCATTTAGATGTACATTAGCATGGCGTTGGCACAGCTTTCTTTCAATTTTAATGCATTTTTAATCATACAAGTATAATTGATATCGCATATAATATATCGCATTCTTAAGTAAAACTCTGAATACACTTGAATATAAAAAAACTCACACTATTTATAGTGAATAAAAATCCAATTATTTCATATTTCAAATCAACTAATTTTGATAATTAAAAAAATTCAGATTATTTCTAAAGCATGTACAATTATCATGACTTAGTTTTTTAAAAAAACAAACATGCAAAAATACAAAGTTAATGCATCAATTTGTAATAATTATGACTGAAGGACACTTATAAGAAAAATAAATAAATTAGAAATGTTAGGTACTTCTCTCAAGTTCCCCCCTTTTAACTCATGTTTTCCAGAATGTGACTTCCCTATTTCTTTTAGATGGGCTATGTGGGGAAGTATGGGAAGAAAGATAAAATAGAAAACATTATTTTTTGTTACAGTAATATATTTATTTAATTGAACTTAAAATCCGAGGTATTGCATTTTGGGTTGGGTTTACATGGCTATACTATGACATTGTACCTTTTAATATATAGTTAAGCTTGTTGTGATAATTATTTTTACCTGTAAAACCAAGCCACAAACCATGATTTCAAAACCATACGTACTTGATTGAAATTTTATGCTAAACAAAAGTAAACAAGTTACATAATGACTTAGCTTGTATGATCCTCAAATAAATACTACACATATTTACCATATATGCCTATTTTCCAAAGTAAGTCCAAAAATAAATGTAGAACAAGAAATATTCTGCTACATTTACTTCATTACTTCTTATGAACCAGAGATAGGTTTGCACCTTAATATTTTATTTCTATATTTATGCACAATTTTATATTTACATTTTATTTCTATATTTATGCATACTTTTACATTTCATGCCAAATAAACCAGAAAAGTATAATGGGAAACACACAACACTGCTTGCTGTTTCACTTAAGCAAAAAAACCCTATTCATATTTCCATTTCTTTAATTATCTTTTTATTACCCAATATAAATCAAACTGGCACATCAAGACTTCCATTTAAATATTGTTTTCCTTGTCTGTCATAGAAGTGCCTTTTGAATTCAAGTCAGGTTAGAAAAAAAAATTAAAACTCACTTGGGATTGATGGCAAGTTGGTCTCTGAAGATACTCCAGCATATTCAGGTGGCTCCTCTTTTGAATTTTGTAATGAAGTCTGCTCTTCTGATGGAAAATATTCAGCTGTATTAGATGATATCTGCACATATTCCACTTCTGTTTTCTGCTCAGAAGAAATGCTACAGTGCAATCCTCCAACACAGTTTCCCTCATATATTTTTTCCAGACGCTGCTTCTCTTTTCCATGGTTGGTACTGAAATTGTTTTTAGATGAATCTCCCAAAAGAGAAGTTTTGGATTCATGCATGGACAAAAATTTGTGCCCATCTATGATGGCTTCTTCATGTTTAATCAGGTTTTCTTGTTCATTGTTACTTTCAACTTCTTCAGCTCTTCTGAGATATTTTTCTATATCAAATGTACTATTTTCTATATTGCTCGATAATAACTGATTGACAACTGAGAAGTCTGTGAGCTTGTCACCTTCTGGAACATTTATTCCTTCTTTATTTTTATTAGAAAGTGCCATCATCAAAGCAGCTAGCTGTGATGGTTCAGCACTAACAGAAGCATTTGCAATCGCAGATGCAATTGTGCTCACACTCAGGACAGAGGGCTCAAGTTGAGGGTGCTTTCTTTCAAGTTCTCTGTCTCTAGATTGATTCTAAATGGAAAAATAAGTGATTTGAATGTTTAACATTACGTTAAAACATTTAATTCAACTGATGTCAAAACTCATCAAAATCTTACTCAACCCAGTTGTCTAGAAAAAGTGACCCAATTATAACTGGACATTATGAACCACAAATGCTACCTGTGCCACATTAAATCCTCTCAGAGAAGTTATGTTTTATATTGTAATCTCAACATGAATAACTGTATTTTGAAACAAATGGCAGACTTGTTTTAGTAGTTTTATAAAATGAAACCTTTTTTTATCAATACTTTTGCTTTGATTTTGGAACCTATTTGCATACTTACAGTTCTATTTTCTCTGGACTGCATATCTGATTCACCAACAGCAGAAGCAGCAAATGCAACTTCCTTTTTAATGCTTTCTTTTACATCTCCTAAAGAAATGAACAAAACAGATAAGACAGTCAAAAACCCAGGTAATTTAAATAGGTTAGGATATCATTTAAACTATTAACAGTGAGAAAAGAGGCCCAGCATTTTTTTTTAATTCACATTTATATGCCGCCCTTCTCCAAAGACTCAGGGCAGCTTACAATTTTTTTGGAGCACAACCCAGTGTGCTCAGCAATAGCCTTCATTCCATTGTATATGCCTGCTTATTACTAAGCGACATTTTTACAAAGTCAGCTTATTGACCCCAACAATCTTGGGTCCTCAATTTACCTACCCCGAGAGGATGGAAGGCTGAGTCAATCTTGAGCCTGGTGGGATTCGAGCCTGCACTAATTGCAGGCTGGAATTAAGTGCTAGGCGTTTAACAGCCTGCACCACCAAGGCTCTTTTTTTAAGGAGCAAGAGCTGGTCTTTAGCTTTTCATACAGATTTGAAAGCAAACTTTGCAAATAGTTAATTGTTGAGGATTCTCCAAACATAATTTCATAAACTATGATTTATGATCACAAAGAATGCTTTATGAACACCAATACTACAAGTAGTCAAGTAGTCCTCCACTTATGATCACTATTGGGCCCGAAATCTTAGTTGTTGAATGAAACACCACATGACCACTTTGCTTAATGACTGCAATCCTGGCTCTTGCAGTTGTCCCTTGGTGCACTTTAGAAATGGATCTCAAATCTGGTAGAATTGATTTTTTTACTGCAGACTTTCACAGATGCCAGATTTTAATCATCTAGCTTCACCCAAACAAAAAAACTCACCCAATTAAAAATAAAGCAAATATCTTCATATTTGGTAGTAAGTAGTCAGTAGACATATTGTGAAGTACTATTTCTACTGCATATCATAGAGTATGTATCTCTTTCCAATTACTATTGACCTAGATATAATTTAATGCTAATTTCTGTAAGAAAAGATAGTTATTTCCCAATTTTTGGAATGACAAATATGAAAAAGAATTCCAATGTCTTCAGAAAGGGGGATATGTGAGAAAATCTGCAGCACTGTCTGCAACTGAAAGGGTCCTGAAACTAGTCTCTCTGAGGTCAGATTAGCATCCTTTAGGAAAACATTTAGCAACAATCCAAGATTATCTAACAAATATACTATCTTCTACATCAGTGGTTGCCAACTGGTGGGCCATGGAAAAATTTTGGTGGTCTGCAGAAGCAATGGCCCCCGAAAGCAACTGATCTGGGCCATCGGAAAACAAGGCTGCTCTGCACACATGGCCCGCCCACCCGCTGGCCCCCACCCTGCGGCCCAGCACAAAACTTAATTTGAGACTGAGTAGAGAGTCATGCGAGCTGGAACTGGAAGGTAACACCAAAATGGCAGAGGAGGGAAATCTGCCCCAGGGTGGCTTGCTGACAGTGGGAAAATTGGTTCCATATTCCAGAGCTGTAGTAGTCACAGGACTGGCCCTTTGGTCATCCTGGAGCAGCTCCTTCACCGGGATCACTACAGCTGTGGAATATGGGACCGGCCCATATTCCAGCCCATCGTGGCTGGAATGTCCTGCCGCATCTGTAGTGCAGAGAGAAGCAGCCGGAGTCAAATTGGCCCCCTGCAAACTGTTGTCTCTCTCACTGAAGTGGGGCGAGAAACTTCGGCCAGGCTCTCGAGAGATGAGAGTGACTCCAGCTGCTTCTGTCGTCTCTCTCAAGGAGCGCTCGACAGCTTGGCTGGAGGGGGAGCCTCTCTCATCCCCCTGCGGGCTCTGCAAGGCGGGCGGTGGGGAAGAGATGCTTAGGAGGAGCAGATCGGCCACCGCCGGGCTCCAGAGCGGGTTTCTCTCCCGCCAAGGGTGCAGCCGTCAAGCAGGGAGGAAATGGCACCCGGCTCCCCTCCCAGGGCAGGAGAGGCAAGGAGCAGCAGAAGCAGCGGGTGGAGGGCTGATGGAGGAAAGCAACTCTTCTCTTGTGGGGTGAAGATGTCAGCCTCCCCCTCCTTTCCTTGCCTGCCTCCAGGTGAGGCTGGAAGAGCCCCCGTAGCTTTTCCTCAGCTGCAGATCTGAGCTCTCTCAATCCTCCCCCTGGGATCTGAAAGGAGCCCCCGTTTTCTCCCACTCCCCTCCTCCCAATTAATCACTGAGGGAAGTGGTCCTTCTGCAGGCAGCTGCCTGCTGAGAAGCCCCTGGAGGTGCGGCCAAGGGGCACTGCCCCCCCCAAGGAGAGCAAAGTCCCCTTTCTGCCTCTTTTTCCAGTGGCAGTTGCCCCAAGGCCCCTCAGCTCAAACCCCTCCCCCCGCCTGCACTTCTGTCTCTTTGGAAGGTGCAGGTGGGGGGAGGGATGGAAGCAACCCGGTCTTCCCTCCCTCCACCAACTCCAGGCAGCCACACCTGGCAAAAGAGGGAGAGGTTTCCTCTGACTTGAGGGAGATACAAAATGACAGGAGACCAGATTGCGGGGAGGCTCTGCTTTTCTTGTTATATTTTTTTGTTATAATTAAATAACCATTTTTATATATATATAAATATTAAATTTATATTTAATATAAAAATTTAAAAAATTATATTAAATATATTATTTTTTAAAATCATATTAGTGGTCCTCGGGATTTAAAAGTATAAGTTTGATGGACCCTGAATTCCAAAAGGTTGACGACCCCTGTTCGAAATGAAAGTCTACTACAGACATCCCAAAGGTGCGTTTTTCCAAGAGGCAACTGGATTTTCTTGTTTTTCTTTGAAGACGTTTCACGTCTCATCCAAGAAGCTTCTTCAGCTCTGACTGGATGGCGAGGAATAGAAGATTTACACTCCTTCCAAAGGAGTATATCTAGGAATATTAGATGCAACAATAAATAGGAAAAATATAGTACTGGTGTCCTTTCACTGTTCTTTTTCTAAAGACTCAGGAGACAGAGATTGGCTGGCACTGCTAGCCTCCATTTATTCCAATGTCTGAGCCATCCAGCTTCCCAAAGGAGCACTGACAAGCTTACTGCACACCAGGAACAGAACCCAGCTCGTGCCCAGTAAATCAGCAGTTACAGTACTAATTATGTTTCCCTGAAGGGACTGAAGTCGAGTACTAACGGGAAATAACCCTATGCTACTGGGACCTAGTATCAATGATTGACTTCAGCTATCACAGAAATCTGCGTCCATGGATATTAAATTATTATCCATGTCGTTACTGGCCATGAAAGCCTGTAAAACACTAAAATAAAATAATAAAATATAAAGCAAAATTAAGAATCGGCTAGCTACTCTAATTAGTATGGTTATGAGGACGATTGTCCCAACTATTGAATGTTTCTGTTTCCTAGAGAAAGATAAGGCTAGAACTGGAGAAATATACTATTCCCTTTGCCACACAATAAGTAACATTAGAAGGAATCTAAGGTTTTCCTCCAGGGTTGTTGAAAGGAGATATCCAATACTGGAAAATAAACAACTGTTCAGAAGTAAAATACAATCAGTGCATCCTAACATACAATAAATATTACTACATTTAAAGTAGAAATTACCTTGATAATTACTAGAAATATTCAAATCATGTTCACCAGAGTTTGTTGTATATATATCAGATTGCCTCAACAAAGGTATGGGCTGTCTCTTCTTTGGAGAAGTGATATGATAACCAAAAGACGGCTATAAAAAGACACAATGAAAACAATAAATTTTTTGATAAGCTAAACAGTACTTGGGAAATGTATGGACTAAATCTAGCAATATCAAATGTCTCTTGAACATTTGTCTAATAGTTGCTAATCAACTGAACCAAGCATTCCAAATGAATATTATATCCTGTGTAAACAACAGTAGTTTCTACAGATCAATGTCCAATCTTCTCTGCAGTAATTTGCAGATACAGAACTATTAGGTATTTTAAAATTAAGTTTTCAGAAGCCTCATTGTTTATATAAATTAAGTATTCTGTCTTGCCCATGAGCCTTCAAATGTATCTTCTTTATTTTTAATAATCTGCCAACACACTATAATAATTTTAACTGAAAACAATGCAAAAACATAATGTGTCTCCTGCATATAAAAGCAAGTATATAGGTACCCGTTTCACATCACCACTTCCACCAAGACAACCAAGAGCCTCAGATCTCTGACCAAAGAATTCTCCCAGAGAAAGTCTTAAATAACTTGCATCTCTATTAAAGTCATTTTGAGACTCTCTTAATATATTATGGTTATTAATCGATTTCCAAGATGTATCTTCTAATCCAGATATATTTTGCAGGTCCATTTTCTCTTCCTGAAATTATACAAGACACAAAAATATCTTTAGGTTTTTAATACAAATATTCTTGAATGTATCTATTTAATGTTGATGTTACCTACCTGTATAAACCTGTGTTCCCTTTCAAATACGTCCTGATCGTGAGCAATCATAGCTATTGCTTCAGCTTTTTGGAAGGGTTGGGGGAGGAATAAGAGACAGAGAAAAAGAGAATGCTTAATGTAAAATTAAAGGCAAATTATAACAGAAGTCCAAGAGCTCACTCTACACTCTAATTTCTTATAATCTCTTATATAAACTTTATGAAAAGAACAGGTGTTGTTTTCTTTCATTTCTACTAGAATATACTAGATATTCTATACTAGAATATCTATACCAGATATATTCATTTCTACTAAAATAAAATATTGAATAATACCCAAATATTTAAGCCATTTGGAATACTCTATATGTATCACTGGCCTCATAAAAAATTCTGAAAGCATACTTTTGTCCACTATATCTTATGACATCTGAATTACATTTTTTGCCAAGCATACTATATATAGCAACTCAATCAGTGGTGGTATTCTACTGGTTTGGCCCAGTTCGGCTGAACCAATAGCTCCGAGGATCATCTGTGAGTGAACCGGTTTGCTCAGATTATCAGCTGCTCGGCCCGCACACCCGGGCTCTATTCTGACCTTTATTTCCTGGTTTTGAAGCTCAGCTGCTTCGTGCGGCACTGTGGATTGCCGCGCGTCAGAGTGCAGGATTACAGGAGGTCAGTAGCAAATACTCTGCGTGTTTGTGCGAAGCATGCGCAAAGCATGGCCACCAAACAGAACCGGTGGTAAAAACATTTGAATCCTACCACTGAACTCAATACGTTGTCTCCAGTAATAAAACTTTTTAACAATTAGTTCAAAGAAAAATTACCAAGTTTTACATGCATAATTTATATACTTTTCATTACTATTTTTTATAACACAGTAATTCTTGATATTGAGAAGTTAATTATTTCAATTGTGAGCCAGCAAATGGATGCTATTTTAGAATTAAAAATTTACTAGTAGGAAATTGTAAAAAAAATAAAAGTATAATCAGACTTACCTCCAGTTATAAAGTCTCCACTTATGTCTGAAACATTGGATTTTTGTTCTTTATCAAATGAGGTATAATATGCAAGATCTGTCACCCATTTACCCTCTTCATTTTGGTATACAACATTATGTGACTGGTCTTCTGAAAAATTAATTTTATGTTGTCTTTAAATTTTTATGTTAAAGAGTTTATATCATAAGAATATTATAATTAACATAAGCAAAGTTTGTATTAAGAGCCCTGGTGGTGGTGGTTAGAATGCAGTATTGCAGGCTAACTCTGCCCACAGTCAAGAGTTCAATCCTGACGGGCTCAAGGTTAAGTGAGCTTTCCATCCTTCCAAGGTCACCAGAGACCCAGATTGTTTGTGGCAATATACTGAGGTTCCAAATTGCTCAGAGAGTGCTGTAAAGCAATATGGGGTGGTATATAAGTCTAAGTGCTATAGCTATCAATTGGAGAAAAGCAAGATAAATTAAGAAAGCAACTCACATGACTTGATATAACTAAATTCTGTTACTTTGTCTAAACTATAATACCAAAGATTATGTTTATTGTTCAATTGTATTTCTGTTCATTAGCTATTAACAAATTTATTTACACTAAGTGAAATGTATCATCTAAAATTACTTGTTATTTAAATTACAGATTCACGTAGCACAAAACAGCAGCAACCGCTTACAAGGAGTTTCTCAGGTTAACAGCCAAAGCAAAACTAAGAAAGTCTAAGTTACTCTAGTTGGCATGACAAGATGAATGGCTGCCAGAAATTTTGAATGACCTAACATTTTTACTAACCTTTCATTGTTTGTTGATCATGTTCAGATTCTTTGCAAATAGTGGGGGACAGATAAACATCAGCCAAAGAAATGTGGTTTTCATTAGCCATTTGACACTGGTTGGGAAATTTGATTTGTTCTGTATTCCAGATCTCAGAAGCAGCATTATCCTCAATACATTTAAAGTAGAGTGAATCAAGATTTAGCTCAGAGTTGATTTCATTTGTGGCATTCTTTTATGAAAAAGCAAGAATATACAAAAAAAAGAGGAAAATTTGCTTTGTTTTTAAAATGCTCTTTCTTTTCATTATCAAGTAACTGATTTATTTCCAGGTTATTTTCTAACACCAAAACAAAACAGAAAAATTTACACACTTATACAAGTAGTCCTTGACTTACAACAGTTCTTTTAGTGACCGTATAAAATTACAACGGCACTGAAAAAAGTGACTTGTGACCATTTTTCAGTTACAACCTTTGAAGCATCCGCATGATCATTTGATCAAAATCTTGCTTGGCAACTGGTTCATACTTATGACTGTTGCTATGTCCCAAGGTTACGTAATCACCTTTTCAAACCTCCTGACAGGTGAAGTTAATGGGGAATCCAGATTCATTTAACAATCAGATTACTATCAACTGCAGTGATTCACTTAACAACTGTGGAAAGATCGATCGTAAAATGGGGCAAAACTCACTTAACAAATGTTTTACTTAACAACAAAACTTTTGGGCTCAGTTGTGGCCATAAGTAGAGGACTACCTGTATAGAAGACTTTTATTAATGTTGCAATACTTTATCAATGCTGAGATTCTTTGGTTCAAATTCATGATCACCAGAAACAATTCTGCTTCGTTGGTTACTTTTATTTACAAAGAGATTCTATCCACTGCTAAATAAAGGAGCAAGAGACCAACAAAGCTGAATCTCTCAAGCTATCAAGAAAAAGATGTAGTGCTATTAATAGTTACGTATTATTAAACCAGTCACACAATAAACCTATTGAACAACTTTTACATTCTAGTGATACAAACAAGTAATATTAAGGGATCACACTACCCTTAAAATAATGAAGTGAGATCTTCTTTTTGCCTAGGTGATACAGTACACCAGCTTTTCATTGCTCTTAACTGAAAAATTAGATCTGAACATATTCTGATTAAACTATAGCATGCTGCATGATACCCTCGTGATTCTTATTCAGTTTTACAATATAAAGATAGTCCACTACTGGCGACCATAATGGAACCGGCCCATTTCAGTCAGAAGTCATGACGGCCATTAAGTGAATTGCCTCACTTACGATCCCCCATCCCTGCTTTTCCCGATGCAGTTGTTGCAATTGCAGATGGGTCATTAGCCTAAGTATAGAGTGCCTCATGGAGGTCCTGGAAGGCCAAGTGAAAGTCCTGTCCTGGGTCTCTCAAGGCATTCTCCCACACCAAGAGGCCTTGGCCCTACTTCCCAATCCACAGGGTCCCACACCCTCACTCCATATCACCCATTGCGCACTTACCATTCAAAGCTCTCCAGAAGCTGAGTTAGGGAAGGAGGGTAGATCATTCTGTTCCTCAACCACAAGATACAACCCTGGAAAGAGTTACCATTTTGGAGAAGCCACAATTCAATGCAGCTACCCCAAAATGGCTGCGTTCAGGATCACGCCACATAGTCATGTAAAGAATTCTGGACTGCTGTGGAGCTTTCCAGAGCTTGGGTTAGTGAAGCAAAACAGGTCTCTTTGTTCCTGGGAATTGGCTGCCATTTCTGGAGCAGTTACAATTCAATAAAGCTGTTTCAAAAATGGTGGCTGCCTGCAGGATCATACCACATGGCTTGGGAATGGAGTGGTCACCCTCCTTCCCTAACTAAGCTCTGGAGATCTTCAAAAGATAAGTGCACAATGGATGTCATGGGGACGATTGAAGTGGTAAACAGGCCTAATGCCTGGCTCATGGCCTGCAGGGAACCACTAGAGGCATGAGGGGAGATAGGTGGAGGACCCCACTGCAGGATCCCTGTGGTTGGTCTTAAGGATTGTCTGCACGGGTGCTATAGTTGCTATAACTTTCAAACTGGATTGTAAGTTGTTTTGGAAAGATTTGCTATAACTTTCCACAGTTGGGTTATAAGTCAAAGCATCTGTATTTCATATAGAACTATTTTTGGAGATGTTGCAAAAGTTTCAGTGGTTCTGTACAATACATATTATAAAAATATTGTGTGCTTATTGATTTTGAGGTATTAACTGTTTACTGATTAGATGTATTAATTACTATTTCCAAAGTCTTTTCACTGTAAATTGTCTTATGGAATTCCTGTTCCTAAATGCTTCCCTCTGAAGATGGTTGGCTTTTCTTAGCAATCCTAATGAGATTTATATATTCCAAGGCTTGAGACAACCTTTAGAATAATAGTATTTATCCAGTTAAATGATATTCATAGTAGGTTTACTAGTTTCCTTTATGACTTGTTAAATAACTAGATTCCTATCACAGAAAACTAAATAAAATTTTAATCTTCCTAGTTCTGAATAATTTTATTTTGGTTTTTAAAATATGTTTATGACTAAAACTTTTATGGTTATGTCTTTTTAAGGGACATTGTTAAGTTAGAAAAGTGGTCAAGATGTAACTATTTCTCCCTTTTCTTTCTTGTGTGCAAATGTCATAACTAAATATTTATATATATGACAATTATGCAGATACGTTTCAGGACAACATTTAAATGCACAGTCTTAGGTAACAAAATGAAACACAAACTATTAGTTTTAAAACTATAAGAGCAAGAATTTGTATTGAACTTGCACTTGAAATAGAGGAATTTTTTTGCAAATGCAAAACAACAATGAAACATCCCTAATAGACAGTCAAAAGAAGATTGATAAGTGAGAATTTTTTTTCAAAAGCAAACAATTGCATCTAATAAGCACTCAAAATATTTTATACAAGATTTAAACATTAGTCTATTACAATAAATTATTATGACTTACATCCTGAACTTACATTTCTGCCATCTGTAGTAATTTTGAATATTCCATCTTCCCTATCATAGCCATGATAGTCTGCAATTATATAAATATAATTTTCATTTTATTATGTGTGTCCTGTTTTCCTACAATAATCCTATTAAATTGGTTGGGCTGACAAAGTGTGATATATAACTAAAACAATGCTAAATTAGAACTTAAGATACCATTTGCTCATTTATTTGTCTTTCCAATTTTAATATATTAATACACAGAAAGATCTGTAGCTAAATAGGTACAAACATATCAGTGATATATGATTATTTTTTTATGGTAAACATTTTTTCATGTACATTTTCCAATCTGGTTTGTACATATTGGGGTTTTTAATCTCAGCCTCTAAACTCCCTTTTTACAACCCTGTATAGTCCCTATTCTGTAGTCCCTGAGCCATGGTGGCACAGTGGTTAGAGTGCAGTACTGCAGGTGTCAGGACTCCAACATGCACCCCCATTCAAATCTTAAGTCTCTGGCCGCATCTCTCAGAGTAAAAAGATTGATTTATTAGGAGTTGACATGTTGGTGTTTCCCGGTTGCAGTTGACTCTGACACATCATTCATTTCACCCTTGACCCTGGTCTTCTCACCACCCCCTGGATGTATATTCTCCAATGAGGCACATCCATAGCCAAGAGTCATAAATCATGCTATCCAGTAATAATTTTGCACACCAAAAGCATCAGTTGCCAAAGCGATCATCTCAAACATTTAAGGAATGCACTGCTTTCTCCCCTCCCTTTCTCCTGACAACTAAAAAGACCAAAGAACTATTTTTTAGTTGACAGCAGGATACTTCAGCTGACTGCCGGTTGCCTGTAATTTGCCAGATCGAATCTCACCAGGCTCAGGGTTGACTCAGCCTTCCATCCTTCTGATGTGGGTAAAATGAGGCCCCAAATTGTTGGGTGCAATATACTGACTTTGTAAACCACTTAGAGAGTAAACAGTAAAGCACTGTGAAGCGGTATATAAGTCTAAGTGCTATTGCTATTCAGGATAGAGTTGCTCTAAACTAGAAGGCAATGATGCGCCTTGCTGTACCTTTGGCTTCACCACTCCTGTGTTTTTAGAAGCATAAGCTGCAATGTACCAATATTTTAATATTTTAAAATAAATGTAAGCTATTTTTGGAATAAAACTATATTACCAGAGTATTGCTTTTCCATTACGTATTATTATTTGATACCATCAATTATCAGTTAATACATAAATGCTCAAATTTCTTAATTAAAAGTAGTCATTATTTAGAAGGCAAAATATTCCAACAACGTTGTGGCCTTAAAACATTTTAGGTTTTCTTTTTTAACTTCATACCTATAACATTTTTACTTACTCAATTTATTTTTATATGTAAAGGTGTTTAAAGCTTGCAAAGACACCACACTGTCTTTTATCTAGGTAATTAGATCAGATTAACACATATTCAAAAAAGCATTAATGAAAATAAGTTACAAAGTTATCTTACCTTCTATCTCTGAACAAATATGTTGAGAATCTGTTTTTCTGCTTTTGATTTCAGAAAGATTTGCTGCTGTTCCCACAGAAAGTTTATCAGTATTCTTATGGTGCTCTGATTTAGAATTAGATTTAGAATTTTCATTGTTCTTCCATAGGAAGGAAATAAAAGACAACTTACAATGTATGCAGAGTTAATAAATATATTTACAATCTGTTGAAGTTCATAACTAACAAGTTCCAGTAATATTAAGACTAATTTCCACTAAAAATGTAACTAAGTTTAATTATCCTGTACCTCTTGCCTTGTAACTGTGGGCAACTTGAATTGTTCTTCTTGCATGCTGTAATGTGTTTCCTTAATATCATATGATTCCTCATAACTTGCAATAGGAGAATGATTTCTTACTGCTGCTTGATAAACAGTTGGAATCTGAAATTTTTCCTGAAGAAGTTAAACGTTTAAATTTCAAATTTTTAACCAAAACGTCTAATTTAATCTCTGATATTATCGACTTAATGTTAATCATGCTTATTTTAGTTCCACTTTGCACTAATAAAAATAAATTTACTTGACCAAAATTGAAGCCAGTGCAGAAAATAGTTCAATTAAAACAACCAGATATTACTTCTTATAATTAAAGTATCAATTCACTTTGTAATTCTTCAGCATATATCAATCCTCTCCATTCCAATAAATGTGTGCCCATAACATTCTTGAATATTTGCATGCGTGTAAGTATGTGTAAACATAAATGTGCAAGCAGATATACCTCCCAAATTCTATACTGCAACATTAAGAGCAATAAAAAATATTTATATTTATAATCAAATTTATATAGCCACTCATCTATCTCATCCAAGACAACTGTTAGACACATTAGACAACTTCCACTCAAACTCCAATCTACTCTTTTTGGAAAAAGCTATGGGGCTTCAATTGCAAAAGATCCTGATAAAGGTAGCTGTCTGGGTCCTTTTCAATTCAAATTCAGACTGAGATATGGGATAGAAGCAAATTTTGTTTGTTATTGTGGATGACTTTGTAGAGACCTCTCTCCCAGGTACTTTTGATACTATTGACTATAGTATCTTTCCAGAGCTCTTGAAAGGACTGATTCATAGAACAATGGATATCTTCTTTCCTAGTCCAGTGGGACTATTAATAATGATATAGGATGAATACCTATTTCATATGAGATATGAAGAGCTTGGTTTTCTCGTCCACATTACATTATTTATCATCTACATGAAGGTGCTGGGGAAGGTAATCTGTTGCTTCAAGATGAATTACCAATCACTATTATACTGATCCACTCAGAGCCAAACAGGAGATGCTTTGGAGATCCTTACTTTGTGTTTAGATGCTGTAAAGAACTGGATGGGACAAAGCAAAGTTAAGTTGAATACTTGCAAATAGTGGCTATTTGCCCAGCATCCATGAGAAGTTGATAGTCTAATAGTACATTTAGAGCTGGAGTGAGATTCACCCTATAGTAGCTGAAGAATCCTCCATTATTATCTAAGAGATAGCTGCTCCTTAGATCATCAAAAGCCATAAACAAGCCTTCTGCTTAGGAAACTGGAAGATAAACTGAATTCCAAAGAAACACAACACATTTGCTGATATTTCAATAACCATATCCCATCCTCTTTTACTTATTCTAGGTAAAAATATGTGTGGAAATTTTTTTTGCTTCCAATGGAACAGCCACGAATTTGACAAGAGGTTTTCTAGCTCAAAGAAATACATTCATAATTTGGGGATTCTTCTGAATTGTGACTCTAAATCTAAACCAACAGATAGAATCTGCAGCCAGTGAGGCTTTGGTCTAGCTTCAGAATTTGTACCATTAACCAACATTTTTGAGCAGAAACTCTGGCAGTAGCCCCTCAGGTCTTCATTGTTTCAAAATTGTATTGCTGCAATGCACTCTACCTGTGCTCCCTTTAGAGTACCTGGAAACTGCAAATAATACAAAATGTATCAGCCTGCATTCCAACGAGTACAGCTGATTCATCAAAATAACACCAATTTTGTAGTCACTGCATTTCTGTAGGTTTTCTGTAGATTTCAGAACACAACTCAATGTGTCATATATTTTAATCATGCAGGCAAGGTCCCAAGATCCCTATAGCAGTTTCCTCAAAATTGACTCTGGCTGGTTTATCCTGTTCAACAAGAGATAGCAATAGCACTTAGACTTATATACTGTTCCACAGTGCTTTACAGCTTTCTCTAAGCAGTGGCTTCCCTGTTTGGAAGGTGAAGAGGCCCATATAACGGCATGGGCTGGGTTATTCAGCATCCTCTGAAGGAAAAATCATACAGGTAGTCCTTGACTTACAACCATAATTGCATCCAAAATTTCTGTTAAGTGAGACATTTGTAAAGTGAGTTTTGACGCATTTTACTATCTTTCTTGCCACAGTTAAGAAAATCACTGCAGTTGATAAGTTAGTATCACGGTTGTCAAGTGAATTTGACTTCCCCATTGATTTTGCATGTGGGAAAATCACAATAGAGGATCACATGATTCCAGGACACTGAATCTGTTGTAAATATGAGTCAACTGCCAAGCACCTGATTTTGGATCACATGAGCATGGGGATGCTACAAAGGTCGTAAGTATGAAAAATGGTCATAAGTCACTTTTTCAGTGCCATTTTAATTTTGAACGGTTACTAAATGAACTGTTGTAAGTCAAGGACTACCTGAATAGAGTTCTCCCAAACAGCATACTCTACACATGTCTAGATGAGAATATGTTTTTAAACAGAATGTTTAGCTTACATGTTTCCATACCTCAAGCAACAGATTTACATCCTTTTAGAAACCTTCATTTTAGCTTCTTATTTTAGCTACCAACTTTATTGCATTGTTTCAGAAAGTGAAACTGTCAATATGAAATGTTCAATATTACAGTGACAGATTTTTCATTTAGGGATACCTGTTCTGGAGGTAATTCCATGCTTTTAATATAGTCCCCGTGTTCCTCTGCATCTTCAATTTCTGGCAGTACAAGCTGTTCAAAATACGCTTCCAACTGATCATCACAGAACTCTTCATCTCCAATATCATAATCTAATGTGGAAAAGAAAAGTTTGCTATTAACACTAATGTTTCACATCATCATCAGTGATCCCTAGAAGTTGTTTGTTGTTTTTAATAGATATGTTATTTAAAATTAGCATTTAGCTGCATAAAGGAACACAATATATGCAATGATCTGTTTGTTGATATGGTACATCACCATTAGTAGAAGCAGAAGAAATCCCCCAGATTTTAATTTTTTAATCTCATACCTGCAGAACATTCTTCCAGGCTCTCAAAGCTCAGCAATTTCTCATTTTCTATAAATCTGGAAAAATCAGCCACAGAATTGCTGGCTGTTTCACTTGCTATCTCATTCTGATCAGGATCTAATGAAGCAAACTGCAAACATTAATTTTAATAAATTACTTGTTTGATAATCTGAAGAATTCATAAATTAATCTATTGGCATAAGGTCCCAAGTAAAACTCACCGGATGGATACAGTGAACTTATAATAAAAGTTATTCCATTTAATCCCACATGAATGGTTAAAAGTAGATCCAAGAAAATTAAATCTCTTAACTGTATACAACATAAATTAGTAGAAAATAGTAAATTAAAAAAAATGAATTTTACCATTTCAGTAACCAAGATGGAAATTCTGATTTATCAAATATTTGGAATTTTTAAAGTGTCAACAAATACATGGTTTATACAGATATTTTATATAGCAATAGCACTTAGGCTTATATGCCGCTCCATAGAGCTTTACACAACTATGAAGGTATTTTAGGTACCCAAACTTCCAAAAAATTTCAACAAAACTTCACACCAAAAGATCCTAAATTATAAAAGCATTATAATCTTATAGATTAGCAACTGATTAAAGAAACAGAGTACAGATAAGCAATGCAATGGGATCTTCCAAATGTTTGAACTAGGACTAGTTCTGTTTAATTGTTTTATGAATGAACCGGGATAAACAAGTATTGCAGAGAATTATGAGCACCTATTCAGGCTGATAAATGGCTTAGAATTTAACTGGGCGACAAATAAATTTCATTAATAAAAAATGGACAATTAAATACAGACTACCTAAATACAAAGCAAGCACAACCCAGAAATGAGTAATTCCATAAATATTTGGGGATGTTTAGTAACTATCCAATCATCAATTTAGGAGCACCAGCTGTGCTCAGATTTATTAAGATAAAGATTGAAACTTTGGGCTAATAGCATAAAGGCATTGTTACAGAAGATAAACAGTAGAGATCAACTTTTGGAATGTTCTATAAAATTGTAGGATAAAATAGTTTTGGATCATCACAAATATATAAAAGGAGGCAAAAAAAATGGCTTGTTCGATCCTATATTAATTCATGATTCTTTCAGTTTTGTCAGAATGTGTTCCTTTTCCTAATTCCTCAAACCATGGTCAAGAAGAGATTGAGCTGAGCATAATGTACAAACCCAGTCAACCACAGCTAAGAATAACTTCCCAGTTAAAAATAGATGACTGGCTGAAGGGGTTTTATATTAGAGCACATCAATCTACAGGTTCTTACCTGTTGTGCTATCGGATGGATAAAAATGTTAATTCCCTCATCTCCTGATGTCTGATTGGATATCAGGGAAATAACAAGCAGCAGCATTTATCAGGATTGTTGAAATGACAGGAAATACAAAAAAGGCCTAATTTTTCTCCCATCAATAATATATGAATGTCCTGGCTTCATTTAATAATCCTATGTAGTTTCAAAGGACTGTAATGGTATCAAAGTATCTTCTTACAAATTCTATATATTACCTATTTCCAGCTTAGTTCATTCAGAAAGCCAACACAGATTATTACTATTCACATTTTATGACCACTTGGCAAAAAGTTGCAGTTTTAAAACTAAGTATCAACAGATTATACATTTTGAGCACTAACTTTCCAGATATTTTGTCTCAGCAAAAAAATGGTTGATCGGTTCTGATATCCTTTCCCCTGATCTATTAATGAAAAATCTAACATAAGGGTTCTTACAGATTAAAAAAGGAAGCACTCTATTCACATGTGAAATTTTGGTTTAGTGTGCTTACCATATAAGTTTTACGAAAAAAAGTACACAGCATTCCTGACATCTCATAAAGTACAAACTGGAGTATGAAATAATTTGAACGGTGCAAAAGTCCTTAGGTTGATTACAGATGTTTGTTTAAAAACTGTAATTGTTCAGAAATGGAAAATGAAATTATAGGATGCATATATGTACTTTAACAGATTGTAAAAAAAAGTTACCCGATTTTCATTTTCTTTTTCCAAGGAAATATATTCTTTAGTTGTCAAATCTGAAAGTGAAAGAATGTAACAAACAGATCCATAAAAATGATAAATGACAATCACTTATATTTTAAAAAATCGTTTCACTTGCATTGCAAGTAGATAACATACCAAGTCTTCCTAATAACATCAGATATGAATGTTATTTTTTAATTAGAACTTATAATATACACGAATCATCAATCATTCAAAAAGTAATGGATTTTACCTTGTTCATAAATTAATTTATAATTCTATCCCCTATTTCTGTCCTACAAGATGATCCAGGCAATTAACAAAATAAAACTGATCAATTAAATATGCACAAAAATTAAAATCTAATTGTTACAAATATATTATTGGAGAAGTTTACAATTGAATTGTAAACATTTGGTAGTCTAGATAAAAATGTTTTATTTCTTAAAAGTTTATGCTCCTTCTCAATCCCCTCCCTTATTAGCACTTTTTATCCAAAGATGTGATATTACTCTCTTTTGAGCTGACTGCACTTCTGATTATATGAAGATTCTGTCAATGAACATATACTATTATTATGTAAAGATAATAAACTACAGGTAGACCTCAATTTACAACCACAATTTCTACCTTTGGGAGAAAGGTAGATTTCAGAACCAAAAAAGATGTAATATGTTTTACTCCCATTCTGCTCTTATTTATTATCCTTACTTCCTATAGCAGGCTTGTCACGCGCAGGCCACACCCACCCCGACTCTACAAACGCAAAACAGTCATGATATGTCACAATCCGGCCCATGACACCCGTGTCCTATAACATTACCTAGAGCTCCCTTAAGATTCATAGACTTTATTTTGAAATACCTTAGCTAGCATGGACACTGCTGAGAATCTGGGAATCAATAATGCTGAATTATCATTATGTTACATTTCAGACTGATCCTACAGACTTCCCTAGTAATCTCAGATTTGCCAATAGATTCTGCTCTGAAGCCCTTTTTCAAACAATTACATTAATGGAAATGTGTGTACGCTTTCATTACAAGCACACCTCAACTTACAATCATAATGGTTTGTAAGTCAAACCAACCTGTGACTGGACTCAATTTTACAATCGTTTTTACTATGGCAGTAAAATGAGTCATAAGCAAGTCAATTTTTATGAATGGGTATTTTTTGATCAGAAAATGGCAAAAAA
Organism: Naja naja; assembly: GCA_009733165.1. Lineage (NCBI taxonomy): Eukaryota > Metazoa > Chordata > Lepidosauria > Squamata > Elapidae > Naja > Naja naja. Next base: position 165,697,546 of record CM019150.1, read on the forward strand.
CATAGAAAACCAGAAAAAAAGTTGTAAATTGCAATCACATGACTGCAAGACACCACAACTGGCTTTAAATATGAGCCAGTTGCAAAGAGACCAAAACGCAATCATGTAACCAGGGAGGAGATAATCATAACTTTGAGAACAGGTCATAAATAGCTTTTATGAATTCTATCTTAATAGTCATTAGAAACAAGTCATTAGTTGAGAACTACCTGTATGCAGATGTTGGAGTTTTTATTTTAGAAACAGATATTATTTGATGTTACTTAACTGACAAATAAGATTACAATTACAATTAATACAGCATATATTCATTACACCAATATTTTACATATTAGAATAAAACACCATATTGAACACAACTCCAGGAATTTGATTTGTTGTGGATTTCTTGATAATGCTAAAACTCAACAGACAAAGCTAAAACTGCATACCTTCTAAATGTTTTTCATGGAAGCTATTCGGATTTTTGTCTAAGCAATCATCAGTAGAATGTTGGCTTTGTCTTCTCTGCAAAAAATTTTGGGGTGGCTCCAGTATAATCTCAGCAGCATTATCACAGTTTTCCCTGGGAAAGTTAGAATTAGGTTTTTAATCATGAATTTAGATTTTAAAAAACTCAGAAAGTACTTTTTAGCTAAATATCAATTATTTCTTTTTTGTACTAATAAATCTGTTTCTATTTAAATGGTAACATCAGTAGTAAAGTAATTTAGATAGTTAGACTTAGGCAAATATTTAAAAAACAGATTTTAAATATATACAAGTGTCCTTGTCTTTTTCAAATATGTAACCAATCAATTATTCATCTACTTTCAGAGTTTCAAAAAGAAAATTTAAAGTTAATTTGTCACAGTTTTTTTTTCAACTGTAAAGTCATTTCTCCATCAGTAAACCATATAACTGGATGATAAATATACAATTAAAAAGCCACTTTGCTTAGGAATTACTATATAATCTAGGGAAGGCCAAGATTGTCATGCCCCCCTTCGGAGTCTGAATCCGAGGAGGAAGACGAACAGCTGTCAGGGAGCAGAAGAGTGGCTCCGTTGGCTGTGGAGGAAACGCGGAACGGCAAAGTCAGGCTGGGCAGAGCAGGGAAGAGGTAGAACAAGGGAGAGGGGGTTCAGAGGAAGACCAAGGCCCACCCCCTCATCTTAGGGCACGCAGGGAAGTACTAAGAAGAGAGCAACGTGAGTTGCGTGGCTTACAAGGGAGGAAAGGGCCCTGATTCCCTTCACAAGGCACACCTGGGGAGAGAGTTTAAAGGAGAGGCAGTTGGGAGGGGCGTTTGTCAGGATGTTGACTGCTGTTATGAGTTCCTGGCATCCTCCCAACTGGTTTGATTTACTGCCGTGTTACTTCACTTTTGGAACTCCTTATTTTGCCCTGCCGGATTTATTACCCTATCTTGCTTTGTTGGATTTATAGTTTAAAGTTTTCTGTTTACACTGTTTTGGATTGGAATATCCGCAGCCAAAGGCTGTTGCAGGTTCCTGGGAGTTTTTTCTCTAGACCGGAAGGTAATCAGGATATTGGGGGCAAAGTTGGAACTAATAAAAGGACCCTTACTTATTATCTGGATGGGTTGCCTTTGTGCCACACCCCAGGTCATCACAGAGAATACATGTGGAACAAAATCAAAGGATCATATAAGACTCTTCCTTACAGAAAAAAATAAATTTGGTGACCATACTGTGGTCAAAATTCAGACTAATTGTCATTAAATGTTAGAAATATGTATTAAAATATTAGTTTATTTATTTGAATAAGAATATTTAATAAGAAATTTTGACTATAGGTAGTCCTTGATTTACAACCATTCATTTAGTAACCTTTCAATGTTACAATAGCACTGAAAAAGTGACATGATCATGTTTCACACTTACGACCACTGCAGCATCCTCCTGGTCACATGACCAAAATTCAGATGCCTGGCAACTGACTCATGTTTATGATGGTTGCAGCGTCCTGAGTGATGTGATCACCTTTTGTGACTTTCTTACAAGAAACGTCAATGAGGAAGCCAGATTCATTTAATAACTGTGTTACTAACTTAACAATTACAGTGTTTAACTTAACAACTGTGGCAAGAGAGGGCATAAAGTGGGACAAAATTCACTGAACAAAATACAAAAAACAAAATAACACTTATTTAGCAATGGAAATTTTGAGTTCAGTTATGGTCATAAGTTAAGGATTATCTGTAGTTTTTTGTGAAACTTATCAAATGCATTTTGAGAATTAGGAATAGTGTTAATTTATTCCTAAAATTCTAATCCATAAACAGACATGGTCCTTTTAGGAAACGATAGGAAATATTGAAGTACAATCTATTCTTACTAATTATGCCAAAATTATATTATGCATCAAATAATGTACGATTGGTTAATATAAATCTTACACAGTATCGTGAAAGTTAGACATAAGATTTTTTCTTGGATCTGAATCAAGTTCACCACCACAGGAAGATGCTAATGTGGCCAAAAGTTTTCTTTCAATGTAAGAAGCATGATCAGAAAGTCTGCATGAAAAGAAATAAAATAGTTACTTGTCTTTCATGTTCTCAACTTGGAAAAAAAGTACAGGGATTTTTAACAGAAGTATAAGATTATATTAAAAACAGTTATAGTATAAAGGAGGATAAAAACAATTTTCATTTTTTTCCAGCCACAAATCTGATGAGGTATCTGTATTAAAAGATGCCAGCAACTGGAAGACCAAATTATTTATGTATCTAAAAATATGCAGTCTGAGAGCTTCACTACAGAATTTTAAGAAATCTAGGGATTATCTAGTTCATGCCACAACTCATATGAGATAGTACTACACACTAGAAAAAAGTATAGCTGGCTAGTGACTTTCTGTTGAGCAAACCAGTGTATGTGATTAATTCATGGTTTGGCTTGTGCAAATTTAGGAATTCAATATTACTCAATGGGCTAACTAACTGTTTAAATAGATACCCACTGACACCTTTTGATCCACTAGCAAACTGCTCTTGCTCTTTCATCGGGTTTTTTTTTCTGAAATTTTCATTCAAAATGGCATTCACAATTCAAATTTCATTCACAATTTCCTACTGGAAAAAGAGAAATACTTTAATTCTATTCCTTTTTTTTCATGACAGCCCTTTCTCTATAAGGCTTCCTATGAAGTCTCTTCTTAAGTCTTTCCCAGTCCAAGCACAGAAATTGGGCTTGTCACTCAGCAAAAGAGACAAACTAGCCAGCCCATTTTAATTTACTACATTTTAGAAATATCTATATTGTTAGTATCTAATTTACTGCCTTAATGGAGTTCTTTAAACAGACCATGGACAAATCAACTCTGAATAAACATATTGGGCAAGACCCAGATGCGCCAATGGAATTTTTGAATAGTTCTTGCCAGTTCAGTTGCATTATTTAACTAGATCACTAAGGCATGTTATTATGAATTATATTTTAAGTATTCAGCAGCTGTTAACATTTTATTTGAACCATTTTTCTAAAAAGTCAAATCAAAATAAATAATTATGCCCTTATTTAAAAAGTGCATTAGACTAGAATGCAGTAGGCAAATTTGTGACTATGTCATGCAAATGAAAAGAACTACAATATATTAATAAGATAAACCCTGGTCAAGTTAACAATGGCTATGCACATTGTACAAATATAGTTCAACATTGCAAAATGAAAAGCTAGTTCTGGAAACAATTTAAGATTCAGAAATTAGTAGCCATGAAAAATCTTTCAATCACATTCTATTAAGTGCATTACCTGCTCTGAGAGCCAGTTTTTTGTCTGGTTTCTGTTGAAGCAGCAACTGGAAGACCAAGATTTGATGAAAGTGTGATATTGTCTAAAGTTTCACTGGTATGGTTACCTATAGCGTTGATCAAAACACTTGGAAATGTCTCATCCCCAATATGTTTGAAATCTTCCATATTACTCTTGTCTCATAATATCTGAAAGTTTTAATACAAACATAAGCAACAAGGGAATGTATAGTTTTATAAATTTTAAATTTATACTTCTAACATTGCTATGTATTACTTTTCTACTGTACTATATACCATACTCCTGTTACCTAAATGTTGAATACGTAAGTTATCTTTCATAAAACTAAAGTAGCTCAATAATCAAGTATAATTCTGAAAATTACAATTACAATTTACTGGTATTAAATATTTTACCAAAAAGGTAGCTTGTTTAATTGTTACAGTACAAAAAAGCATGGTCAATTCTTTCCTACAACATTATCAGTCTGTTTAATCACCACATGCATTGATTTAATTTTATCTTTTAATGCTAAAATGATTATTATGTTTTGTTTCAGAGAGTTCAGCATCTGAAAGATACTAAAAATGAAGGGGGGAAATGTGTTTTGATTAGGATTTTTAAACAAATCCTAACTTGTACAACTGCTGTAGTGAAATTACCATCAATGACTTGGGTACAGAAAAAAACCTGAATGTGACATTCATACTGTGCATTTTATATCCTGTTAAACAACTTATTGCCTCCCTAACATTTAGACTTCAATTATCACCAGACCCAGCCAACACCTCCAAATACAATGGAATTGTGGTCCAAAACCAAGGTAACAAACTAAACTCTACACACTTGTCTCCTACCAATAAAACATTCAGCTTAAAATTTCAACAATTTTAATTGCATAATATAGGTAGTCTTTGACTTAGAACAGTTCATTTAGTGTCCATTTGAAGTTACAACACGGAAAAGTGACTTATGACCATTTTTCACACTTATGCCCATTGCAGCATTCCCACGGTCACATGATTTATATTCTGTGGTTTCACAACTTACTCACATTTATGATGGCTGCAGTGTCGTGTGGTCATGTGATCCCTTTTTTGCAACCTTCTGACAAGCAGGCAATGGGGAAATCAGATTCACTTAACAACCATGTTACTAATTTAATAGCTGCATTAATAACTAATTTAATGGCTTTAGTTAACAAATGTGACAAGAAAAGTCATAAAATGGGACAAAACTCACTTAACAAATTTCTCACTTAGCAACATAAATTCTGGGCTCATTTGTGGTTGTAAGTCAAGGTCTACCTGTGTCTCACATTTCTGTAAAACCAAAGCTAGTCTTTCTGTTAGACTTTTAATAATTCATTAAACAAGGGTCCCTTTTATGGCAGGCACATGAAGAAATAAACTGTAGTTCAGAAAAGCTCCTTAAAAGCCTTTGTGATCTATGTCTTCATATGCCTGCCATAAAAACTCCTTTGTTTAATGAGTTATTTGTCCTCAGCTTTGTTTAAAAACCCTATCTGAAGCAGACAAGCAGATGCATGAGGAACAACTCAGTTATTCACATTAATTGGATTGTATCATAACTTATTCTAATTTTAATCTTGACAATTTAGGTTTTAGTGACCAGGTCTTCTGCCCCAGTAGGCATAACTTTGTCTGCAAGTGGTTAAAAACATTCTAGCCTTAGAAGGCTAAGCCTTCCCTCCACCTGGTGCCCTCCAGATGCGATAGGTCTTAACTCTATTTCTCATAGGCTCATAGCCCAACACATCCGGAAAACAACAGCTTGGGTCCTTCGGTAAATTGCGGGGATCAGTGATAGCGAAAGTTTACCCAATTTAGTTCGGCACTGGCTCCCTTCACGTAAGAGAAGGGCACCCAAGCAACTAACACCTGAGATGCGCATAGGTGTTCAAAATCCCGTCCGCCGAAAACATTAGGACGAGAACCGCAATTTCATCTCCGTCTCCTGGCCAAGAGCACGTCCCTATCAAATGGAGCGAGGGTCCGATTTGCGTCCCGCTACCTCAGGGCGTCGCTCGCACGCGAAACTGGCTCCTCGAACCGACGGCAGCAACGCAGCGGGAGTAGGAAAAAAAGGGGGGGGCTAAGAAGTTCCGAGCGCCTCGCGACGAAGAGCGGGAACTGACTTAACTTCGCCGCCGCCCCCCATTTCGCATTTAGCCGCCTTCGGCACTCGCAGGAAACAAAGCTCTCACCTAATCCCAGGCGAAGCGCAACAGCCAGGCAGGGCGCGCGAGCGCCTCGAGGCACGCGAGAAACCGCTCCAAGGCGTCTCGGAAGTCCTCAAATCTCACCCACCCCGAACTCAAGAAAAGGAAAATAACTCTTCCCCACCCCGTCCCTCTTCCCCTCCGCTCCCGCCCCCGTTTCTTCGCGAGACGTTGCGCACGCGCACCTTCTCTCCAGGCGCCTCAGCAAACCCGCTCAGGCTTTCGTTCAAGAAAAAAGGCGGAGATTAGAAGCGCAGAGAGGCGACCGCTATTGGATTGTGAGATCACCCAGAAGAGAAAGATCTGCGGCCTTTGGATTGGGCGAGAGGAAGTGACGCGCTTGCTTTCAAATGGCCTGGGATATTGAATAAACTTCAATCCCGAGGAAGCGGTGGACTGGTGGATGTTTTGTTCAAATTACGAAGGCACCCTGCGCCTTAATCCCGATTCACGGGAACTTGCCCACAGACACAGATGCCGGGGAGATAATGGAAGTTATACATTGCATGGAATCGGATTTAATGCTATTTACCGTGCGACAGAAGTACTGTTAATAGACTTGCTAATTGGATTTGATAGAGAACTACTAATCTAGGGCAAGTTGCAAAAGGCTTCAAATAAAGTACTTTATTACTCTGCAGGAAGCTCGCATTAAGTCGAGTCTCACCAGGCTCAAGGTTGACCCAGCCTTCCACCCTTCCGAGGTCGGTAAAATGAGGACCCACATTGTTGGGAGCAATATGCTGGCTCTGTAAACCGCTTAGAGGGCTGTGAAGCGGAAAAATAAGTGCCAGTGCTACATACCGCTTTCCCTTCTGTAGCAGCTAGCAATAGGCTTCTAGTAATGTAATGATGTTCCTCAGCTGTTGAAAATTCCCCTTTCAGCTTACCTTATAAAGAAAACAACGTGGCACACTTGTGTTTTGAAGATAATCTGTTCCTCAACTTCTGGGAATATTATTCTTTGAATTTTTCCTTCCAAGTATATACACTGGCAGGAGATCTATGGAGATTCTCAATCATCCAGGTCATGCGTGTCCCAAAGGTGCTTTCTCCAGGCAACTGTTCTTTTCCTTGGTTTTTTTCCTTTGAAAGCATTTCACTTCTCATTCAGGAAAAAAAAACTTCTGAAAAAATAGAACCGAAGAAACTTTTTGCAAGAAAAGCAAAATATTTTCAAAGGAAAGATCAGTTGCCTTTCAATGTAATGTTTGATTCATTGTATAGTACAGTATGGGACACTGGCAGGATTCATACTATACGTTGAATCAAAGCAAAACAAGTTCCATTATGGTTTACTAGGTAGATATAAAGTCCCAGTCAGACTTAAAAATGCCACTTCATTTGAAATGTAGAGATGCCACATATATTTCGCTCAGAAATGTAAGTTATCTGAACAATTACTATATCACAGCAAAGAAAGGCTTTTATATCTCTTTGCTATTTACCAATTATCTAGATCAGGGCTGTCAAACTCCCGGCCCATAGGCCGGATGCATCACGCACTGACCATGCCCACGCTGGTTTAGCAAAGGGGGGGAAAAAATGTCCTGATACATCATGTGATGCTGCCATGACGACGTTTGACACCCCGATCTAGATTTTTCCTGTCTAATATAGCAGTCCCATTACTCTCACCTGTCACCCCTCTCAACATCTAAGTTTTCTATCATCTGGCAATTTCTTTTTTCAAACATGTCGCTGGCCATTAAGAAAGACAAATAAATAAAAATAAGCAAAAAATTTAGTAAGGTACACCACCATTTCCCAAATGTTTACTTATACTTTTTGAAATAAATGAAGCAAACACACTACATACTTTCTCAATGTTTTATTGACTTATTTTCATACAGCTGTAGTAGGTATCATTATACAATGAGAACATTTATACAAACAACAAATATTCTTATTTTGTTGTATTGATGTGTACTTTATTTCTGAAGACTCTTTCAGGAAATTGCTACAGATAGAAAAAAGCTAAGGAATCTAATGACCTAAAAGATTCTTATGCTAAAAATATGAAAAGTTTTTAATTTACTTTTATAGTATAGGGCAGGTTTTTTTCCAATCTGTATTTAAGAAATTATTCCCAAATATTACAAAGTGAATTACTAACAGATTACGACAAGTTGAATATTTTTAAATGATAAAATACTGTTTCACATAATTTATCCTGAATGCTGCATTAGAATGTTGAGAGTTAACAGAGAACTAGTTTTTATTATCTACAGAACTAAACATAGTAAATTTGAAACACCATAGTTTGCATTACAGATCATGCCTTTAAAAACCCATTCTGAATTATGGTTGGAAAAAAATGTAAAAAAATGAACAGCCCCAAAAATAGATTTTTTAAAGCATGTGAGTTAGGCTTTAATACCGCTTTAAATATGCATCAAACCCCCTCATGTTCACGTAAGAACTTAAGAGGTCGAGAAATATATCGTCTGTGAGGGTGAGGATACTGGATATTGGCAGTGTCAGCATCGCAAGAGTGCTCTATCAGAGGAGGAAGAGGAGGAGGTGGTGGTGGTGGTGGTGGTAAGAGCTGGGCATAACTGGACCATCTTGATCCAGCCCATGGGGAATCCAGAGGGGGAAAAAAATACCTGAAAACAATTCAGACAGGAACACCACACAGAAGGGAAAAACAGAAAGAATAGTGGTAAATACAAGAACCAGAGAGGAAAGACACATGCTGGGACAAAATGAAAGAAACAAAATCAACTTTTCAGCTCAAATTATTAACAGTTTTTAAGTCTAAAAACTATTCTGAAGGAAAATTATTTTAGGAGATAATAGAAAATATGCCTTACATTCATTGTAAAATGAATATACTACATGTAAGTTAACTGATTCTGAACGATTGCATGCCTTCTCATTTATTTCTACAAATCATGCTGTTTTAATGCAATTACAGAAAAATAGACACAAATTATATATCCAGATTGGTCTGCTTATTTGCATCCAATTTATGTCAACTCTACTCAGATGAATACATCAAACTTAAAGTTAAAAACATAGTTTTACAATGTTAGATTTTCACAATATACAGAGTTGTTCTTTTTCCATTGCAATAACAGTCTGTGTGCTTATATACATCTCTCTGGAAAAAAATACAAGATAATCAAAAACTTATGAAATAATGGCTTAAAAGATCATTCCATACCACTTCTTATGACTTACCCGTAATAGAAGAAAACTTTGTAATCTTTACAATCTTTGGAAATGTACATAAATTTACAGAACAGAAAAGTTAGTAAATTTTGAGACAAGACATATTTAAAGCCACACTGACATGCCACTATATAAAACAAGGCAGTAATTGAATGTTTGCCCTAGGACGCCACTTCAGTTTATTTCAAGGCAACAATTGCACTGCACAGAACAAGATGTAAATACTTAGCAATGCAGGAACTGGTTGGGGTCACAAGATGATAATTCCCATACCGAATTAATTATACCATAGTACAAACATTCATTTCGACTGGATTTCCATCACAAAACCAATAAGATGAAATCTTACTAATTATTGCATGGATTCATGCTACTATAACATGCAATTATCATGTATGTTCAGATCATTCTTATCAAGACAACAAAAATGTTACTAATAATTACTAGTTACTAATAGTTTTGTGATTTTCATCTGAAGTAGTTCTGAAATAATATCAAAATAATTTGATATCAACTCCACAGTTGTCAAATTACAATGTGCCCACATTGTTTATAACTAATTGTATACTACAATCCATTAGCAAAACTAATTAAGAGTCTATGTGAACACTTCAAATAGCCAAACAAAGTTTAAATATTCAAAACAATTTTAATGAAAAACAGTTACTCCAATTGTTTTACATTAAAGATTTATCTCCTAACAAGCTGAGAATGCAAGGACAATAATCCTCTTTACATTAGTGAATTCTGCCTTTCTCTCACAACATGTCTTTTTGAGGGGAAGAAATGGAATCCATAAGAGAATCCTGTTACTTTTTTTGTTACAGAGTCAACAAGATCATACTGTGCTGGCTAGTACAGTACATAAGTAGTGTTTTTTAAAGAAGTGATTTGATTTGCATTTAGTAGTAGACAGATTGCTGGTGTCTTTGGAAGAGGTCAGACGCCGATGGGGAGGGGGGAAATATCGCTTTCCATTCCTGTGTGCATGCAACAAGCAGTAAAACAGCAAAGTTACTCCAGTTAGCTTGGTATCAGCTGTGCTTTCTGTTAAAAGGACATAATACAAATGGGGAAAGGAAAATGCATAACAATTTTAGACACACGTGGTTATAAGCACAATAAGAATACTGTAAAGCAGTAGTTGGTAGGTTGATTAATTCTCCAATCACTTTTCAAACATCACTTTATGTTAAGTATAAAATAATAACTTTGATCTTCTCACGTTAGTAGTGTTACTTGAACTGATTAACAAAGTATTGAAACCTGTGCCATAAAACCAATGAAGCACCCATCAACTTGTTTCTAAAAGCTAGAATTTACATTCTTGCCCTCATAAAATCTTTAGGAAATAAAATACATGTAGCTGGTTTTGTTCTACTTTCAAACTGCTATCAAAAAATAAGATTATTTTCAGATTTTTTTTCATAATCTTATTCCTGAACCTGAAATCATGATATGAAATGAGACCTTTGCACAATCTTCAGGGGAAATATAAGCAAGTATCTTGCTTAATTTAAACTGGTAGTAAGGCTGGTAAGTTTAATAAGCCCAAGGGCAAAAGGTGAAAACGTCTAAGAGCTTGTTCCTTCACTAAGTTTTTATTTTTTTCTTATTTTCTTGTTTTTCTAATAGAAATATATACAAAATATATTTGCTAGCTAGGCTGAATAACTGCAGCCCTAAAACTTCTTCAGCTCATAAGCATTTGTTAGGTACTTTTATTTTTCTCTTTCCTTATGTTTGATCAATCGCCATCATTGTGACATAATATACCGCAAAGAATCTTATAGCTAAAGTATAAAAATGTTACCATATACCAATTGTTTTATATATCTTGTGTTTGTCATCTGTCTTTTTCCGCAATCCAGTTGAGAAAGCAAATATAAGGAAAATTATATATATTAGAACAAAAAATTATGAAATAAGGATGTATTTATCTAAACAAGTGCAGCTCTATTTTCTGAATGACATAGAAAACTGCCCAGTCCCTTGGCTTCATCCAAAGACGCATGCTATATTTAACAAGACCTTGATTTTATAAAATATCTCCTCCTTGTATTTGTATAAAAATTGCAATAAATCTATCACGTTATTTGTATTGTAACTATCAATGTAGCTATTACAGCTATATCCCATTCCAATGGCAGTCCTAAAAAGTTAGTAAGCCAATGACAATTTATGTATTGAAAGTATTTAAACAAATTGATTCTCAAGTAAAAAATAGAGCTGAAGAAAGATCGTATTCCCAAACATTTCAAGATGTAGGAATATGGAAACTATGAAGTCAAAAGATCAAGCCACTCCTGCAAGTGAGGAGACATGTTACCCACCTGAGATATTGTAAAGTCTTCAAAATCGATTAGCTTTGGTAAACCTTCTTCTCCAAATTTATTCAATGGTCCCTTGAAACCACCCAAGCTACTGGGTATTATATCATCTAATAAATTCCACATTTTTTTAAAATTACATTTATATGCCGCCCTTCTCCAAAGACTCAGGGTGGCTTACAATTTTTGGGATACAACCCAATGCGCTCAGCAATAGCCTTCATTCCATTGTATAGCCTGCTTATTACTAAGCGGCATTTTACAAAGTCAGCTTATTGCCCCCAACAATCCTGGGTCCTTAATTTACCTACCCCGAGAGGATGGAAGGCTGAGTCAACCTTGAGCCTGGTGGGATTCGAGTCTGCAGTAATTGCAGGCAGCTGGAACTTAAGTGCTAGGCATTTTAACAGCCTGCACCACCAAGGCTCTATTTAATTATATGTTGTGTGAAGAATTCATTCTTTCATCTGCACTAAATCACCTTTCAGTTATCCAGCCAGTGTCACTGAATAACTCATCTTAATGCTATAGGAGGAAGAGAAACATCTCTCTGCCCATTTCCTCTGCATCTTGTATAATTTTAAAACCCACCTTGATCCTATCCTTTCTAAGTTGCCTTTTTTCAAGCTAAAGAATCCTAGACCTCCTTTCCTTGTACAGTACTTGTTTGAATTACTTCATCATTTTTTATCACTTTCTACAGCCCTGACATTTCATTTCAAACCTCATGGCCCGGAATGCACTAGACCATAGATTTGAAGCTAGATATTAAAAGCCTGGCAAATTTCATTTCTCTCCCTTCAAGGTGTCTAGTATGGATTTTGGTTGAAAGATAGCAAGATAAATTAGTGGTCAATTATAGGAAAATGAGATAATTATTTTCAACAGGAAAAAATAGAGTGAATAGTGCTTCCTATCCCACCTATTCCAGATTACTGCATATCAGCATTTGAAATAGAAGATGAATAATAAATGAAAGCAAGCTTGTTCATATTTTACCCATTATGTATATTAAAATAGCTCTGGTGCAACACTAATAGAACAAGCATAATTAAACAATTGAAGTGATTTTTAAACAATTGAAGTGATTTAAGTAATTAAACAATTGAAGTGAATTAAACAATTGAAGTGAAACAAGAATATGTATAAAATGATAGACATAGTCAACTTTTTAGTGACAATCAAGTCAGATATTTTGAGAATTAAGAACTAAGAATGTAAAGCTCTCATAAAAAGAAACCTACCTGCCAACAGATGTTCCATTGACTGAATTCTGGAGAGTTGAAGTTGCTGTGCCACCAGGAGCATTAAAAACTCCTTGCTGTGTGGAACTTGCATTGACTGGACTTCCATTGCCTTTCAGTATTCCAGTGCACTTCCAGTTATCCATATAATTAGCTAAATGGAAATATACAAATCCCATTTGAATTTTTACCAAAAAGTTCTACTTACATAGTTACAGTTAATATACAGGCTATCTGGGAAATGTGATGCTTTTGCCAACATTGGTCTTAGCATGAACTGGCCATCATTGCAACCAGGCCCACACAATTGGCCTGCTGGCATTTTTTAAAAAGTCAGTAAATTCACTGTTCCTGCTCCCAAAGATACAGCATTACTGAGATTGGCTATGCTAACAGAATCTTGCAAGTCTGACTGCATTTCCTTCCCTCCTTCACATCGCAGAAAGTTGTGGGGGAATCAATTTGAATCCCTTCATCATCAAAGAAGGGCCTTGGTGGTGCAGGCTGTTAATAGCCTAGCACTTAGCTCCAGCTGCCTGCAATTATTGCAGGCTCGAATCCCACCAGGCTCAAGGTTGACTCAGCCTTCCATCCTCTCAGGGTAGGTAAAGTGAGGACCCAAGATTGTTGGGGGCAATAAGCTGACTTTGTAAAAATGCCGCTTAGTAATAAGCAGGCATATACAATGGAAGGAAGGCTATTGCTAAGCGCATTGGGTTGTATCCCAAAAACTGTAAGCTGCCCTGAGTCTCCGGAGAAGGGCGGGATATAAATATGAATTAATTAATTAAATAAATAAATAAATAAATAAATAAATAAATAAGCATGCTTTTGCACATATTGTTATTTTAATATTTTTTGGTAATTTCTCCATGGTCATCGCCTTTCACATCTTATTTATCTTTGGATGGACCACAACTCCTTAATAAATGCCTCAGGTTGCCTTACTATACTATCCAATTCCATTATTTCTAACCTCCAAAGCAAAAATGTTCCACACAGCAGAGGCTGCTGCAGAAAAAGCTAGTTTTCTAGTCCCTGTCAGCCAACATTCTTTGGCTAACGGGATCTGCAGCATGCCCATCCTATTTGATCTTGTTACGGGTAGAAACTCTGGAAAAAAAGTAATCCCTCAGGAACCCTGGTCCCAAGCCATGTAGGGCTTTATAGGTAATCACCAGCATCTTCACCAGAAAACACACTGCAGAATGTGGCAGCATAGACAGTTATGAATGGCACATATTGCCTCTCTGTTCCATGAGCTGCAATGGTTGTCAATTAGCTTCCAGTTACAATTCAAGGTGCTGATTTTGACCTTCATGGCATGGACTAGGTTGAGGAGCTACCTCTTCCCAATTACATCAGCACATCCAATCACAGCAAAAGAAACATGTTGTGGATTCTGTCTGCTAAGGTGTTATATCTAGCAGGATACAGGAGATGGCATTTCTGCCATGGGACCTGTTCTATTTAACATTATCTCCCCCCTCCCCCGCCTGAGATGAGAATGGACCTTTCTCTGCCATCCTTCCAGAAATCTCTCAAAAATTGACTATATCAACAGGACTGGTAGTCTCAAGGGAATGATGATCTGCTGAGGTATGTTTGGCGTATCCAATGCTCTTACTTAGCCTTTTAAAAATAATCAGTGTTTTACTTGTAGTGTGTTTAAGTATTTTATTTTATGGTTTTACGGTATACTTCAGTGTCATGAAATGAGTGTGGAGGGAGGGAGGAAGAGAGGAAAATAGATGCTTACCCTTCCAAAGCCTTACACATCCATCATCACCTGAAGATGCAAGTACTGTGCCAGTTATATTCCAGCTCACACGCCAGACTTGGGAATTGTGATGATCAAACTGCGCCACTAGCTGAACTTCAAATTTGGTCAATCCAGAGGAAGTACTCAGCTCTTTTCTATTAAAAAAAGTACACATCTAAATTGTACTTTAGTTTACTCAATACATGCTACTTTAAAAATTATATTGTTTCATTTTAATATATTAATAAAGAAATCATTTGAAAAAAATTAGAGTTAAACATTGAATAGAACTTCATTTTCCCTTTATGGCCTGCAACAAAATAATAATTATTATTTAGCAATTATTAACTAATTGCTAAATAAAATTATTAACGGTAGATTACTAAGTATCTCAACCTTGAGAACAAAGTTATGCACAAATGTTTTATATTAAAGGACTTGTTTGCAAAACTTACCTTAGGGGTTTTAATGTGAATATTCGTACATCTTTGGTAGCTACTGCCAATATATGGAATGATCTTCCAAGGTTTGGAGCAAAGGCAATGTCATGCACAGGATCTGTGACTGTCATAAGAGTTTCCGCTTTTGCATACTTCCTGAGTAACATATAAACAGAGTACAGTATTTATTCTTATAACGTACATTACAGTCCAGTTGCCTTTTGAAAAAAAAAACGTTAACCAAATTCTTTCATGTAAGCTTAATTTTTAATTCTACTTAAGACTTTATGCCAGATTTGATTTTTTTTTAGCTGATTCCAACTAGTATCAATAGAACCATGAGCAAATTTTAACTAATTTTGGGAACTATGATGGAGGACCACTATTTATGAAAAGGCATTTCTTGGCTGTACGGTTAACTAGCCAAGCATCTTCACTGCCATGTATATTTATTTTGGATGTTTCCCTTGTTTTTCTGGCTTTAAAATATTTTTAGTATTTATTTTTTTGAATTGTAAGCTGCCCAGAGTCATTGACTGACATTGGCAACTATAGGAATGGAATGGAATGAATGAGCACTCATATAATTGTATTCATAGAACTTTTTTATTTGGATTTTCACTATAGCTATACTGTAAAACCAAAAACATATCAAGAACTAATGTACACTAACCATTTAATATATTTCATTTCCAAAATGCCATTTTAGTAATTTTTATTCATATCTCAATGTTTCAGCAATATCACCACACATTTAATTATAATAGTTTTTTTTCTCTCACCTGGTATTTTCATTGTATTCATATATCTGTACTTTAGCCAGTATATTAGGACTACCATCATCACTTCCTACAGCTATCATAGGAGCATGGGCACGAGAACTACAATTAAAAATGAAATATTCTTAGACAACATTTTTAACAATTAGAACTACAAAAGAATTAGTTTAAAACAACTATGGATAATAAATCCAAAATTCTCCCTGTGTCATTCATCGCTTATATTCACATACAGGAATCAAATTCATGGTTTTTTTCTTAGTACGGTAGTACATTCTGAGATACTTTTGATTGAAAATAACTTTGCAGAGCCTCAGTCATTTATATCTCTGCTGACTGATCCTTCAATTATAAATCCAAATTTTCTTCCAGTTCTAACATCTCAATACTAGAAACTATAATTTTATATGCCAATTGCAGAAAAAAGATGCATATTAGTTAAATTGTGCTACAGCGTTTCAACGACTTCTTCAGCTTCAACCACAATAATAGACGGGCAAACAATCAATACAAACTCATGTTTCCAACTCAATTTCAGAAAATACTACTTCAGAACAGAGTGGTCAACGCCTGGAATGTTCTACTCAACTCCATTGTTTCAGCCTCAAACCTTCACAGCTTCAATCTCAAACTGTCTACCATGGACCTCACCCCATTCCTAAAAGGTCCATAAAGGGTGCGTGCATAAGTGCACCAGTGTGCCTACCATCCCTGTCTTACTGTCCCCGTTTATCTGTACTTGCTTACTTTATGTTGTTTATACCTATACCTGCTATCTTGTACATGTTTGACAGACAAACAAATAGTTTCACATTAAGATATTTTTTCATGATTCAGTAGTTCTTTTCTAAAGAATTAATCTTACCTTGAAGGATTCCAAGAAATACAACTGCAGCTTAATTTACATGAAATTTCATGCTGAAGTGACCACTGACTAAGATTCATAACATCTGGAGCTTCGTATATTCTAACAACTCCATCTGCTGAACATGTTGCTAACATGAGACCCATATGTTTGGGAGCAAATTTGACATCTGTAACTGATGTCCTACTATCAACCAAAGTAGTCCTCTTTACCTAAAAATACAGCAGTTGTAAGAAGGAAGAAAATATTAATAATTGGAAGTATGGTTATAATTGCACATATAATTTATAGTATTGAAAAATGGGGATTTTGTATTAGAAATCTTTAAAACTACAAAGTTACAAAAATATGATTGCTTCATATTTCAAAATGATTAATGGAAATATATTATTCCCAGAAGAGGAAAAAAACCCGGAGTGCTAGAAACGAACATGAATAATATTAAGGGATCTCTTAAAAAATAAAATTCTGATCCATTTTTAAGAAGTAAATTGGGAAGCCAACAGACAATTCCCTTTGGCACACAAACTGGATCCCATACCACCAGCAGACGACCAACTGGGAGCGGCGGGATAAGGAATGCTAAAAGGACAGAAATGAGGGAGATAGGCAGATGCGGGAGATATGGACTGCATGCTGTCATAAACGTGAATAAAAATTTTACCACATTAAATGCAGCAGCACTGCTACAGCCATAACTTTCAGAACTGGTCATAAACTCAATTCATTCAGCATCACTGTGAATGATTGCTGAACAAATAGTTGTTAAGTAACAACCAACTGTGTAAAAACAACATTCTGCTAGGATTTTGGCTTCAATTCTAACTTCTTCCATAAATGAAATAGATATACAGATCATAGTGACTCATTATGGGATTTTGCAAAGAGAAATATGAAAGAAAATTACAAATATAAAATACATCTGTTAATCTGAATATTTTATTTGCTAAATTTCACTGACATCAAGAATATCATACATTCTAAACATTCCAAAATATCTATTTTTCAAAACTTACCCAGTGACTTTGTCCCCGAAGTTTATCATTTGATTCTCCTACTATTTCTTCCCAAACAGCAGCTGTTCTGTCAAAAGAGCAAGAAGCCAAGACCTGTCCAAATTCCGGATGAGCCCATGTCACACGCCACACAGATCCACTATGTGTCTGCAGAATGAAGATAAATTAAAATGTACAGTGAATTCGTTAGTGCTTTGATCTAACCCATGTTAATTTAGTAGCCACTATTCCTCTACGTTACAAATAAGCATAATTGCAAAAGGAAAAATTGGAACCATAACCTTAGAACATTTATAGCAATAGCTAAGCAAAGTGATGAGCAAAAGAGAAAACAAAAATAAAATGACAGCAATAATAGACTATGTATCTAGGCCACAGGTGACAAACTCGCTGTGTTACATTGCCATCACGAGACATTTTTCTCCTTTGCAGACCTGGGATAGGCATGGTTTGCCTATCCCAGGCCCCGCAGACCACCAGTTTGATACTCCTGATCTAGGCTATACATAGCCAATGAAAAATAGGCTACACATTTTATTAAGACATTAGAGGAGACAGAAGAAAGTTGTATTAGGGAAGAACGTGGGTCTAATGGTAAAGGCTTTTGCCTTCCCTAAGCTGCGGCATACAAGAGATCTGAATACTTAATTGTATATGTATGCAAGTAAGCAAGGGTAGAATCTTGATGGAACTAGAAATTCTAGCAATGGCCAATTGTCCATCAGTCAAATCAATGGAAGCTTCTGTTCTAAATATGAGAAATGTGATCTTGCATGGCAAATCTAAGAAAATATAAGGTTTCAAGGTAGAAATTCAGCACCATGACTTTGGTGAAGTGAAACATGGGACGTTGGCCCAGCATTTAAAATAAAACAATCTTTAGCGGGAATAAGTAATATAATGCCTGTGGACACTAGCAAACCTACACACAACCCACAAGGCAGGCCCCTTACCTTGCCTGCTGTAGTATCTACAGCACTAGAGAGAAAGCAAGGACTACCAATTGCCCTACTGGTAAATGACCATATCTCTCATGCAGGCAATATTGTGAAAATGCAAGCTCTAATAATGGCAGCCATTATGTAAAAACTCCTAAAACATATTCTCAAAATTCTGATTGTACCCATTAGTCCAAAAATTAAAATGGGCAATTTTCAATAACCACAGCCAAACAGATCACCCAGTTCCAACAAAACCATTTTCAGGAATGCAGTTGTCCCCCAAAATATAGTGTCACCTGAATAGAATCAGGACAGGACAGGACATGCCAGAACAAAGGCAAAACTGTTCAAGTGGGGAATGGCTGAGAGCCCACAATGTAATTGCGGTTCACCGGGAAAAACTATAACACATATAATTCTCATCAGGAAATTTCAAGGCACTTGGGATGATCTCATCACACCCACATCAGAAGCAGTCAGATATCTTTCTTAGATATTGAATTTTAACATCTGTCCCATTGCAATCCTATGGCTCCATATTATGGTGATTTTATTGTGGTTTTATCTTAATATTTTATCTCCTATATTGTATTGTTCACATATATAGGTAGTCCTCGACTTACCACAGTTCATTTTGTGACTGTTCAAAGTTACAAAGGCATTGGAAAAAATGACTTATGACCATTTTTCATATTTACAACACTTATAGCATCCCCATGATAAAAATTCAGAAGCTCGGCAACTGACTCATATTTATGACAGAGTCCCAGGGTCATATCATCATCTTTTATGACCCTCTGACAAGCAAAGTCAATGGGGAAGCCAGCTTCACTTAACCATGTTACTAACAACTGCAATGATTCACTTAACAACTGTGGCAAAACTCACTTAACAAATGTCTCACAACAGAAATTTTGGGCTCAATTATAGTTATAAGTAGAAGTATCCCTGTATATAATTGCTGATGCTTTATTTAAACTATATTTGTATATCAGTGATTGAATGACTTCTGTAGACGCCATATGATAAATTAATAAGTCCAAAAATTTTGCATCTGTTTAACATTATCCCAAAAAACTACAATCCTAAACACATTTAGAAAAACGTGAGTTTTATGTGAGTATTGCAGTTTCAAAAACTTGGATGTACGAGATGACAGCAAAGAGTTAAGAGTTTCTGTATGTCTTTGTTTCCTTCTTCTGACACTTCAGATTTTTGCAAATCAGATATAGCAGTCCTAGTCCCACTGAGAATAAAGAAAATTATCTTTAGGTAGGCATCACAGGATTTTAGAACTCATTGTTTCCTTTTGTTAAGGTTTTACATGTCAAATAATATTCTATATAACACCAAATTATTTTAGATTCAAATTCTTACCTTCCAACTGGCAGTACAATGCCATTCTCCATTTTCACCTTTGTCCCAAACCTAGAAAGGCAAACATGTTTCATTTAAAATGAAGACATATATGATTCTTCATAACAGTTCTTGTAGAAAATTTTATCAGAAAGAGACTTCTTAAATTCTCCAACTAGATTCCAGGTCACATATAAGACAAATAAGAAGCTGCACATATTCTTAATAGGTACAAAAACCATAATCAAGTTCTTAAGTTTTTCCTTCTAAGCAAACAATCTTGTGACTAAGAAGTAATTCAAAACAGTATCTAACCATATTCGGCTTCATAATAATTCTTCAACTATTTAATACAGCACATAGAGCTATTTAAACCTCTCCAATTACAAAAATGAATTTGGGCTTCTGTCACAGAAACATTTTGTGATGTACCTTTGCTTTGTTACCTCAAAAATCTCTATGAACTAAGAACATAAAGGATATCATTAGGGTTTGTTGTGGTAACATATTACATTAAGGAAAGAATAAGACTATCCAACTTCTGATTTCTATGTAAGATTTGAGGTTTACCATTCCATTTGAATTTGCAAAAACAGACTTTGAAATAAAAATACACTACAATTTCAAATTCCAATGATTATAAATAAGTACATGGGAACTGCAAGGGAGTGTGGTTAGTGCAAAGGGATAAAATGTCAACTTGCAATTCTTAATAATAGTTCCCTTTGCCTTAAGTGCAATAGTAGGTGATTACATTATGCTAAGCTGTGGTTTCCTTAACTGTAGTAAATCACAGTTGGGAAGCTTCAAACCTACTAAACCAAGAACAATGGCTTCCAATTAAAACGGTAAAGGTTGGCTTCGTGCAATGTACCAAACCTAAATGCCATCAGTTAAGCATGCTGTGCAAACCCAGCCAAAGTGGTCTCTCCTCTACTTATTAAAATGCTGAACTGACTCGTGTTGCTCAACATAAGAATGCCTTATCCTACTCACAGCAACTGCATTTCCTACCAAACCCAGTTGGGGCGAAAGGACCCTATAGGAAAACTGCGACTAGCCTGAACGAGCATGTTGACTTGACTCATCTTCCTAAATTAATTTAAAAAAAAGAATACATAATATCGCCCCGAGCCTTTCCCACACCTTAACACTCTGGTCACTAGAGCAAGTCGCCATGCGCCGTCCATGGAAGTCAAAAGAAACATCGTGGATGAGGTCGCGGTGATCAGCTGCGATGCTTCGCGCCACGAACATCCCGGCGACGTCGCCGTCTCAAAAAACGTTTCTTTCCTCAGCAAAAGCAGTGAAACCTTCGTCCCCACGCCACCCTCCGCGAAAATGAATGCTCTTTCGCGCAGCTCAAACAGGCGCGCCCGGCCTCCCAGAATTACGTTAAGCGTCGAGCTTTCGCCAAAAGAAAGCGACGAGTCGCTTTCGTCACTAGCGTTTACGCTAGTGTGCCCTTAGTGTGCTCGACTAAGGAGAACTTCGAAGGCGTGGACTTCTATCCCCAGAATTCCCTAATCCCATTCTCGGAATCTTGGGAGTTGAAGTCCAGGCGTCCTAAAGTTGTTGAGGTTAAGAAATACTGCCTCAAATGCAGACACAGCCCCAGAAGTTTACGAGAGAAATTTAGCAGAAGTCGAAATTCTGGTCGAACCGACAAAGCGCATGAAATATGGGCCGATAGGGAATGAAGACTTGGAGTAGCCCTCTAAAAAGCACTGAATTGCATACCAAAACCCCTGGTTTTTATTATGTGGCTGAATTGAAAATGAAACGATGTCCAGCTATGGATATGCCTGGGGGACAAAAAACCCCTTGATACTACATGAATATATGATCGGTACACGGAATGTCAAAACTCTGAATCCAGAAAAATTGGATTTTTTCAGAGGGGAAATATGACTAAACATTGGCATTTTGGGAGACCTGAAAGAGGCTTTACAATGACAACCAGGGTTATGGTTTTCTCATATAACATATGCCTGTGAAAGCTGACCCTTCAGAAAGGCAGAAGAAAATATGCCTTTGAATGTGGTGCTGGAGAAATTGCTGAAAAAATGCTAGGACTCGAGAACAAATGGTGCAGTCTTCCATGAAGTAAAACCAGACTACTCACTAGAAGCACTATTGAGGAAGCTAAAATTCAACTATTTTGGACACAAAGGAAAACGTCAGTGCACAAGACCTTGGTATTTAAAAAAAGGAAAGGGAGTCAAAAAAGACAGTTAAGGAAACAAATATGAACAAATATGAATACAGCTGACAGATAAGCCTGGCAAAATTGTTTCATGTCATCAAGCTTCAGAAGTGACTGAATGGCACCCAAAACAGTTTGCAAGCCATGTAAAACTAGAGTTTGCAAAGCAGAAGCAAAAAATTATTCACTCACCATCAGATTTAAGTTTTAAATATACTATCAAAGATTCAGTTAGGCCTAGAAAAAGGCAGCAAAAACCCCTGATAATGATCCAACATAATTGGTTAAGCTATATGTTGCTTATAGTTTACCAGATAAGTCATGCGGCTCGTGCAACATTTTAAGCCATAAATCAACATTTACAAGCTACTATATTTGCCTTCACACAATTCAATTCATCCCCAAATAACCAAATTATTCATAATTCACAAACTTTGGTCATTGTAATGCGAATGATATGTATAGTCCGTTTCGTAGCTTGAACCTAGCTTAGCTGTGCTTCAATAAACCACAATTTAATCGTAGCTTAGCTCGACGCAAAAACCCAGCCCCCGAAGTCCACCCACTCCGGGAACTTCCCCACACAAAGCGACCAATGACCCAATCCCAGGTACGCATTCCCTCTTCCCCTCCTCTCCGACAGCGGGCGGGGTTTAGCGCTAATCCATTAGGTGGGCCACGCGCATGCGTCCGCTCCAGAGGAGCCCCGCTAAGTGCGTGCGCGGTGCGGAAGTTCGTTGAAGGTAACGCGAACGGCGGAGAGGGCGGGCTCGCCGTCCTCGCCCTGTCAGCAGCGGGAGGTAGGTGATGAAGTTGCCGATTGCCAGCGGCTCTCCTCCAACCTTCTGGCTACCGCCGCCATTATGTCCGTCATCGCCACGATAGAGCAGGAGTTCCAGGAGGTCGACGATGCTAACGACTGGCAGCCCCGCTACTTGGTGAGTGAGGGTGGGGCCGCGGGCGGGGGGAAAAGTTTAGGAGCCCCCGTAGGCCACTTCAAGCGGAAGAGGAGAAGAAACCGCCGGGCCCCGACGGGCATTCTCAGGTACGTGCAGAGGCTCGGGGAGAGGAGTGCGCATGTCGTGAATTTCAGGAGGGGGCCGCGAGGAGAAGCGAGAAGCGCTGGGGGCCGAAAGGGAAAGTGGGCGAGAGGCTTCCAAACGACGCGCCCTCCGTCGCCAGCTTAAGCGGCGGGCAAGGGCGCGGAGAGAGAGGCAAAGGCTTCAGGCGGCGAGGAAGTTTGGTAAAGCCCGTGGCTGAGCTGCTCCCGCTGGTTTGTTCCCACTTGGTTGTCTGGCTGGACACCCTGGATACCAGCTTCTTGGGCTCTTGAACTTCATAACTCTTGAACCGAATACAGGTAGTCCTCGACTTACGATCACAACGGAGCCCAGAATTTATGTTGCTAAGCGGGAAATTTGTTTTCCCCCCTCCCGTTGTTAAAAATTAGGCACTCTGCAACCATCATAAATATGAAGCAGTTGTCAAGCATCTGAATATAAATCACGTGACCAGGGGGATGAGGCAACAGTCATAAATATGAAAAATGATCATAAGCCACTTTTTTCAGTGCTGTTGTAACTTTGAATGGTCACTAAATGAACTGTTGTAAGTTGAGGACTGCCTGTATTTTAAAGGGGAATGGGCCATCTAAGAAAAGGTTATTATTGCCCTTGAGGGCAGCTGCAAATGATAGTAGTGTGGATGTGATTGTCATACCAAGTGTGTTTTGTGCTCAGTGTTGAGATACCTAGATTAGAGCAAACTGTCTTGATCGCTTTCCAGATGCTTTGGTCAGCCTTAATTCTGGTTTATGGGAAGGGATTGTTAGCGTTAGCATGGAATGAGTTTGTTTAAAACGGGAAACATCTTGCTATAAAGTTGCTTCTTATAACATTAGGGTTTTCAAAAACAGCATATATGCATTTCCTTGTAGATTTCAATTAGATCCTAGTGAATGGGCACAAGAGTAGCTATATGTCAAAATAACTTTCCTAAACTTGTATGGCAGATAGACTTATCACCGAAGTAGGATTATGATTATGAAACCAGGCATTACAGTATCTTCTTAGGGTCATGTAGTCAATATTTATGCCTATTTAATACTAATAATAGGCTTTATGTCCTCACAAGAATAATTGGTTGATACTAGAGTTGTTAGATTTAACAGTTAAACAGATCTAGCTGTGTACTAAAGTAATTTTTAAAAAAGTAATAAAAAACGTCCTCTTTTCATAGAACTTTGGGAAAGAGGTTGTGCAGGATGCAGGCATGACCCTAAATGTTAAGCATACAAACATTGAATCTTCATGTCTGTACAAGGCTAAGGACAAGGATATCCTCCAAAAGCTGAATAGGAAAGAACTGGTGGAGTAGTATTTAAAAAAGAATATATTTACAATTGAATAGTTGCCTAAACATTTCCAGAGAGACATCTGTACTGTATATCTATAAATACGTTTCTTGGTATCTTAAAGAGTATTCATTGTGGTTGCTCTTACATAGGATAATTATCCATATTTTGTAAGTATTCAAGTTTTGGTTGAATAACCACTTTTTAATCTTTGCTTATATTGCACACACAATTGGAGGAAAAAAGTACTAGTATTGAAAGTACACTTCTGTCTAGTAGAAAAATTCTCAGTGTTCTTTAAGAGTCTTGTAGGAGTGGAATTGACAATGTGTTAGATACTAGTTACTCTGGATTATAGTTTGTGACAGATGGGTATGCTAGGTGGAGGTTGTGAAGTTAAAGATCTAAATGACAATTGAGTATTACCTCTCTCTGTTGGAAGATTGCAAATACAAATCAGAAAAGATGAATTGGTATCTTCCATGTGATAGGTAACTTGTTCGATGGTAATATTAAAGTGAACACCAGCAGAAATAGTATTAATGGTGACGTATCATAATTCAATCTGAGTTTTTGATATAAAATAGCAAAAGATTCTAGGAAATACTCTGTTTCAACTAACCATTAGGAGAATCAAGTGGATGTCATTTGAATTATTTAATACCCTAATCAAGAAGTTTTTAATTGACTTGGGCATACAGTAAACTTTTTATGCTGAAGGTTATTGGCACCTTTTTAATACAGTAAAAATATAGTTTACCCTTCCATTGTGTAACTTTCTAGTTTCACATTTTATCATAAATTATCAGAGGGCAAACCTCTCTGAGAGCGAAAATTCGCTAAAGATGGTCACACTAGTGGAGTCGCCGCTTATGGCAGTGTCATTAATCACATGTCACCCACGATCCGGACTCAACCTTTCCCGGTTCCGCGCGTGTAAACATCATAACATTTGAGTGAGCCTGCAATGGTTAGGAGACCAATGTCCGTGCAGTCCCTGCGGCTCAAGGCCAAAGCCGGATGGTTCGTAAAGCAGTCGCCGGTTAGAAACGATGACAGGGAGGTGGTGCACCAATACAGAAGGGGAAACAGCGGCCCAACAGTGAATATCGACGTGGTCAGGCTGTCCGTATTTGGAGACCTTGATGTCCCAGGTCTCCAGCATTCGGTAACCAGACACTATGGAGACATCCATGACCCAGAGCCGGTTCATCGCCTCCATAAGTAAATCCGGTTTAATGAATGAAGTGCCGGATGTTATGATGGTCTTGACAATTGGACAGAGGCCTTGCCGTCGCAGGAATTGATCCAGGCGCTGCACGACACAGTTGTGCCGTGCACATCGGGCATCATGCATCACCTTACAAACTTGCAGGACATGGTTGATTGTCTCCAGGGCCCGGCAGGCTCCCCTACAAGTCTGCTGGTGGTCTGGCGATCAGCACCTCACGCACTCCTTGATCTCATAGGGAGCACGCCGCCCCTCAACTGGATCCCCCTTAGATACAGACTGGGGAACACTTGGATGGCAGTGTCGATCCTGGGGACCCCCAGCTCCTGACCATCGAAGGATGTCAGGAGCACAGTCTTCCACTCCTCCCATGCCTCAGCCTTCGTTGTTACAGCAGCAGCGTTAACTCTGCACGGCCGGTTCATCCGGCGCCACAGAAGACCAAATGCATCCTGGCGCTGAACAATCTGAAACAGCATGGTGGGATGGGATGCTATTTTACTCTTCCATTGTATAACTTTCTACTTTCACAATTAATGTGATGAACTTTTACTGCTGTCTTTGCTCCTCCCCAAGGCTTTACCTCATCAGGTGCTGAGCCACAGACTGATAGGAACTGAAACTTCAAACTGAAATTTAATTCAGTTTTATACATAAATCTCAATGCTAGTACTTGAAGCACACCATTTTTTAAAGCTTTATATGTCTGTTTTAACCAAATGTCTGACAGCAACTGAGTTGGTAAAAAATTGTTCATAAAATGGCTGTACTTTGCAATTTGTGAAATACCACAGTTGTGCAAGCATAATAAAAATGTGACTGCCATGCACGCAATCCTGCCTATTTGTATACTCAATATAAAATTAAGTAATTTAGTGATCTTTTGAAGTTAGCTATTTTTCATTGGTAAATAAGCAAAGTGCTTTTTAGTTGGGTTTCATGAAATTTTGTGTTAGGAATTTTACTTAACTAGATTATTGAATGTTATGTTAAAAAAATTAGCATATGAGCAGAAGAGATGAAAGAAATTTCTTATGCAGGAAAATCCCTCCCTAGCAGAATTGTAATTATAATGGTCAATAATGATGCGTATTAAACTGAACATGTATAACTGAGTTAACAATTAGATTGGGGACTTGAGGTAGATTATAATTAGACATAAAATTATTTTATTCCATTTTAATAATTTGTATTATAATTATTTGAATTTATCAGCTTCTTAGAAGCTAAGCTTGGTTTTGAAGTTGGAACCCTAAGAATGAGGCAATAGCAAACCACTTAAACAAAAACTTGCATAACTATAGGGATGTAGAGATTTGTCCAATTCTTGGACTTGAAAAAACAGAACAACTCTAGTCTGCAGAAGGAAATTAACATTTGTTTCTCCCATACAGAATATAGCTATACTAAACACTGTTATGTTTCTACATATGGATGGTTGATGTGTTGACAGTGATAATTATAAGAAAATATATATTTGCCCAAAATTTACTCAGTTGAAATATGATTATTTTTGGATGTGTGCTGTGGCAACCTCTCAATGTGCTTAATTTATGGATCAGCCTTCTATGTAAAGCTAATGAATTAATTAACAAAAATATCATTATACAGATAGTCCTCATGTTACAACAGTTCATTTAGTGACCATTCAACATTACAATGGCATTGAAAAAAGTAACTTATGATCATTTTTTCATACTCAACACCGTTGCAGCATCCCCATGGTCATGTGATCATAATTCAGATCCTTTATAACTGACTTGTATTTATGATGGTTGCACTGTCGTGGGGGTCCTATGATCCGCTTTTGTGACATTCTTACAAGCAAAGTCAATGGAGAAGTCCGATTCACTTAACTGTGTTACTAACAATTACTGCAGTGATTCACTTAACAACTGTGGCAAGAAAGGTTGTAAATAGGGCAAAATTTATGTAATAAATGTTTCACTTAGCAACAGAAATTTTGGGCTCAATTGCGATAATAAGTCGAGGGCTACATATACTGACAAGAGCCCCTGTTATATACAGGAGTAGTCAGAGTATGAGCTCAGATTGAGTTACTAGTGTTACCTTAATTTTATCCATGTCTTTTAACTACTGCCATATTCAGGTGAACAGAACATAGACCAAATGACTGAATTTCTGTGTAGTATAAAAAGGAGTGGGTATGAACTCATAAATTCAAGGCCTTTTTCTTATCCTGTAATGCACAATTTTAATGTCCTTTTGTTCTTCACAAGGATTTTTCTATTTCATACTTCTATGTTTCAGTTATTAATAAATTGAGCATAATTTTTTAATCTGCCTTTGGTGGTAGCTTAACAGAAATATTAAGTATTGTAATATTCTGATTTTTTTTATTTTTAATAACTTGTTTGAAACTTATTTTCATTTCTAAGGTACAAATGTGTCTTCTATAAAAGCTTATATTGGTGAGGTTTTTGATATGATACCATGAATCAGGAACTGTAAACTCCCCAAGAGTCACAATTCTAATGAATGCATGCAGGAAAGTATAAAAGTTTCGTATCTAGGGAAGCTTTAGAGCTCATTAATGTCACACATGATCAGTTCTCCACTCTTGTTCTTAAGTTTTCAATCTATGAAAAATGAAAGATGAAACAACTTCATCAAATATATATATAGTGTCTTTTAAAGAATGACTGGTCCATTTAATTTTGTTTTTACAAAAAAATTGTTTCACACAATTAAGATTTGTTAACTATTGCTATTTTTTCAAGGATATACGGCATCAATCCAGTGATCATCCTCATAAAGTGGCAAAGTATGCAGAAAACCGGAATCGGAACAGATACAGAGATGTGAGCCCATGTAAGTAAGATTTCATTTACTGTAATCCATGCATGTCACCTGTAGTCCGTGGGCTGCATATGGCCCTGGACAGCTAATAATGTGGCCCCACTAAATAATAAAAAATAAAGACTTGTGGTCTTTTTCCTCCTTTAAAAATTTTCATTTTATCTCTGTGGAACTCAAGTTAGTGTGGAACTGTACATAAGATTTCTAAGCAGTATTCTGTCCTGAAACTGACCAGGCTCAACAAAGAGGCTGCAGCAGCACTCTGTGATCATACCATGAAATCTAAGATAATTTTATAAATAATTTTTCAAATAATTCCAAGATTATTCCTCCTGTTATTTGAGTGAATTTACCATATTTTTGTAAATTTTTGTGTATATCTTCTATATACAATTAACAGTACCTGAACTTGCCTTAAGAGTGTTGAAACAAGAGATAGGGGTGCATTCTCTGTCTCCTTCGTTTCTTAGCGTCTTCTTTGGAGCAAACAGAACTGTGTTGTGATAAGTATGTTTGATTCTATTATTTTCTGTGTGTTTTGTATTAACGTAGTGATGTTTGAATAGAATCAAATTAACTAATTTTAAAGAATTGAACAAGTAGAAGCTTGGAAAGTGCAAGACTTTTCCAATATTTTATTTGGGCTTTATCACTCTCATTTTGATGTATTTTCAATTTCTTTTTGAATTACTGTCTCATCTTTTTAAACTATTGGACACTAATTGGTATTAGAAGAGGTAAATGCAAATGTTTACATAAAATCAAAAGACAGAAGGAGTTATTTGTGCCCCTGAGTCCAACTTCTTGTTCCATGCAATCCCCAACAGATAATTGTTCAGTGTCTGTTTAAATATATTTAGCAGGAGGCCAGGTCTCTAGGTATTTGGTTCCACTTATGAACTG
Organism: Naja naja; assembly: GCA_009733165.1. Taxonomy (NCBI): domain Eukaryota; kingdom Metazoa; phylum Chordata; class Lepidosauria; order Squamata; family Elapidae; genus Naja; species Naja naja. The sequence goes on from CM019150.1 coordinate 165,726,969, forward strand.
CTCTTACTTTTTCCTAACAGTTATTTGTCTCTTCTTCATTTCAGTCCATTTGTGTGTTGTCAGTCCTTTTCCCGTAATACATTAATTTTGAATTCTGTTCTTCTCAAATTTATCTGCATTTTTATCTGCAAATTTAAGGAATATTTACTCACAAAATACTGAACAATACAGGATTCAGGATTTACCTCTAACCACTTAATATCTCTTTCCATTTTAAAGAAAAAACTGGGAGATGATTTTTGAGCTAACAATGTGTTTTATTCCCAGCCCACACACAACAGGCTTACTTTTTAGATTGCTTGGAATACAGGTAGTCCTCAACTTATAGCAGTTCATTTAGTGACCGTTCAAGTTACAGTGGCACTGAAAAAAATTACTTATGACCATTTTTCACAGTTACAACCATTGCAGCATCCCTATGATTATGTGGTCAAAATTCAGATGCTTGGCAACTGGTTCATATTTCTGACCATTGCTTTGTCCCAAAATGATACGATACCCTTTTGCCACCTTCTGACAAGCAAAATCAATCAGGAAGCCAAATTCACTTAACAACTGAGTTACTAACTTAACAACTGTAGTGATTCACTTAATAACTGAGGCAAGCAAGGTCACAAAATGGGGCAGAACACATTTAACAAATGTCTCACTTAACAGAAATTTTGGGGCCAACTGTGGCTGTAAGTCAAGGACAGCCTGTATTTCCATTGACATCTTTGCTGGAATCAAGAGGTATTCTCTCTAGCATTTCCACAATCTACTAAGCTAATCAAAAAGTGTAATAAAATAAGTCTCACCATGGTGACTTCTGGTAATTATTGCATTGTTTTCTAGCTGCTTGTGGGTTGATCCTTTTATGAAATGCTCTTAAAATCTTTTCTGGTATCAGTATCAGGCTGACTGATCTGTAGTTCCCCTGAGTCACTCACTTCTCAATTTGAAGACAAAGACAATGTCAGTTTTAGCATTCCTGACACAATTTCTACAATTTGAAGTTACTTGCAAATGTTTTTCTTTGCTGATCTGACCATTTTTCTATTCCATGTTTCTATGTCCCTTTTTGGATTCTCACGACATACATACATACATACATACATACATAATACATACATATTAATACTGTAGACATTTTCTGTTATATTATTTAGTTTCTAAATGAGGATTGTAGGTGACACAAATTTGAGGTGGTTCCACTGAGACAAAGGATTGGATCTATTCTCTTTGAGATAACTCCTGAAAGCATAACTCTTTCTGCATTTGATTTGGTGGCTCAGGCTGTAAATGCCTGCTCTTAAGATCCAGCTGTCTACAATTATTGTAGGCTCGAATCCCACCAGGCTCAAGGTTGACTCAGCCTTCCATCCTCTCGGGTAGGTAAATTGAGGACCAAGATTGTTGGGGGCAATTAGCTGACCTTGTAAAATGCGCTTAGTAATAAGCAGCATATACAATGGAATGAGGCTATTGCTGAGCACATTGGGTTGTGCTCCAAAAATGTCAGCCCTGAGTCTTCGGAGAAGGCATATAATTAATAAAAAAAGTTAGATAAAGTCATCATCCCCGCCACCTAAAAAAGTTATAGATCAGTAGTCAGATCAGTACATCAAATTTCCCATAATCACCTGGCTGAAGTGTTAGCTATTGGTCAGAACATTAAGGAGTTCCTGAATCAGGGTTTTTTGTTGTTGTTGTTGTTCAATAATTTCCTAAACCAAAGGGGTTCCAAACTTTAACAGGAATACACCTTCTGAAAAAGATCAGTTTTCTGTATTTGAGAGAGACAAAAGTTCTTGAATGTTTGACAGGAACTGTTGAAAAAAAACTCTCTTAAAGAGAAAGGGCCCTTTCTGTTTAACTGGGTAGTTGTGTTGGTATCTCTTCATTATCTAAACGGGGTTTTGTGCATGTAGAACTGAAGATTGATAAGATATAGAGAAATCTTGTTCATTGACATTGGTAGAACAAAACATAGAAATGAAGCAATTCTGTATTATATGAAATTAAACAGGAACTTCTTGGTGATTCATTGGTTAAAACTATACTTGCTGACATCATATTTCCGAGAACATTAGTACCAGTATCTGTGATTTACTATAAAAAGGTCTTAAGTTTTTCCTGTTGGCAAATGTTATCTAGTATTTACAAAAGCTTTGGTTTCTATTCAGTAGAAACATTGAACTGAGTTCCAATAAATTGAGATACTAAACAAGAAACTTAATCATTCAGTTTGAAACAGTTGAAGTTGAAGGAAGCACTATTTAAAGTTTGAATATTATTTTAATGTATTCTGAAGATATCATAACCTCACTGTAATAGATTATCTTTATTGATTTCACTAACTAGACATAACATGTTTTCAATAGTTTCTGTGCATATCTTTTTAACATGGTGCTAAAATTTCTGTTTATGTCTACTGTCTGCAGTGAAGGAAAAGGCAGTGTCTTTGACATACTTGATAAAGTAGTTATCTAAAACACTCAAAAGTGACCTTTTAAGCATATTTCTGTATTGTGAAGTATAAATGCTGACACAAAACTATATAAAATCAGATTAAGACCTAAACCAGTGATATGAAGACTAGGGTTATGTTTTTGGTTCTCTATTTTGAACTATATATCATATTTATTTTATATTTATACATGCTCTTAACTCTTATAATTTGTAATTCTGAGCTTGAAATCCAAGTGAAATTATTTTATTTTTAAAAGAACTATGCACAGCCTAAGCATAGAACTTAATATTTCTTGATTTATTTTGAACATGTTATGAGCTAAGTATATTTTAAAGCAGATTTTGTCTCTGTCACAGATTAAGAAACAAAGAAAAAATAATAATTTATGCTATAGTTATTCTAGATTTGCAAATAATTCTTCGGAACTTGGACCTAATTCTTCAGTTACTGCAATTTGCTTTTTCATGTCACTGGAATACCAAATTTATTACTCTGAACTGATTAAAAAATAACTTGGTATATAGGTAGATAAAAATGTTTATCAGCATGACATTTTCTTCTGACATTTGTGAGAAGCATAAAGATGATCAGTTAACAAGAAAGAAGAACTGAGATTATGCTATTGCTATAAATGTGATTTGTGAGCTTAAAATTTCCCTTTTCAGAATGTACATATGCCAAAATCACAGAGCAGCTTTATACAAACCAAAACCTCTAAATGTTAATGAGAGTTATAAGCTGGACAGCTTAAATAATTACTAAAATTAATCAAATTATAAATTGAAATGTTTACTTGAAGGGTAATATAAATGCTAATGGATTCTGCCTTTTAAATTTTACCAAGTGGAGTAAAATTTAAAAAGGTGAAATCCAGATTTTCACTCAGTTCACTCAATTAATTTTGTAATTATGTGTTAACCTATCATAACGAGTAGGTTAAAAATTATGTAGGCAGTATTCTCATGTCATGCTATCCTTGAATAACTTAACAATAGGATACTCGGTCAGATTTTCTGGGTATATGTGAAACATTAAGTTCACAATAGTCAAACAATGGGCTAAAATATGGCTAGCTGACCCAAGGTTGTGATATGTTGTATCCACACAGTAACTATGTATCAGGGGGCCTGGGGATTTATAAAAGTAATACAGAATGTGATGCTTTATTTAGATATATCTAAAGATCTAGAGACAAATTTGTGTTTATTGGAGACAGTAAAGCAAACTTATTGATAGCCCCTAGAGAAATTGAAGCAATTTAACAATAATACTACTTAAAATTTTGCTTTTCTGAGAACCGCAACAGAGGCCTTGTGCTGCTGCTTCATTTGGAGATTACTCTAGAGCATGGGTGTCAAACTCACGTCACGAAGACATCATGTGACCTATTTTTCCCTTTGCTAAACCGGGCGTGGCCAGCGCATGACTCATCGAGCCCGTGGGCCAGGAGTTTGACAGCCCTGCTCTAGAGTTTCTATATTATAGTATTTTGTCGCTTTAAGGTTGCTTTCATCTCTTTCCAGAACTACTATGAAAGGGAGATGACATTTAATGGTACAATCATTTCAATTTTCACATTAGAATATTTAATTTTATTAAATGAATGCTGGAAATTATAATGTGTTATAAAATAAATTGGGATCTGCTCCATTCTCCCTATTGCCCTTACTGTATTATGCTCTAGGAAGTGTTGTCTTTTTTTCCCTTTTCAGATAGATTTAAAAGAGAGTAAAATATTCACTATATATTACTCCGATAGAATCATTTTGTTGGCCAATTGGTCAATCTCGAAGTACAATTTCTTAACTGATAGCATTGCTAATAATATGAAATTCAATGTTTTTCTGATATTTTTTCAAGATGATCACAGTCGGGTAATATTACAGAATTCTGACAATGATTACATCAATGCCAGCTTGGTGGTTAATGAAGAAGCTCAAAGAACTTATATATTAACACAGGTAATTATTAGACTTTTAAGTAACACAAAGTTTGATCATATTATGTTATATAGTCTATTCTAATAGTCAGGGGCTAATGTTGGTTCCTTTGACTTCTCTGTTTTTCCAATCTTGCTCTGATTTACTTTTCTGTTTCTTAATTAACTCTTTTTTTTCTGTTGGTGCCTATGTGGTGAGTCCAGGTAGTTTTCCTGGCAACATTTTTCTAAGTGCCTTGCCACTGCCTTCCTAAGGCTGAGAGAGAATTACTGGCCCAAGGTCACCACACTGGTGCATTCTCCCAAGGCAGGACTAAAAATCATAGTAGCCTTGTTTCCAGTTTAAAGCTATTAATCACTATACCAAACTTGCTCTCAACTTTAATGTAGATTTCTCTAATTTGAGTGTAGTGGTAATGATTGAGTTAATGTAATTTAGGGTTTTGTTCTCATCTTAGTGCAGTTTTGGAATTAAAAGAAAAGAAACAAGTGTAATAACTTGATCTGTTCTTTATAAACAATAATGGATGAACAGTGAAATAATTCTCTGAAGTAAGATTGAATTTATGAAGAAATAAAGCTTTCTGTGATGGTTTAAATCATGGCCAATATAATACAGAGAAGCTGATAACTAAAAGTTACTAAATCTAGATCAATTAATTTTCCCAAGGGGCCACATGAGAAACGTGCTATTGTAGAGGACGTAACCAATAAGGCTGTGAAGGTGCATAAGCTCACCCATGCACGCGTGCGCACACACACACACACACACACACACTAAATTACCAAAAAAGGCACCATCAAAATAAAAGCAATGAGCTGAACTGTATTGCATGCATGGCATACACTTAATTATATTTGATTTCTAAGTTCTGATTGACCTCACGTAGATTGGATAAGGACAGTCAAAGGACCAAATGTGGCCCAGGAACTGTAAAATGCCTAGGTCTGGTAGATATTTGAAAGTTCTTAAATAATTCAAATGTGAAACTATATGTACTATGTCAGTCATTACACTAGATAAATATATAACACAGGCCATTGAAAAAAAGGGGAGAGGGGAATCCAGATAAAAGGAAAATACAAGTTGGTTAGTTGAATATTTGTTGCAAGTAGAAAGATAAAAATTATTATTAAAAATAAAAAGAATGTGCAAATCTTCCATCTAAAGTTCAAGTACAATTCCCAGAAACTAGAATGAACAATTCTGAGAAATGCTGTAATTTAAATGTACTTATTTATAATTTATTTGGATCCAAATTTAACTTTCCAGTTTCAGAAATATTACCTGCTAATAGAGATAGGTAAAAAATATTTTTGCTAGTTTCTCATTCTGAAGTTGCCAGTATCTTTGTTAATCATTGCCTATCTCTTTTTTATGGCAGTAGCACTTTGATATAATCCACTATAAAAATTTGATAATCTAACAAAAACATTCTACATATTTATAAATATTTTGTACTGTTAGCATATGCAGTTTTTACCACTGTTATACACTTCTTGTGTTTAACAGAAGTCAAAACTGTGCAAGATTGTTTACCTTTCACTGAAGACAGAAAAAAGCCCAGGATTTTTTTCTGCTTAGAATGTTCACACATAGGCCATATTTCAATATGTAGTCTGCTCCAAATACTTTATAATCAATATCATATTAAGAACTAGAGAACCAATTTGGCCTAGTAGTTAAGGCACCAGGCTAGAAAGCTAGAGACTGAGTTCAAGTTCCACCTTAGCCATGAAAGCTAGGTAGGTGACTTTGGGCTAGCCGCTAGTCACTCTCTCTCAGCCCAAACCACTTTACGGGATTGTTGTAAAGAAAGGAGGAAGAGGAAGGTATGTTGGACATGTTCACCTAAAACAATAAAGGTGGGAAATAAATTTAATAATAAATAAAATAAAGTTTTTTCCCATAATCTGACTTCAGGAAAGGTTTAGTTCTAAGTTTATGTGGTGTTGCTTTTTCTTGTATAGGGTCCACTTCCTAATACATGTTGCCATTTCTGGCTAATGATATGGCAACAAAAGACCAAAGCAGTTGTCATGCTTAATAGAATTGTTGAGAAAGATTCGGTAAGTTGTTCTTTTTTTAAAGTTTAAATTAGTTAATTGCATTTGATAGGGTTCCCAATCCTTTGAAATTGATGTATAGAAAAGGGAATAAGAATTTAATGTACGTGTTTCCCCAAAAATAAGACACTGTCTTATATTTTTTTGGCTCCCAAAAACACACTAGGTCTTATTTTCGGGGTAGGTCTTATATATTTATGGTGCCAAATAGTGGGTGTGAGTGTGTAGGGGGGTGTTTGAGGTGCACGGTTGCTCCCTGAAAAGTCTTCCTGGAACTGGAGATTTACACTAGGTCTTATTTTCGGGGTAGGTCTTATATATTTATGGTGCCAAATAGTGGGTGTGAGTGTGTGGGGTGTTTCGGTGCATGGTTGCTCCCTGAAAAGTCTTCCTGGAACTGGAGATTTACACTAGGTCTTATTTTTGGGGTAGGTCTTATATTAGGGCAGGTTTAGAGAATAGTGCTAGGTCTTACTTTCGGGGTAGGTCTTATTTTCGGGGAAACACGGTACCAGTGAGATACACTCTGCTGATAGACATAAGCAAATACAGCTATAAAATCTGACTACAACTCAATCCAGTTACATTACAATAAAATAGTTCCAAGTTACTATGTGTATATGGCTGCTCATCAAGAACTCTAGACTTACAACTTTTAATTAAAATGCAGGACTATTTCAATATCTAGAATCTAACAGAGATTAGAAGATTATTTTGTGAACCTGAATGAGCCTGGATAATGCTAAATTTGTTTTCAATATACAAAATAGGTTACATAAACTACAAATGAATATATCCATATCAAATGTGTATGTCAAATTGCAGTATTCTTATTTTGTAATGTAGGTGAAGTGTGCGCAATACTGGCCAACAAAACAAGAGGAACCCATGCTATTCAGAGAAACAGGATTTTGTGTGAGGCTAAAATCTGAAGATGTCAAATCATACTATACAGTACGACAACTCCAGCTAGAATGTATTGATGTAAGTTAATATTAATATTATGTTACCACTAATTTTATTTTGACAAATTTCAGTGCAGTAGAATATTTTTAATATTCATAATTGTATAGCTTTTCAATATCAGTTGGAATGTGAACGTTGCTTATGTCAAGTGTAAATGACCAGATCCACATTTGAATATTCAATTTAACTGTTGTATTCTCAGCTAATGATCAGCACCAGATTACAGTTAGATATGAATAAATGGCAATCAAAGGAGGGGGGGGTATGGGTTGAACTTAGTTTTATTTGTGACTGTACTGAATGTTAGGCTGATCCTTCTTTTACCAATTCCCCTGGCTTTGCCAGTCCTTCGCCTACATCTTGGTTCACAGAGAAATAGCTGATAAAAAGCAGGTAGAGAAAGGATTAGATGCTACTGACATTCTCTCAGTGTTTCTTATTCAAATACTTCATTTAAATAATCTGATGTTTTATGGGACTGCTGGGAGGAAGTCTCATACCATAAAGTCTAGAGTGTGGCAAAAGGAAATCAGATTTCTGAGGTATCTGAAAAAGAGATCATATTGAAAATGCTTAACTGAATTTTTTATTACTAAATAAAATCATTTCTTGTGTTACCTTGTAATTGAATATTAGTATTAATCACTTGGATCAATCAATTTTTCTCCAATTGTCTTGTTTTTTTACTTATTTCTTCAGAAGGTTTTTCAAAGTGAGGAATTCACAGAATTTTATTTTCTAGGCCACCTAGACTTTTTATGAAATTTATTCTTTTCCCCCACCATATTTGAACTAGTGCATGTTTTTTTAGTTGACTTTATTAGCATATTAAGTGTGTCCTGCTAAATTGCTCTTTCTTTATTTAGACTGGTGAATCCAGGGTAATACTGCATTTTCACTATACTACATGGCCAGATTTTGGAGTTCCTGAATCTCCAGCTTCATTCCTCAACTTCTTGTTTAAAGTCAGAGAATCTGGATCTCTGAGTTCTGAACATGGACCTGCAGTCATTCATTGTAGTGCTGGAATTGGACGCTCTGGTACATTTTCATTGGTAGACACATGTCTTATTGTGGTAGGTTAACTTATCTGAACACTACAACAGATTATTCTGAGATAATATGAAAGAAATACCATTTATCTATGAATTGTAGTAGGAATGAATCTGAAGATTCCTTGCTAAAAAGCAAAAAATTGCCAGATCAGGACCACAAATTAGTCTATTCTAGTGTGTCCAGCCTCAGGAATATTTACTCATTTCACATATTTGAAATAGCAAATGGAATTAGATTATATTTCATTCTGAGGTGTGCTCTAAATGAGATTGCTCAAACCATTTCCAGATTGAGATACAGCTGGACAGTTTCACAAACGATGTCTTTCCTGAAAATGAAGAAACAAGGCCTTTAAAACTAGCTTATTATCACTGTAACAAAGTATAGGTTACTGAAGCAGGAATACAGTCATATTTTTACCAGGAAAAGTAAAAAGAGCTATAGTAGTCTTGATTTTATCTTATAAGTCCCTATCATCTTGAGGATTACACTGTAAGCTATCTGCACATTATACTCTTCACTGATTTGAAAATAGCATATTATAGCAAAACTCTTATAGCTCTGTATTTCTATTTATAAAACAGCATCCTCATCTCCAAGAAAAGGATGTTGTTTCCATTTTCACTGTCATAATGAAGAGGCAGTTTGCTGTAGTAATAAAAGTGTTGGCTTTAAAATCAGGAGAGTCAGGGTCTAGGCCTTCCTTAGTCTACGAGACTTTGAGCCAGTCCTGATCTGCCATCTACAAAGTCTTGAAAACTCACATTCCTTCCATAGACATTGGACTGGAATGTTAGATATATGCATCATTGAGGTCAAGTAGTTTGTACGTTGTGATCTCTTTCCTTGGAATGGTCATTTCATTCTTGCCTTGTTACTTTTAACCAGTGCTAATGGGAATGTGTGTTAGTTATTACTTATTTGGGTTTAGGGATTCTTATTTCTTTCGCTTATTGAGTCATTGAGATGTATTTTGTGTTTTGGTGGAGGCTGTACCAAGGAAGGCTCATTCAATTTCATTGTACACATGTTGTGCTTTGGCAGTGAAGATTTGATTTGCTAGCTACCCAGATATTGTACAAATGGGTAGTCACAGAAATTAAAATTATTAATTTTTAAAGATTTCAAGTATCTTGAGACAGGTTAAAACTGAGATCAAATGAAAATTGAAAAGAGAACTAGTCTGTTAATTTGCCACCACAACTTTTTGTTGTTGTTTTCATTCCCAGATGGAAAAAAGAAATGACCCATTTCATGTAGATATCAAGCAAATATTATTAAATATGAGAAAATATCGGATGGGACTAATTCAGACTCCTGATCAACTAAGATTTTCATATATGGCTGTAATAGAAGGAGCAAAATATATAATGGGGGATTCCACTATGCAGGTAAATACATTGTCTGCTTTTTAAGTCACGCCGGATGGGTCATAGTGAATTTCACCAAACAGGTAGTCCTCCCTTACTGAACATTTGTTCAGTTACTATTCAAAGTTATAATTGCACTGAACTCATGGTAGTTACTGACAGTCCTCAAAGTTACAGCCAGTGCAACATCCTTGCAGTGACGTAATCAAAATTCCGATGCTTGGTAGCTCAGCCACTATCAGAACTGCAGTGTGTGCTTTGACTCCCATGCCTATCTTTCCCGTTTCTGCCCATTTGGCTGCCCTCCATTCCACCACCCTAAGTTGACCATCTTTCTCCTGCTGCTAATGATGGCACCAAAACTACCAGAACTGTCATCGCTAAGTGCTGCAGTCATGTAATGTTTCCCCTAATAACCACTTCACTTAGTAACAGAAATCTGGTCCCAGTTGGATTAGTTTAGCAAGGACTACTTGTACATTGTTCTTTTAAGATTCAACTAGTGAAGACATTTTTTTCCCATTTAGTATCGCTGGAAGGAACTCTCAAAAGAAGACCAAGCACCAAGTTCTGAATGTTCACCTCCTCACCCAACTAAACTTACTGCAGAAAAATACAATGGGAATAGCATGGTTTTAGAAGAACAGGAACCAGGAGATGTTGATCCAATCTCTCCCGTACAAAATGATTCAGATACAAATGATGACAAGTAAGTAATGGTTTTATAATAACATTAAAACTGATTGGTGGACAAAAAACAATTTTATCTAATATATCGAATGACAAGGGTTTGTCAGTTTTACATAAAGTAGTCTTTAAATTGATAAAATAATTCATCCTGGAATTCTGTAGACTTTTTTAGCTGAATCAGAGCATAGTATTATTATTTTTTTCTTCCCAGGCTCCTGGGATGCCTGACAGCTAATAATTCTGTACTTTATAGTCCCAACAATTTTGAAACAATTACATTTTATTATTTTTGTCAGTAGTACTGAGCATTGAAAAGCAGTATGAAAATACCCTTTGTATGAGAATCTATTTGCCACCGAAGGAAACAAAGAACCAGTTCCCTGCCAATACACATTCTGCTATGGATAATTTATCTTCAGACATCTGAATGTACTTCCAGGATATGGAACAGGATGGAAAGAATAATAACATCCACTGACAACTTCTGTTAGCAGAAGAAAATTGCCTTTAATTTTCATTTGTTTTTGTTTGGTTTTTAAGCATTTTATAAATATTAGAGATGTCATATCAAAAAACATACTTTGGAGGTAAGGACTAGTGGTTTCATACATTGATGGATTAACATTAATTACAATTTGTCCTTGACCTACAACTGTAATGGAGCTTGCAAAGTTTTTTTGATGCTTATCTGCTTCCTTGGACCCTGCTGGGTGGTGGATCTTCCAGGGCTTCCCCCACCCAGGAGGTACTCCATGCTCACTTAATGACCTGCATATTTAACAGTGGCACCAGGGAGAGCAGGGATGGAGGTTGTTAAGCTGAAGGTATCTCAGTAGTTATCACCATTTATACCCATAATGGCATCCTTCAATGTAATCTTTCAAAATAGAGTATTAAAATGTTCACTATTTCACTATTGCTTTTCAAGTGTTGCCAATATATCTTGGTAATTAAGGAATGCATGGAATAACTGAAAGCTGACTAAAGTTTTTATTTTTTTTAAGGGCTTTACGGAAAAGGCTGAGAGAAGACAAAAAAGCTAACACAGCACAGATGGTGCAACAGATGAAACATAGGCTGAGTGAATCTGAAAGAAAAAGAAAAAGGTGGTTATATTGGAAGCCTATTGTTATTAAGATTGGATTTGGTTCAGTCGTATTTGTTATAGCTTATTCTTCCTGGAAATTGTATTCCCAGTACATGCTCATGTAAGTAAGTGAGCAATGTTGCATCTACAATGAATCTTATATCCCATGATTTAGTGGGATTTAAAGTGAATATAATAAATGGATCCAAGATTGCTGCCACATCTGACAAAACAAATGTGTTTTTACTTCGCCAGTGACAATTTAACTTGCAGCATTGAAGTCTTGTCATTGGTGATTAATGTTATTATAAATTGGTCTCAGGATTTTTCAATACTGGTACTTCTGAAACCAAATTGCCACTTGGATTCAAATTATACATTTGTTAGATAAATTAATGTGCATTTTCAGCAGCTGTATATATGGTATCTAAATTGATAGTTCAATAGATAATAGCCTGAATGGCCAAAGTCACCAGAAGGATGACTTACATACAAGATAGAAGCAATAAACCATGTGGTGTTATTCTGAATGCAAAAAGTTACATTTCTTTATTAATGTACCATGAACCATTTATACTATGCAGACGTAAAGCAAATTTGATAACTATATAATCATTTTGTAAATAATTGTATTTTTAAAAGCTACATTTGTATGAATTTATCCAATAGAAATGAGTGATTGGTGCATCTACCACCAACTTTTCAAGATTGACTTGGAAATTCACTTTCTGGACCATTCCCAATGCAGTGATTAATAAATTGTTGTTTCAGAAATTAAATGTTAGCAAATAATTATTCCTCAGTTTTTACTTGTAAGATGCATATATGTATTTATGCTTGGCTACTATTTTATTTGAAAATATTTAATTTTATAAGGCTACTGGTAGATTAGATCTTGTGTTTCAAGCTGCCTCTTTGGAAGAAATGTTAAGACTGCAGCTACTGTTGGAAGCCATAGCTTGTATTTAAAGCTTACACATTCCATTAAACGTGAAAGATTTTTGTGGGTCTTACTGGGTTTGAGTCCTATTGTTCTATATCTTCTTTGTCTATTATAATTGGAATAGGCAGCACATTAGCAATTTGATAGTAATTTCAGAAAATATATAGGGCACATCAGAAGCATTACAAATGGAAGCAAATAGCCACAATGCAGATTTAACAGGGAAGGGAGGGTGCAAATGAAGATTTCTGAAGCTGTTGGCACTGAGCTATAGTACAAACTATTGTACAAATAATCTTCTCCATTTCATCACTACATTTGAATAAGAGTAACCAATTGTGTTTCTGGCAAACAACTCACATATATCCTACATAATATTACCATAGCATTAGGTATCCATCATTTATAGCACCCATATTTATACAAGTATCTTGTTTATTTATTTATTTAATTTATATCCCACCTCTCTTCCCCCATCGGGGAACTCGAGGCAGCGTACAACAAGATAAAAAACAGTAGCCTATACAATATAAAATCAAAACTCATTCATACGATCCAGACATACAAGAGGGAAGAACAAGGTCTCAATTCCATGCCCTCCGACAAAGCCAGGTCTTAACAGCTTTGCGGAAAGCAAGTAGATTGGGGATGGTTCTGATCTCCGCAGGGAGCGTATTCCAAAGGGACGGTGCTGCCACAGAGAAGGCTCTCGCCCGCGGCCCCGCCAGCCGACATTGTCTGGCCAACGGTATCTGGAGCAAGCCCTCCCTGTGGGATCTAACCAGGCGCTGGGAGGCATACGGTAGCAGTAGGCGGTCTCGAAGGTATCCGCTCCATTATGAACTCCATTCAGATTCTCTTAAAACAAAACTGACCCAACAAAAATACAGTTTTAACCATCTTTAAATGTTCCAAAAGATCACTTTGTAAAGTGGATGATCAACATGATCCTTATGAAAATACAGACTTCTGGGCCACAGCATCTGTTAGGTGGCTGATATGTTTGGGCAACTGGATGTTCTTTTGTTCTTGTATCCTGCAAGCTCTTCAGAATTGCTAGGGAATTTTCCCCAAAGAAGAAAACACCATGTTGCCAGTGAGAATACCTTCTAGGTTTAATCAACAATAATTTATTTATGGCTAAATAATACAATTTACACAGTCTAATGTTGGTATATATGCTCTAAGTTTCTTATAAATTCTACTCTTGAAAAAAATAGCATCCCATGTTTTGAAAAACACTGAAATGTTTAATGCAAGTTCCTCATGCCCTTTGTTGCATAAAAGAAATACTAGAAAACAAAACTGCCTACAATTTATAATTTGAAAGGTAATAAAAAAATGTATTTCAACTGAAAAGCACTCAATCACACCTGGCCTCAACTCTTCCATTTTATGTTGTAATATGAATCATGCTGCCATTTGTAAAAATTGTGGATGATGCTGAAACCAAAGTATGGTAGAACTGTTAAAAAATATTTTCATGAATTGATCCAAAACTGTTGTTACATACATACTTAGCTATTATATAGGAAACATGAAAGCAGTTAAAGGAAATGTTCCCTCTGAGATTAACCAGTTTCTAGGCTTTGTTTTAGTACAATATTAAAGCTGAGGCATTCTGCTCTATTTCTAATCCAAATAAATAATATAGACTTACTTTACATTGTGTACTGTGTGATTGAGATTTCATAACAAAGATAGAAACAAGAATTCTTCTACTGCACTATAACCCTGCATTTTTCTGTTCAGCTTTAACATTTTAGCTCCCTCTGGTAAGCATTTGGCTACATTTTACAGAATGAATAATATTGTCTACTTCTTGCCTTTCAATGTTATGTAACATTTAGCACGTTTTTGTTTAGATTTTCTTTCTAAAATGTGATAGCTAATGCTAAGCTACTTGCTACACTTCCACTGCATAGCCTACTTTTTAAAAAGTTTACTTGTTCATTTCAAAGGGAACAGATGGTGAACTGTTTCTTATACCAATTCAATAGCAATATGGATTTTCTGTCATTTTATACCTATTAGTTCAAGGACACTTTGTTATATAGCAAGATACCCACAAATGTACGTATATATCCAAGCTGCAGTATCCATTGATACATATTTATTAATAATAAATCATTTTGATTTTAAACAACTGATATGTTTGCACTACAGTTATAAAACCCTAAAATTACATTCCTGACTGTACTGAACTTTGACTCTTTTACATTGTGTGTTTATAGGCCGAGAGTGACTGACGCCTAAACTGCCAAGACTTGAGAATGTTCTTCAGCTATAATAACACACTATTGACATGCAAAAACAGGACAACACTGTTCTTCAGGAAACAAAAATGAGGTCTGAGCAATACACAAGCGGCCTCATAAATATCTGTTTACAGCGTAAACAAACAGGGAATGAAGTACATCACCAGCAAGAAACTTTGCAAAAGAGAATTTGTCTTACGAGTTTTATGCTTGTATTAACTGTAGAGAGTTGTAAGATCACATTCACAAAATACTTTGTACTGCCATTCTTGTATTTTTTTTATATTTTTGGCAGCATTAAATATTTTTTTTAATTTATATGCTGTTGTGTGTATATTTTTTATCCAGTTCCAGAAAGATTATTGGCAATGCTCTGAGAAATGCTACGTTATTATTACTCTCGGTTTCAGCTACAATATTTCTACATGATTCCTTGTGTTTTATTCTATTCTATTTTCAGTGAGAACTTAACACATACACTCCAATATCAGTTTCTTCTTTAGTGACAGAATTGTTTTAACCAGCTTAGAAATACATTTGCCAAATACTCATTGGAAAACATTGCTCTCTTTTTAAGTACTTACAGCTGCTTTATGTAAGAGCAGCAATTTTGGGTACTCAAATTTCAAGTGTTAAAGCTATAAAGAAAGTAAAGCAACCTTATAAAACTCTAAACCACATTTTCCCATTTTACAGTGTAACCATCCCTCTACCTGTAATATGAACACATATAACAGACTTTTATATGCCTCAAATTCCTGTTTTAACAAAGCTAACTTTTGACTTGAGTCAAATATACCTATGGGTTTCTAAAATCTTCAATTTGTACAAAATTTTCTGAATATATTTATAAGATCACCACATAACCTATAACGCCTCTTGTCCAAATGTTACATGTATCTGTGACAGAAATGAGAGTGATATACATGTTGAACATCTGTTTTCCTTTATTACTCTAAGAAAAAATTAGAGATGCGCTGCAGTCACTCAGGCACTCGTCACCTCTAGACTCGACTACTGCAATGCTCTCTATATGGGGCTACCCTTGCATGTCATACGGAGACTTCAGCTGGTGCAAAATGCAGCCACGCGGGTAGTGATGGGAGTGTCCCGATTCTCCCATATTACACCCCTCCTGTGTGACTTGCATTGGTTGCCTGTTGCTCTCCATGTGAGATTCAAGGTTTTGGTAACAACTTACAAAGCCCTATATGGCTTGGGTCCGGGGTACTTGCAAGAACGTCTCCTTCCATTGATGAATATCAATCGTCCAGTGCACTCCCACAGATGGGGCCTCCTGGGGATACCATCAGCTAAACAGTGTAGGCTGGTGGCCCCTAGGAGTAGGGCCTTCTCTGTGGGGGCGCCCACCCACTGGAATCAACTACCCCTTGAATTGCGCCTGGCCCCTGATTTCCGCTCCTTCTGCCGTGACCTCAAAACATGGTTATTCTTACAATCCGGCCTGGACTGACAGGATCGGGGTTTTAATTTGAAAGTTTATTTGGCATTGATTTAATATTTTTTTAATTTGTTTTGACTTTTGTATTCTCTGTTTTTATGTACGCTGCCCTGAGTTCCTTGGGAGAGAGGGCGCTTATAAGTCCAAATAAACCATAAACCTAAATATGAATAATGAGAAGAAGCATGGAACATTTTGATATTTGAACCAAAAGTATGCCAAGAATATATATTTTATGTCCAACTTTATCCAGTTTTGATATAATAAGTTTGCTCCGGTAAATTAAAATATCCATGAAAAGTGATCATTAATTACATACAAGATTATATAGACCTGTAGATGCAAAACACAACATGGACTGTACACAAATGGATTATGTGAAAAACAATGTATGATTTAAAACAATGAAGATGGGAGTCCACTCCCAAAAAGTAATTTCCAAGAACTTGGTATTTTCCATCGTGAAGATTTTGCTTGAGAAGTGCTACTCTGTTGATTCTAAAAACAAAAAAAGGCAAATTATTTCCAGCAGTATAATTCCATTAACCTAAATATTTGTGATGAAATGTAGTGAGGAGATGGATCCCCAGGAGGGAGAGAGTGCATTCCAGGGGACTAAGAGGCAACTCAGCACATAAAGCGCATGAGAGAAAACAAGTGAACATCAAACCTCCCAAAGTAGAATGCAGATTACAAATAGCATTTTCCATCTGGTAAGATTTTGTCTATAGCTCTGAAGCAATACAGAAGTCATCTTGGAAAAACTGCCACGTCATTTTTGGTTTTGGGCCTAACATATTTAAAACTCAGCATTTGGTAACTGTTTGAGGGCCTAATGGATCAAAAGGTGTAGACTACAGATTTTTTTTTTTTTTAATTACATTTATATGCCAAAGACTCAGCATTTTGGGATAGTGTGCTCAGCAATAGCGTTCCATTGATGCCTGCTTATTACTAAGCGGCATTTTTACAAGGTCAGCTAATTGCCCCCAACAATCTTGGGTCCTCAATTTTACCTACCCCGAGAGGATGGAAGGCTGAGTCAACCTTGAGCCTGGTGGGATTCGAGCCTACAGCAGTTGTAGGCAGCTCAGTGCAGGCAATTAACAGCCTGAGCCACCAAGGCCCTTAGATAGTCCTCATCTACCGACGATTTGCTCAGCAAATGTTCAAACTTACAGTAAACAGTGTTGAAAAAATAACTACCTTCAGGTGTCCCTCAGCCATGTAATTGGTTAGCTAGGAGGCAAGCAAAAGTCAAAGATATGAAACGGAGTTGTCTCTTGGCAGGCAGAAAATACAGTTGTGTTCATGTGATTTTCCACTTAGTGATCTTTCGCTTAGGATCAGAGTTGCCAGTCCAAATTATATTCTTTACATGAGGACTATCTGTAGTCTATTATCACCAAATCATTTTTGAATTATTCTGAAGAAACGTGCAAAATTTGAGATCATCATGACACAACTGTAATTTTGAGCTTTTCTACTAAGATACCCCGTTTACCTGCAGTTGCAGTAGTATACTAATACTATAGTATTACTCACAACAATACTCAGAAGGTCATACATTACCCAGGTCTAGGCTACCTATCACATCCATGCATACATCAACTCCAATCAAGAGCCAACTCTAGATTCAAACATTTTGACACCAGCCTGAAGATTGAGATCGTTGCAGGACAAGAATACACAAGACCTACATACTAATACTATACTATACACATTCCATCCTTCATTCAAAATTGACCCATCTGCAGGAACCACAGAAAAAAACCTTCATTACTGTAAAACTGGGAGAGGGAGGTACAGGCAAGACTAGAAAGAAATACTTTTCTACTGCAATACTGTCATAGAATAGCTTTCTATATGAAGTTCAGCTTGCTATAATCCTGCTGGTTTCCCAGATACAGGTTAAATAAAGCTTTCTTAAAGATATTGTAACTAATAAATGAACACAGAATCATTGAAATGTTAGTTATTATTGGCATACCATTTTAATTTGAATTAATTTAAATAGTATATATTTATTTAAATAGTAATGTATATGTTTTTATTTCAATGAACCACTGAAGGTCACAAAATTATGGTATTTTAAAAGACAAATAAATACACTTTCAACTAAATTCTGGGCCCATAATCAATTTTATGTAATTTTTTTAATAATCTTTTTTAACTCCCCAAATCAAAGTAGTGGAACACATACTTACCTGAGGTGCAATTAGTGGAAACATTTCATTAAGGTAATCAGCAAGGGCAAAAGCATCAGGAATATTATCTCCTTCAGAACAGAATTTCAGCAAAACCACCAGTGGAATTCCTTTTGAACAACTGGAATAAAAATAAAATGAAGAAGGGAGTGAGAAATTCAACAAATTCTCTTCATCTCAGGTGTAAATTATGCTGTAAATTGTGAATACAAGAGGAACATGATACATTACATATTTAAACAAGACTTAAATTAATCCATCTTTGCTTTTCTTAGAACCAACTGGCATATCACACCTTGTGTAAGTTTTATATACAAGTAGTGACATTAACAAAGCAAAGCAAGCCTCTTTATCATTCAATTATGTGATAATTCAACAAAGTATTAATTAATTTTCCTGGGCTTTCTAACAGTGATATTGTCACGCACATACATACTGTTTCAGTAAGTTTAAAGGACTGAAAGAAACATCTGTTGGTGTTCTGTTCACATTTTAGTCACATTTCCATTTTAATTGGTGACACTAATTATAAAAATATATTCTTATATTTTATCCTGTTGCTTCCTACACTTTTGATTTAGCACTAAGATATAACTACTGCAAAGAAGAAAGGGAAGTATTATCATTCATGTTTTGTATGAAGGCTGAGAAAAGTCAGTTATTTCTTTTCAAGCACTCAACCACCCAAAAATTGAACATTAGTCTTATAAATGCCCATTTTATGAAGTTGATATCAAAGATCTAATAACTCATAATAAGACATAATTGTCTTAGAAGTAGCATTTATCAAAATCAGAAAGAAACCAACTGCTATTGTGTATAAAACTGGCATTTTAAAGAAAACTAACAGAAACACACCAAAACAATTACTTTTTAATCTAAGACTAAAATCTAAAGAACTATTTTAATTATGGCTAAAAGTTTAGCAGGGACCAGAGGGAATTCAAATCCCACTTGCTGTGTTACTTCCATGTTAGTTTTCTTTAAAATGCCAGTTTTGTACACAATAGCAGTCGGTTTCTTTCTGATTTTGATAAATGCTACTTCTAAGACAATTATTGTGTCTTATTATGAGTTATTAGATCTTTGATATCAAGCCTCTGTTACAACTTCATAAAATGGGCATTTATAAGACTAATGTTCAATTTTTGAGTGGTTGAGTGCTTGAAAAGAAATTTTCCTGTATTTCAGAAAACAAATGTATGCAATTAGAACACTATTATTGAAGAACTGCGAGCAAATTGGGTACAATATCCTAGTTAAAGCATCACGATAGAAAGAGACCAGGTATTCTAATCCTGCCTTGGGCAGAAAGCCAGCTGTGTGACCTTGGTCCTATCACATTGTCTTAGCCCTAGGAAGGAAACAATGGCAAACCACTTCTGAAAAACCTTGCCAAGAAAACTGCAGGGAGTTTTCCAGGCAGTGTCCAAGAATTGGACATAAATGGGAAAAATATTATTGAGAAATAACACTCTAATGCATGATTAGTCATTCAGGCTTAATTTTATGATTATTATTTTTTGATTCAAGCAATGATCCATTGACTACCTCTTATTAAAAAATATTTCTAATATAATGTTACTTTTCAATATTAAAACTTTACTGTCTCACCAACCTCTCGGTGAATAATAGTTTTGTAATACCACCTCCTGGAATATAGAATATTTTATCATCGTTTACTCCAGGAAATGCTGATATTTGCTCCATTTCACTGCCACTCAGTCTTTCCAAAATATCTCTCACTGTTTTGTCAATGTCAGGTGACATCAAGTATCGTAATGAAGTGCTGTCAACAAACCATAAAATTTAAAGTTAGCTGCAAAAATCAAAACTAACCTTTCAAAAGAACCAGTTAAAATCTAATGGAAATAGCTCTAATAAATGGTTAACAATTTCTTTTAATTTGCTATTTTCAGTTCCCTTTAAAAACCCAAATGGGAAAAGCATCTGTTAAAAACAATTTATAGAAAGTTAAAATATAAGTTAAAGTATAATTCATTAAATGTATTTCTAAAACCATGCATTCAAATCCATAAACAGTTAAATTATTTTATATAGGACAACAATACCAAACCAAACTTGAAAACAAGGTACTATCTATTTAATCAAAAGCGTCAATCTTAACCCAGAACTGGTTCAGCTTACAAGGCTAAATGCCTCTGTCTGTATAGGAAATTCCACAAGCAGGCTGTGTTGATTGAAAATGCCCCTCCTGAATGCCCCTCCTGAAATGCATACCAAATCCTTCACAAATGCAATATCCTCAGCATTCCTATTATATGTCTTGGTGGACAGGACATATGGTATGTCATCATTGCAAGTATCAAACTTAGATCAATAGCAGAATGGCAGTTTTCTGCTAATGATAGCTTGCCCTGCTAAGCAATCTAGTTACAGTACTTAAACTACCTACAGTATTCAGGTCAACCTTATGGGTAGCACCACATACAGCATACTGCAGTTAAGTCCTTGAGATTGCTAATGAATGGATCACTGTGACCAGGTTACCCTGTCCAAAAATGGTTTCAGCTAGAAAACTAGAAAAATGCAATTGTGGCCTTGTACATTGTCTCTCTTATTCAAAGCAATAATTATTGGACAAGAAAAATGTTTATTCACAGTGTTTCCATTTTATGGCCCTTAATAACTCTCATCCATTTCATTAGTGCACAGAGACTGTCCTGAGCTTGCATAACAACCAACACATACTGAAATTAACAACTCCATATACTAAACATGTTTTCCTCAGATCATACTACAGCTGCAAAGGATAGCTATTGAATCTCATGAAAACACACAGACACTTCAAATAGATGCAGGCAACTATGACATACACTCCAAAGTACTATTCTGTTGCTGAATCTTAAGATCCTAGTTAATGAACTAGGCATTGTTGACTCAACCAATAATTAAAAATTAAAATATACATGTATACTACCCAGTCTATAGAGATATGAGCTGAAAAAAATCCAGACTGTCCTAGTAATTCATCAATTTGGATAATATCTGCCAGAAAAGTAATTGCAGACTAAAACTGGCTTGATTCCACAAATTTGGAACTTATTAAATGATACTTTTCATCTAGCAGAATATACTTTACCTGTGGATAGTTCTGCTTCTCTCTACCTTCCTCCTTACAACACCAGATTCATTATGGAAATGTGAGCAACTCACAAGACAGATTTGGAAGGAATGAGAGTTGCCAGAAAGAGATGAGGAAGAAAACTTCTATTGGGTAAGTACATGTCTCTTGGTATAATGCTCAATTGGCCTTCTGCATATAATTACATTATCTGTAAGACTTACCCATGAAGCTGTTGGTCATTACGCTGATAAGCATGACTACTTGACAGGAGAACAATTTTGGAAAATCCAGAGTTTTTCACCCACGACAGCAATGTTTGACAAAACAATCTATATTTATTCTTTCATTACAGCAGGAGGCAAAGCAAGGCAATAGGTTAGAACTTTGCATTTTTGAATCTTGTCAATTCATCTGTAGTTTTAACACTCTGGAATTTGTATAGTTATGCAAAAAAATTCTTAATTATTGCCAATGAAAAATAAAAATGATTTGACTGATCCAGTTATTTTTCAGTCTTACCAAAAAAAATTAAAGAGTTAAAACCACTGAATGAATCATATTGATGCTTTTCATAAAGTTGCATTATCAAAATCTCTGACAAAATTATTTGTAAGGTAATCATGATTGAACTTTGACATGATCTTTTAATTCGTGTCTCTGTTGTGGGGAAATTGTCCAACTGAAGAATGCACAAAATGTCTTTTTGTTGGCGTGCCCAAGTACAGAGATTGCTTGATTCCCAGCCAAGTGAATGCAAAAGAGCCCCAAACTAAGTAAAGTTATGAATGATACACTCCCAGAATAGTTGCATAGGAATCATAAACACACCAATGTAAATCATACAGTGACCTTTACAAGTAGAATTCTCTACTGATGGGACTCTAATCTGCCGAAATTAGAAAAACTAACATCATGTACCACAAACAATGGCATTTATTGTGCCCATATACTACCTCCATCCTTAACAAAAGAAAGACAACAGTCTGGTTTCTGTTATCTACCTCCCCTCTCTCCAAGGTGATCAGGTGGCTTTGGATTGTCTGTGTTTCTGTGCCTTTCTTTATGCTTATGCCATACACATGCCACCTTACATGACAACTTTCCATAACCCCACATGGGCATACATACCTTTATGAATGGTGATCTGATCTGCAGAACCACCAATTCTTTTGATGTTGCTGCATACACTGAAAAAAAAATAGCATAAGCAACATATCAGCACTAACATTAAATTACGTTTACCCAATCATATTACAGTTGATGCCAGTAAATTTAAGAGAAGCTCTGCAATCATGCCTGTTACATTTTGACAAAGCCTAACACAAAAGATTTAGAACAAGAGCACCCCTTAAAAAGAGAGAGAGAGAAAAAACATTTTATAAACAGTGATCTGTTTCCAGTTTTCAATCTTTCTGAAATCTCATAATGATTTTAAACTTCAGGATCATTGGCATCAATCATTTTGGTTACTAACTGATTAGGGTTTCATCTGTGATGAAAATAAAAGGTAGTCCTCGAGTTATGACTGTAATTGATCCTGGAAATTACGGCGGTAAGTCATGTTACGGTGGTAAGCCATGAAGTGGGTCATCGTAAGACTGACCCTGCTTTTTTTGTTGCAGCAGTTGTAAAGCAAACCTAAGTGTTAAGCAAACCCATTGTTCTCAATGGCCCATTTTTTGCAGCTAACTGAAAGTAAACCCTGGTTTCTGGGAAAACTGTCAAAAGTAGCAGTCATATGACTGCAGGGTGCAGGAAATGGCCATAAATGTGGACCAGCTGCCGAGTGCCAAAAATGCAATCACATGACACAGGGAGTGGGCAATAACAGAACTTCGAAACCGACTTGTAAGTAGCTTTTGGGGGGATCCAACTGCTCTGCAAAAGCATCTTTAAATAAATTATATCTCACACACACACACACATCTGAAGCACCCAATCTATTCCCAATTTAGTGGATGGCAAGACTATATTTACACTACCTACCTTCAGCATTTATGCATAGTTCTGTTGCATCCTCTTCAGTTATTGCATATGGATTATTTCCAACCATTGGCACAAGACAATCAGTATAAAAGTAACCAACTCTGGGCATATGAAGTGTAGAAATGACTAAATCTACAGCCAGCTGGCCCACATTGCCCACTGATACAGCTGGCTGAAATTAGATAAAAGGTAAATTTAAGTTATATCATCTCAAATACTAATTCTATTCGTAATTTGCTGGAAAGACATATCAAATTAGCTATGCATCTATTTTGTATTGTAAAACTATAAGACTATAAATTACAGTTAATTGAAAGACATTCTGTATTTATATATTCACTTGATGTTTTAATCAATTGCAAACATATTGATTATATACTTTTGTATTTACCTACTGCATTAAAAACAAAGCTCAAACAGTTACATTATAAATAATTTAATAGTACTTTTGAATATGTCCATTATATTGTACTTCTATTTAATTTTATATGGGGGTGACCCAAAATGTGCTTAATTAAGTGGATTATACGTAAATCTGCCAAAATGTACATAATTACAATACAGAAATAATGTCAAAACAAGAGAAATTATCAACAAACTCCAATCCGGGACCCTCCTGGCAGATCTTAAAGTGACTGTTTGGGGAAAGGGAATTTTAAGAGCACCACTGAGCAAGAAACTGTTGAATTCATATACATCAAAAAGTTTCAGGCAATTTCAGAAGGTCTTATTAACACAATGGGTTTTTAACACAGTAAAACTGCTAATCAATAAAAAAATCCCAATACAAGAACATTGCTGGACCATATGAATAATCCATTAGTACATTTGGTTGCCTTAAGACCAGAATCTTCAGGTACCACTTAGAACTGTAATGGAATCTGAAATTCCCATTGTCTGTCATGACCATGTCTGTCATGACCATTGTCTAAGTCAAGGCATGCACACAACCAACAACTTGTGTTTTGGTGAAACCAGAACTAAACACTGATTTTGGACAAAAAAACCCCATAAATTATGGTCATGTGACTGCAGGATGCTGCAAACAGCCATAAATGCAGGTCAGTAGCTGAGTATTCGAAAGGCAATCACATCAAAGGGCCTAGCCATCAGAACTTCAAATCCAGATCTTAAGTACCTTTTTGTGGATCTGTCATAACTTTAAACAGTCAATAAGGTATAGGAAGGGATCGGTCATAAATCAAGGTCTACTTATGGACTACAAAATTCTGGGCTGCACTAGATCTGGGCTGCAAACATCCCAAAGATTGTCCTAAATCTCTGCTTGTTTGAAAGAATGCTTCTACTCCTTTTAAAAAAAGACTCAAAATAAAATTGTTTTCAAATGATAAAGATTTATTTATTTTATAAAACTGGAATGATCATGTCGTGAGCCATAGAGTCTTTTTGATCACAATGAATTGAAAAGAAAGACATGAAGAAAGAAAGAACCATGAATTCCTTGCATGGCCCAAGGATTTCTTCACCGTGACTTGTGTTGAGGGGATAGGTTGCGCGAAGGGAGGTTCAGCCAATCTCATTGTACACAAGTTGTACTCTGACAATAAAGGTTGATTTAGATTTCACCATCCCTCTAAAACAGAGGTGGGGAACTACGTGGTCCCTTTAGGACTGGTAGACTTCAACTCCCAGAATTCCTGAGCCAGCATGGCTGACCCAGGAATTCTGGGAGTTGAAGTCCACAAGTCGTAAAAGGGTTATAATTCCACAGCGCTGCTCTGAAACCTCACCAAACAGACCCTTGAAGAAGTCAGAGTTCAAAAACGCGCCACTCTCGTTTTTGTGCGCGGACCAAACAGATACTTGGCTATAAAACTCAGGAAAATGAATGCTTATTTTACCATAAGAAGAGTAAAGCCTTTGAAATCGGAGCACGCATAGCCATCACAGGAAACGAACATCCCGGCAAGGACCGAACAACAAAAGCAGCTAGGAAATAAACACCTCGCAGTGATCCAAACCAGGGAGAAAAGCGTGCCGGTTTCTACGTCCTAGGTCCTCTTACTGTCCTTGACAGAAATAGGTGTTCGATCGGTGCCTGTCGGCCTTTCTCCTTTGTAGCAACAGCTTTCTTGAAAATGGGTTAACCGAGCCGAAAGAACAACTTTGAAACATCGCTTTGACCGAATTGCTTGCCAGAGTGGAATTAGGAAGAAGGGTGGGAACAGAAAAGGCCGCACTTTTTCTCAGGCGACTGCTTTGGACAGACCTTGTCCTTTGGAAAGATGGTTGGGATTATAGACCGCTGCCCAGCTGAGGGTGGGGCGTCAGAGGCCCCGGTTGGCTGACGATTGAGCCAATGGGTGCTCGCAGAGGCGAGACAGGGCGCGAGCGGGCCAAGCGAGCGGGAGGGCTGGAGGTGCGGACGGTTTGGGGCCGCGTTGCCGGAGATGCCGAAGGGTTTTTCTCTCGGCAACTGACGCGGTTTCTGCTGCCTGTATAACGGCAGTTGGGAGAGATGGCTTTACCGCCAGAAAAAGCCTCGGAACTGAAGGAAATCATTCACCAGCAGCTGACAAAAGTGAGGGTCTTTATTTCGCTGCTGGGCTCTTTTAACCACTCCCGTTCTAGTCTTGGTTTCATCTCACTGATGGTATTCAACTTGCCCGTGGTTAATTTAGTCATAGTTCCCCCCTCCCCCAGCTCTTGTCCGGTTTCTCCTTGCACAGAAAACAATAAAACTAAGTTCGGGAATTTTGTTCACGTAGCACACCAGACACAAGTATATTAGCTAATGATGGGAACTCATCAGTGATGATGGGAACTCTAGGGAAGGCGATTCTAACCTATTTTTATTTGTTCATTTAACTAAAGTCTTTAAATGCTCTTTAGCCATTCCAGGGCATCATTCTGATCCATCAAATCAAGGCGTGTTCAGGCTTGCTTCGCATGCCAAGTCAAAATGTGATGTTTGTGGCTTAGGATGTTGTGACAAGTTGGCTATGGTGGATTATAAACCATCGTTTGTATTACCAAAGTAAGCCTATTTTTGATTGTTGTGTGAACCTTTCACATTGTGTGTGGAAGAGGTAGGAAAATAGGGAATTTGGCTTTTGCAGGAAAGCTTGTGGACGTTTTTTAATGATGATCTGTGTCTGCTTTAAGGGTTTACATTGCGACTTTTCCTAAATAAAGATGGAAGGAAACTTTGTGATTAGCAGTTATGATTAGAAATAGTTCCAAAAATCATAAAACGGAGCTCTTGGCTGCTTATTGCTCTCAGGCTATATAATACCATTTTTTTGGCATAAACCCAGTGCTTAAAGATTGGTCATTGATCTGTTTTGATGAATTTGAAAAGGAATGACAGAAAAAAAATGGCCTGGTAGAATGATTGAGTTAAGAGGCAATGCACTGTTGTGACTACACTGATACAGGATGGTGAAAATTAAAATTAAAACCTCATTTCTGAAAAAATTCCAGTTCTAAATGTACAAAAGAAAATTTAGAATGCAGCTGGTAGTTGTTGATCTAGTACAGGTAGTCCTTGACTTACAACATTTCATTTAGTGACCGTTTGAAATTACAACAGCACTGAAAAAACTGACTTATGATCGATTTTCACACTTAGAACTGTTGGAAGAAATATCCTTCTGGGTTCAGTTCCAAGTGGGGAAAAAGACTGGAAACATGGAGGCTGTTTGGAAGGTTTAATGGTGGACAGGAGGACCACATGGATTGAAGCTCCAGAGTAAAAAGGATGATCACATGCTTGAAGGTGAAAGAAGAGATCAAGAAAGAAGGGCTGATATGCTGAGAGTGCCTGGGTTTTATACCCTTTTTGGGATTTGAATTGAAGCTTGTTTCTAATTGATTGTCAGACTCCCATGGGGCCATGCAGGGGCAACTCTGTAGGCTGTCCTGAGTTCCAGACTTGGTTGAGCCTTGCTGCATGATGATGCACTGAAAGGGCTTTTGGCAATTGCTATAGCTTTACCTGGAGATCTTTGTTATGTAAAGTATTCTGGCCCAGGCCTTAATAGCCCACCCATTAACAAAGGTAGGGGTGAGTTTCTGCTTCTGAGGTGAGTTTCTGCTTCTGAGTTTCTACTCTTTTTAGAGGAAATATTCTGCCTTTTTAATATTTCCTAGGATATTTCAATTTTCTAGGAGAGGGGTGGGTGCTAACTTCCTACAGAACCATTACAATATCCTCATGGTCACGTGATCAAAATCAGATGGTTGGCAATTGATTCATATTTATAACAGTTGGAGTGTTCCAATGTCATGTGATCATCCTTTGTGACCTTCTGACAAGCAAAGTCAATGGGGAAGCCAGATTCGCTTAACAACCATGTTCCTAACTTAACAACTTCAGTGATTCACTTAACAACTGTGGTGAAAAAGATTGTAAAATGGGGCAAAACTCACTTAACAAATGTCTCACTTAACAACAGAAATTTTGGGCTAAATTGTTGTTGACTACCTATAATCATAGTTAAAAGGAAGAATGTTAATAGAATAAATAAGCTGGCCAAAAACTTGTTTGTGCCCAATTTCACTACATATAAAATGAAAATAAAATTGTAAACCTGGTGCTAAAACCTTATTTTCAATTGTAAAAAATATGTTTAAACACATACAAATCAATAGAATAATCAATGGATGTGTAAATGTATAGAGGGCTATAAATTATAAACTATCCAAAATTTAACTTTCCCAGCTGAATTTAGGCTTTAATTTCAGAAATACTTATTGTCATGCCCCTGTCAGAGTTGGCTGTGGAGGAAACTGGGGAAGAACAAAGTCCAGCTGGGCAGAGCAGGGGAGAGGTAGAACAAGGGAGAGGGAGTTCAGAGGAAGACCCAGGCCCACCCCCTTTTCATCCTAGGGCACGCAGGGAGGAATGGAGAAGAGAGCAATGTGGGTTGCATGGCTTATAGGGGAGGAAAGGGCCCTGATCCCTTTCATTAGGCACACCTGGGAAGAGAGTTTAAAAGATGCAAACTGAGTGTGGCGTCTGCTGGGAACAATCATGAGTTTATTTTGTATTGACTTTGGTTATCTGCGCATCCTCCCAACTGGGTTGAATTACTGCCGAACCTTCATGTCTGGAATTCCTTCTCTTGTCCTGCTGAACTAATTACCTTATCTTGCCTTGATTGGGCTTATAGTTACAGTTTTTGTTGACAACGTTTTGGACTTGAATCTCTGCAGCCAAAGGCTGTTCCTGGGAGTTTTTCTCCAGCCCAGAAGGTAACCAGGACATTGGGGGCAAAGTTGGAGCAAATAAAGGGATTCCTACTTATTATTTGACTGTGTTGCCTTTGTGCCACACCCCGGATCATCACACTTATACATTTTGAAAAGAGTCAGCTATAAGAAAGAGACAGAAACACTGAGAACATCCAGATTTAATGCCAACATTTATGAAGCTTGGATATAAAAATGTATTCTTCTGCTGTTGAGTAGTTTGTAAGAGGAACATTAATATTGCATTTAAAGTCAATAGCTAAAAAGAGACAGTTACTACAACTTTATAATTGTTTAGATGTTGATTGGATCATGAATATCACAATAATGGATTTCCACTTATATTAGAGTTGGGGATGGTAGGTTTACAGTCCCTTCCAGAAAATTTACCAGTTGGGTCCTGCAAGCTGCTGTAGGTTGGCTCCAATGTAGCTCTGCACTTGCGCTTATGCTGAAAAGTTCTGATAAAAAGATTTTGCTGACCAGCAAAGGTGATGCTGAAGGAAAGGTGAATGGCCAAAAATATTCTTCTTCTGATGATGGATGCCTATATCCCTTGTACATTGGAATAAGCCCTTCTACTGATGGAAGAGCTAATCTGAACTTAATTTCATCTAAGAATTATCCTGCTCTTGTTTTGGAATGACCTATTTGAAAGGTTGGATAGAATATGTTTTAGGAATAGTTAACAGATGTTTCCTTTTAGATGGATGTTCATAGCAGGATTCGAGCAGTTCTTGCTGAGACCATAAGAGAAGAATTGGCACCTCAACATCAACAGTTATCAGAAGAAGATCTAATAAAAGCCTTAACACAACGAGGAATCATCGATGATGTTATGAAAGAACTCAACTTTGTGTCTGTGAGTATAGCTTGGCATTTAAAAACCCATTCTGGAGCAATATTAATGAGCATAATAAAATTATTGCTCTCCTTGAACAAAGCATTTCTGATAGGCTTCGTTGTTTTGAACCAAAGTTCAAAATAAGAACAAAAAGGAGATGACAACTTTGGCCTCACTGAATACTTAAAGTTGAGAATAAGTTGAGAATAAAGAATACCTAAAGTTGAGAATAAGCATAACAAATCTCTCCATCCCTGAAAAACAATAAAAGATAAATAAGCATCCTATTTCTCCCTCAATTACAACCTTGTCCAAAGTATTGACAAATATACTAGTTTTCAAATCAACAAATAAGAGAACATATCTGGGTGTGCTGAAGTGTAATTATTAGAATGTTCTTATTTAATGCATATTTCAAAAACTGCATACCAAAGAATTTATTTGCTTATGGGTGTTGGAATAACCTGCTTGTTGAATCATAAAGCTATATCCTTAGGCTGAATATTTTGATAGAATAAAATAAAGAATAAAAAGAAAGATTTACAGAATTGTTAGAAAATCTGATTTCAAAATGATCTTAATTTTCTTTTAATTATATCTGTAGGACATAAATGACAGGGAAAGAATTTCCACTCCAAAACCAGCTACACACTTTGTTGACAGGCAGCCAGCAGCAGTATTGAAAAAAAGTATGTTACATATTATCTTAATAAAACTTTAATGATAAGATTATTTTCATTCTATGAAATTCATTTCTATTTACACTTCTTTCATTTTCTTTCCCCTCTATATTTTGGACATCCTTTTGTAAATTTGTTGGTTAGTTTATAAAATTTATTTGCTAATCATCCCATATCGAAACAACCCTATTTCAGTATTTTTTCCGGTGAAACCAAGCTATCAGAGTAACCTGGTGTACTCAAATATGGGATGGAGTATACTGCTTCTGCTTTTGTCTTTCAGCCCCAATCCACTTAATCTTTCCCCTGGTATAGCTGACAAAGCAAGGAGAGCCTAGAGCAGGGGTCACCAACCTTTTGGATCTCAGGGACCACCAAACTCATAATTTTTTTTTTAAATTACATTTATATGCCGCCCTTCTCCAAAGACTCAGGGCGGCTTACAATTTTTGGGATACAACCCAATGTGCTCAGCAATAGCCTTCCTTCCATTGTATATGCCTGCTTATTACTAAGCAGCATTTTTACAAAGTCAGCTAATTGCCCCCAACAATCTTGGGTCCTCAATTTACCTACCGTGAGAGGATGGAAGGCTGAGTCAACCTTGAGCCTGGTGGGATTCGAGCCTACAGTAATTGTAGACAGCTGGATCTTAAGAGCAGGCATTTAACAGCCTGAGCCACCAAATCCCACTGACCAATAATATGAATTTTGACTGACGGTGGCTTGCTGACGTTGGTAGGAAAGTCAGAACCGTATTCCAGAGCTGCAGTAGTCACAGGATTGGCCCTTTGGTCATTCCTGAGCAGCTGCTCCATCCGGGTGCACCGGCCTGCCATGGACTGGAGGAGCTGCTCCGGGATGACTAAAGGGCCAGTTTTGTGACTACTGCAGCTCTGGAATATGGGACCGACTTTCCCACCAATGTCAGAAAGTCACCCCAGGGTGGATTTCCCTCCCCCGCCATTGGTCTTACCTTCCAGTTCCAGCTTGCATGGCTCTACTCAAGTTAAGGCTTGTGCTTGGCCAAAGGGTGGGGGCCAGCGGGTGGTTGGGCCATGTTGGCGGCGCAGCCTTGTGTTAATGTGCAGCCTGGATTAATTGCTTTGGGGGGAGTGCTTTGGGAGGGGGACATTTCTCTGCGGACCACCAAAATTTTCTCACGGACCACCAGTGGTCCCCGGCCCACTGGTTGGCGACCACTGGTTTAGAGGTTAATACACCTACCTAATATGCAAGTAGTCCAGGTTCAAATCCCAGAAAGGGTATGGCTAGCTAACACTAGTCCCTTTATTTCTTTGTCAGTAAAATATAAATTCGACAGGACTCTGTTTCAGGTAATCTTTGTTTAATGATGACTCAATGGTTCTGAACAAGTAGTACATATGACCAGTCCTCATACTTGCAAAAGTTGCAGTCACATGATTGCATTCACAGTTACGAAATTGCAGCAACCCACATTTATATGATCACCATTTGCAACCTTCATTATCAACATTCAACAAGCAAAACTCAATGGAGAAGCTGGCAGGAGGTCACAAAGGGTAATCACATACATTTAATGTAGGATTCATTTAATGACAGTAAGCAAGAACTGCCATTGCTAAGGAGCATAGTCAGGCAACATTCTTTATAACCACTTAGCAACTGAAAATCTGGTCCCAGTTACTATTTCTAAGCAAGGACTGTCTGTAATCTTAATCTTTTGCCCAATGGATAAAATACATGTATACCTATAAAAATATACCATAATATGATCGTTAGATCTTAAATAATATAATTCTGTAATACCCTTTAGAATAAGTCACAATTTAGTCAAAAGCAAACATTATTATAGATTTGATAGGAAAATAACTTAAACATTTAAAATAAATATTAGGTGAACAATTCTTATTTTAAAAGGAGTCTTTTAAGGCTCCTGAAGATTTTATTCGTTTAAAAAAAACATTGTATCTGTATTTTTACATACCATTTCTACTACCTTATATTTTTCTAATACTTTACAGCAAATATTGATCCAACACGAAGGTATCTTTACCTTCAGGTTTTGGGGAAAGCTTTCCTAGAGCATCTTCAAGAACCCGAACCTTTGCCTGGTCAAACCTGTTCTACCTTCACTCTTTACTTACATTTCCGGAACCAGCGTTTCCGCTCTAAACCTGTTCCGTGTGCCTGTGAACCAGATTTCAATGATGGATTTTTGCTTGAAGTACACAAGGATACATTAGGTAAGTAAATTTGTGCATTGATCAGAATCTAAACATTATAAAAAAGTGACTTTTTTTAATTTGAAAGACTGAAAACTTTATATGGACTTTTGTTGAAACAGAAAAGATTGAATTGATGACTTTTTGATAGATAATTATTTGACAGAAGGGTGGAAAGCATAACTATGTTTTTTGTCTTTTCATTTCTTTTTTTCTTTCTATCTTTTTTTTACTTGTATACTCTTACTGTACTGAAAATTATATATCTGAAAAGATTATTAGATCTGGAAGCTCAGAAAGTTGTTTAACCTGAAATAAATCTCAGAGAAATTGATGGGGTTTATTTCTGAGCTGTACAAGATGGCATTCTCAGGGAATTCTTTTTTACATAAAGTTTTAAACATTTTAATAGAGCTAGAAATTTGTTCTATAAATAGAATTACTTGACTTCTCATATCATGTAATCTGAATTTAAATGTGTTCCTCCTTTTTGAAAGAGTTTCTAGCATATTTGGTATCTCACCAGTTTTAAAAACTTGGTAGCCTATTTGGAAATACTGTTTTCCCATTATGGATTACCTTGCAATGAAATAGCAAGCTAACCAGCTATTTCATTATAGTGAATTTTGTTCTTCTTTTTTTAATTCAGTCATTTTTTTGATAGAAGAAAAGCAAATGGGAATAAGGTGCTTAACACTTTCCCTACTAACCTTTTTTTTCCAATCAAAACCAATATTTCCTTCCCAATTCCAGCTGTTTTTTGTATAGGATTTAAACTGATTATAAATAGTTCCTGAAATGTCATGATAAAAACTTTCATGTAATAGTATGTCATGTATATGCTGAATATTCTTTATTAATTTTAAGTGAACTTGCATAGATGACAAATAGCAATATGAATGGGAAGTGCTTTTAATTGGAGCTTTTAGTTAACCCTGGTTGGATGTTGTGTTGACAGGTGAAGGAAGTAAAATGGTTGATGCTACCACTATGCTGTCCATATGTGATCCAGTGCACATTGTCTTGATCAAAACAGATACCTCGGGTGAGACCACATTAGTAGCATCCTATTTCTTAGAATGGCGGTCTGTCCTTAGTGCAGAAAACAGGATAACAAGTGTGGCAGCTGAACTTCTTGGTGTAGGTAAGTTTAAAACCTGTTTTAAGATTGGGGGAAATGATGTTGGGTGCAACTTTGAAAAAAAGGTGGAATTTAAAGTGATAAAATGCATTTCATAGAAGTTCTCAAAAGTACTTTTTCTGAATTTTAGCGATATCATTTATACATGCAGGAGGAAACAGAATGGCATCTTAGGGTACAACTTCAGAAAGTCTCTGTTGGTATTCTCTTCATTCTTCAATCAGAGTAGCTGGATCTTTTTCTATTATTTCCTTTGTTTTGCTAGTTGTTAATAGTCCAAACTGATCCTATTTAAATTTAAATTTCTGCTTTGGGAAAACTGTCTCCCAGGCTACCAACACATTTAATAATGATAAATCTAGTTGTAAATTTAAGTAATACTGTATATGGACTGTGTATATTTTGAATGCTTTATCTAGTAAAAGGTCTATTTTCTTAAGTTCAAAAGTTCTTCTATAACTTTTGGTTCAAAGGTTCAGAATCAAAGGTTTCTGTTGGAGTACTTAATATCAAACTTGAAATCTATCCAAAACTTAACAAGACTCTTTCTCAGGAAATAGTTAATACTCAGGTATGTTCTAATTAAAAGTAATATTACTACAATTCCGACTGATTTAATGTTAAGCAAATTTTAATATTTATTTAACGTTAAAATTTGTGTTTTATCAAGCACGTAGTTTTCTTGAAACATTCTGGTCTCCCTCCTAAGTACAGGTAGTCCTTGACTTGCGACCACAATTGAGCCAAAATTTTGATTGCTGCTAAGTGAATTTTGCCCCATTTTACGACCTTCCTTGCCACAGTTGTTAAGTGAATTACTGCAGTCTAATATGGTTTTAAAGTGAATTTGGCTTCCTCATTGACTTTGCTTGTCAGAAGTTCACAAAAGGTGACCACATGACCCCAGGGCACTGCAACCATCATAATTGAGTCAGTTGCCAAATGTCTGCATTTTGATCACATGACCATGGGGATGCCCCAACAGTTGTGTGAAAAATGATCATGCCATTTTTTTCAGTGCCATTGTAACTTCAAATGGTCACTAAATTAACTATAAGTCGAGGATTACCTGTAATCAAAGTTAATGTAATATTAAAATCAATATGAAACATGGAATGAGTAACTCTTAATGTTTTTCAAAATATTATCACATATGCATTCTAGTTCACATTTTCTGTGGCAAATAGTGGGAGATACTACTGTCCAATCTGTCCTAAACATTAAAGCTGTTTCTAATTTTGTATGTATTTGATAATTCTTCCCTAATCTTGCAGTAAAAGAAGCCAGGACAAAAGCATGGAGTTTCATGGAAGGAAAATTTATCTTTGAAATTTTTCTAAAAATTAGTCAATATCCTTAAAAATGTACTACTGGCAAAATATTCTGTTTTGCTATGCCACAAGAAGTCTGGATCAAGCTTTAATCATTCTTGAAATGTGTTACTCAGCCACAAGTACACCAGTGGTGGGATTCCATTTTTTTTGCTACCGGTTGTGTGGGCGTGGCTTGGTGGGCATGGCAGGGGAAGGATACTGTAAAATCTCCAGTGAGAGGTGGTATTTGCCAGTTCTCCGAACTACTCAAAATTTCCGCTACCAGTTCTCCAAAACTGGTCAGAACCTGCTGAATACCACCTCTGAAGTATACTATATAATAATAATGTGTCTTACACTTTATTAACCAAGGACATTCAGATTTAAGATTAGAGCTTAATTACAGTAGTACATTAGGACATGATATTTATACCTTGAATTATTTAAATATTTACTGTATTTTGTTAGCAGGATGTTTACACTAGCCATTAGTTCAATTTACACTAGCAGGACGTATGCTTTGTGATTTATAATAAAACTTTCTGAATTCAGAAAAGAATTCTGAAACATACAGTAAAGCACGTGGTCGTTTTTCAATTACAGATTTCTTTAGAACGGCAGAAAACAGCAGAAAAGGAACGTTTGTTTCTTGTGTATGCAAAGCAATGGTGGCGAGAATACTTACAGATCAGGACTTCGCACAGTTCAAGATTAGTGAAAATATTTGCCCAGGTATGAATATGCCATTCCATATTCTAGACTTTACAGTTCATATAATATGTGAATAAAAGGCTGTAGAAACAAATTTACCCTGAACTCAGTATATGTTAACCTTTCAAGTTAGGCCAGTGAGGAAACAGACACCACAAAATCTTAGGAACTTTAGTTATTTACTAGGTAACCCATGCCAGCTGGCTCATCCTTTCAGAGATATTTTTGCCTAAACAGATAAACAAAATGAGCATGTGTAGGCAAAAAAGCAATGGGATTAGGAGCAACTTTCAACTTCCTGCCGGCTTCCCCATGGATGTTGTTTGTAGGAAGCTGGCGGGAGAATTGGAAATAACTCCCCCTCCCCCTCCTCTAATTAGAGTAGAAGAAAACATCCTCATTGGTTTGCTTTTTAGTAAATGAGTTTTGAGGATGCATGACCATCTACCTACCCACTTAGCTGATTTATGAATAAGCAAGCACTTTCATCATCATGCCTAAAAAACTCTTTCAAAATACCAGCAATACCACCCACCCCCAAATTTAACTTACATAATTTACACATGAAAAACTGCAAGAAATCTGATGATTGTAAAATAGACTATGATTTGCATATTAAACAATGCATTGGAAGGAAAAACTACTTGGGGTCTAAGACTTCAGTTGTAGAAGTTATAAATGCCTTGGTTTATCTCAACAGACCTGTTTTTTTTTAAAGTAATCACTGTGTTTTATTCAGACTAGTATAAGAGAATCCAGTGATAATTTTTTGATGATTGCTTGGTGCTCTTTCAAAAGATGATCTGGAGATAAGAGGATTATCAATAGTGTGGGGAGATGGTGCTCAGGACTGTAGAGAGAACAAAAGAACAAGTATAGCCATTTAAATTCAAGGGTAGCATTGCTAGATAGAATATTGGTGAATTATTTCTGTGTGCGTGTATGTAGTTGTATTTTAATTTCCCTTTAATATGCATATTGATTCTAGAAAAAACCTTGGCCTGGTTTTCTTAACGATTGCTATTCCCTACTATACTTTTAAAAACCATTGATCCAAAGAAGAATTTATCTTTTTAGTATTTTGTTATAATGAATCTAGCCGCTTTCAGCAACAATTGAATTCATTCCTTATATTGCACATTGTATAAGTGTTGAAAAAATTGACAGTAAAGTTGCATTACAATTAAATACTGAGTGGTTATATAATTTTTCCAATTTGTTACATAATTGGAAACAAAATACTACCTGATATGGTAATTCTACAATCCATTCACTGTAATAACGATCCTCTTGATATCATCTATAGATGCAGAGATGAATATAAATACAGATAATTTAAAAAGGAATGAAATTCCTTTCATTTCTGGTTACCAAAACCAACATCATATAAGGAGTAGAGTGATGATCTAGGAGTAGAGACACCAAGATTCAAAGGCTGAATACAGTGGAGCTTATTAGAAAACCTTGAGCTAGCTACATAATTTACAGGAAAGCAGGGCACTTCTAAGTTCCCGCCTGCAAAAAAGACTAGACAGAAAAAGTGTTATAAATGCAGGTTAACATCCTGTACAATGACTAGGTTCCCTGCTTTTTTCAATTTTACCAGGTTAACTACTGACATTAGTCCTGAAGCTTTCTCCTCCAATAAATGACTGCATGTGTCACATTTGTATATAACTGCCTGGCCTCTACTAGACTAAAAAATGGAATAAAATAAGGCACCATATTGTTTTCCTATCCATATAATCAATTATTCTCTTATACAAAACCACAAAATAGCCCTCACGTTTCCAGCAGAAACAGCAAAAAAAGGAGGGGTGAACAATTACTGAAGTTGAAGGCTGTGCTTCAATTATATCAGAGATGGAGGTGAGGCAGAAAACAAGCAAGTGGCTAGAGAGAGAGAGAGAAAAGAGAAGACGAATATTGGTGTGTTTTTAAGAGTTAACGTTAAGATCTTAAGATGTAGCAACTTCTGAAGGATTTTATCTGGATTTAGAAGCTAAACAAGGAGATATAGTTTGAGAAACATCCTGAAAAAAGACAGCAGCAAATAAAGTGAGTTCCTTAAAACAATGACAACTATTTTTCAGCTTTATTCTTCATAATTTTTGAAGCATGCAAAAGTTTATTTGATTTAATGCACTTTTTCATACACCTCTTACATTCAGGATGAAAATGGGATAAACAGGCCAGTATGTTCATATATTAGGCCACTTCGAGCAGGCCGACTTCTGGACACACCTCGGCAGGCTGCCAGATTTGTCAACGTGATCAGTTATGAAAAAGCGCCTATTATTGGGGGAGGAAACAGTAAACAAGAACAATGGTGTTCTCTTCTGGCCTTTCTCTGTAGAAACAAGGTATAATTTAAATCTTAATTCTTCTATATTATTAACATCGTTAAATCAATTTTGAATATGATTCAGATTTAGGGCTGCCAATGGCTTTCATCCAGAAGCCCTGTGCTTTTATCATGACTCTGAACTAATGAAACAATGCAGTTTAGATTATTTTACATGTTACAGTATAGACATAAAGAAAACTATGGTTAAGCAGATTCAATGTATGCCTTTTCCTAGTATTGCTAAATAAGGAACAAATTCTAGCATATATTTCCTATATAAAATAATGAGGTATTTGCTGTATAATAATATGTTCTGAGTTTTCCTTCTCCAATAAATGTGTGCATAATGTCATTTTCCAGTAGCATATATTCAGTAACATCTTGTTAACCTAGGGATATGCAAAATCCAACCATTTAAGAAGAAAACCTGAAGGGCATTACAGGTAGTCCATTGAAGTTCCAACCAATCTACCTGGGGTACTTATGACGCAGATTCAAAGTTCTGTCAGTTGGCCTCTTCCCCCTGCCCCATTCCTCCCGCAATTACATCACTGCATTTTGGGCACTTGGCAACCAGACCACATTTGCAGCACTACGTTTTAAGACATTTTGCCCCAAACCAACACTTATTTCTGGTTTTTAGCAAAGCTGCACTCATAGGAAACCATTGGTTTGCTTAACAACTGCCACAAAAAAAGTTGTAAAATCGGGTTGGTCACATGACTGATCTACTTTACAACAATCACAAGTTATGACTGATGGGCAGGCTTAATTATGGTTGTAACTCAAGGACTACCTTTGTTTTTCCTTTGGATCATGCTGAAACTATTCAGATTCTGACATTTGGGAAGGGAAAGGAAATTTCAGAAATGAATTCCTCAAAGTGGAAGTAGTTTAAGGTATTCTGGAAATAGTACAAAAATTATTTCCATAAGATGCTGAATTATTTAAGAATGGGATAAATGCTGAATTCTTTAAGAATGGGAATGGGGCAGGATGGTAATAAAATTGTTGGTGATCTATGAATCTAGACCAGCCGTGGGCAAACTACGGCCCGGGGACCGGATCTGGCCCATTCGGCTGTTCTATCCGGCCCGCGGAGCTGAAAGAGCGGAGGGTTCTCTTGCTCTCCCAGAAGGCTACGTGAAGTAATCTAACTTTGAATTTATATTAGTTCACACAAACACTCCATCCATGCTTTTGTTCCGTCCTCCAGTCCAGTTTAAGAACCCATTGTGGCCCTCGAGTCAAAAAGTTTGCCCACCCCTGATCTAGACTAATGGTAGATATGTGTATATGTTCTGTTCTATTGAGAGATTTAGAGAGTATTTTGCAACCTTTCATTTTTCCTGTCGATCACACCAATCCAGACATTTACAAACATCAAATGTCCAGGCTAGGAAATGATTCATCTGTAGAGGAAGAGAATATTTTGCGTATTCCAATATATTTATAACAATAAATAATGTAATTTGTTTGACCCAAGAACTCATATAGTTCTTAGATAGTTGTTACATTAGTTACAATATGCCACTTACATCTTAATTAAATATTAAGTTTTACTTTGTAAAAAAATAATAGTTCTTATGAGTGTGTGTTCTACATTTAATATATCTCCTCTTCAGGGTGATTGTGAAGATCATGCTAACCTTTTGTGTAGTCTTCTGTTGGGATTTGGGATGGAAGCGTTTGTTTGTGTAGGAACAAAAGCTAAAGGCACTCCTCACACATGGGTGATGACTTATGGGACTGATGGAGTAACTACTTTCTGGGAGAGTTTAACAGGATATAGGTAAGAAAAATAGTAAAAGTATGGCAAGTTATGACAATTCAAACATCAAAATACAAACTCTATTGGAAAGCAATTAGTTCTCCAATGAGCTGCTCTGAGCATCCAGCAGTGGGAGGTGCTTAGACTTAGATTGGATAGGCTGGGCTTGATTGATAGAATGCTACTCCTCCTCCACGTACTCCTCCTTAGTGTCCCCCAGTTTTACAAACTCTATTGGAAAGCAGTTAGTTTTGTTTACCCATTCATTACATCAAATTGTTATTTAACAAAAATGTAACACACTACCTCATTAAAATGCCATGCAAAATAATTACTATTCTGCACTCATGTACAATCCATGAGAATAAATATATAACCCAAAAGTTAATTTCTCAGTAGTCTATATAAGTGGCAAAATTCTGGTTAGGTGGCTTGATTGTGTATATTTGCCAAGAACTTAAGGCAACCAGTGTTTCAATACAACTGTCATCTTTTCAGGGAATTTTGACAATGCAAATGCCTGTTTTGTGGTGAAAAACTGGTAGCATAAGAATGAAAAGTGACTATAAAGTACAAGGTGAGGACAGGATAACTAACTGTCCTGGTGAAATGCTGCATTATGAAATGAAGAACATAGATTCAGGATTAGCTTTGAGCTTGCATAAGTATTGATGGATGTATTGTTGAATGAAAGTGTGTATTCTGGAACCCATCCCTGTATTTTTAATCATAGTTGATCAACAACTCATCTATGCCAACATAATGTTGACTAAAAAGCTAATCCATTAGATTACTTTAAAATTTAACTTAACTTTTGCTATATTAAGGTATGTCTTTTGTTCTTTAGGTACCTCCACAACCCTGTCAAACCCGATGATCCTCCAACTGTTAAGCAACCCAAGGCACTATATCCTTACAGAACGATAGGATGTATCTTCAATCATCAGAAGTTTTTGGCAAACTGCCAACCTTCTGATGCTGTAGAAATTTGTATCTTTGATTTGCATGATGAATCCAAATGGAAACCAATGAGTGGAGAAGCAATTAAATCTGTGTGTTCTCCAGGGGCCACAACTGCACTTCCATCTTTTCCTCCTCTCTGTAGTTCCACAACTGATGCTGCATCAGCAAGCAATGAACTAGAATTGCAATTTAGAATGTTAGTCGTAGAACATAGGAAGGTAGGTATCTTTATTTATTTATTTATTTATTTATTTTATTTTGTCAATCGCTTACAAGATAATAAGGATAAGGATAAACATAGATATGAATACATGAAATGAATACATATAAGAAAAAAAAAACAATAGGACAGGGACGGTAGACACATTGGTGCACTTATGCACGCCCCCTACAGACCTCTTAGGAAAGGAGTGAGGTCAATAGTAGATAGTCTGAGGTTAAAGTTTTGGGGGTTTGGGGAAGAAACCACAGAGTCAGGTAGAGTATTCCAGACATTGACCACTGTGTTGCTGAAGTTGTATTTCCTGCAATCAAGTTTGATGCGATTAACCTTGAGTTTGTATCTATTGTGTGCTCTTGTATTGTTATGGTTGAAGCTGAAGAATTCATTGACTGGTAGGACATTGCAATGTATGATTCTATATACTATACTTAGATCAGACCAAAGGCAGCGTAGTTCTAGATTTTCTAGGTCTAGAATTTCAAGTCTGGTGGCATAAGGTATTCTGCAATGAGTAGAGGAGTGTAGAACTCTTCTTGTGAAATATTTCTGGACTTTCTCAACTGTGTTAATATCAGATATGTGATGTGGATTCCAGACTGATGAGCTGTATTCGAGTATTGGTCTAGCAAATGTTTTGTATGCCCTAGTTAGTAGTGTGATATTAAAAAAAAAGCTACATAGGATTAGCAACTCTTAATGCCTTTTTGGCTATGTAGTTACAGTGGGCTCTAGCACTTAGATCATTAGAGATGAGTATTCCAAGGTCCTTGACGGAGTTTGGATCATCAACAAGATCTTGACTATTCAGCTTGTATTTTATTTTCTGATTTTTTTTGCCAATATGTAAGACAGAGCATTTATTTGTTGAGATTTGAAGTTGCCATTTGTTGACCATTCTGATACATAGTCGAGGTCTTTTTGAAGGGTAGCAGTATTGTCGGTGGTGTTGAATAGCTTTACATCATCAGCAAAGAGAATGCAGTTGCTCTTAATATGATCACAGAGGTCATTTATGTAGAGTATGAAGAGAGTTGGTCCTAGAACACTACCTTGGGGGACACCACTGTTGACAGGAACAGAATTTGATAAGACACTCCCAACTTTGACCATTTGTTGTCTGTTTGACAGGAATGTTTCTATCCAGTTATGCAGGTATCCAGAGATACCATAAGATTTTAGTTTTAGGAGTAGTTTGTCATGTACCACTGAATCAAAGGCTTTACAGAAGTCTATGTAGATTGCGTCTATTGCTTTGCCCTGATTGAGTTGTGTAGTCCATATGTTTTTGCAGTGTAAGAGTTGCAGATTACGGGATAGTTTTCTGAAACCAAATTGTTTATTAGAGAATAGTTTGTCTCTAAGTGGAGGATAATGGATTGGTTAATAATTGATTCCATGACTTTACAGGTGACGCAGCATAAAGAGATTGGTCTGTAATTTTCAACTAGACTGGGGTCTCCCTTTTTGAAGATGGGGATGACCGTGGCTTGTGACCATAGGTTTGGCAAGGAGCTGGTCCTGAAAGATTTTTCAAAGATTATGCTTAGAGGTTCGGCTATGGCAGTGGATAGCTTTTTAAGAAGTAGGCACATATTCCATCAGTAGATAGAGATGGTTTTAGATTGCGTAGTGCTTTTTCAACATTGTCTTCTGTAAAATCGATATGTATTAGATCATTGTAGTTGTCTTTACTTGGTAGGTGCTATGAAATACATACATTTACTTTTAAAAAAATAAAGCCAATTTACTTTTAAGTTACACCATCCCTTGTAAACAAAAAAACAGATTCTTTGACACTGGTTGAGCATCTTAGTTATCAAAGCAATTTGTATAGCTAAAAGCTTATGATCATATAATTGCTAGTTTTAAACTGGTAATATTTTTTAATAAATCCAGAACAACTTTCTGGTAAACATTTGATGTAGATACCATACCTTTTTAAAAAAAAATTACTTAAAACTTAAATGTATGCTTCTTTAAAATTTGCCTCATATTTCTTTTGTTATTCTTAAATGCTGCATCTAGATATCTTAAATGTTTCTTCTGGTTTTTAAATTGCTCCTATTTCAGCTTCTGTCCTTGGTTCTTCTACAACAGCACTGGGTCAGTACTCCTAACATATGACCTAATTTCTATCAGACTCAGTAACTTTGCTTTCAACTCAAATCTTTTTCATAAAGGTATATGTTAAAAGAGTGTGGCTGTTTAGAACAGCCAGAGTCAAGTAGGATTGGAACTAATTCTGGCAAGGGATAATGAATTATAGTTGCTTAAGTAATTCTGACAACAGTTCATTATTGTTAAATTAAAAATGAGAATGTATACCTATATTCTAATAAATTCTGAGTAGAAGTACAGATACCCTTCGTTTAGTGACCACAATTGTGACTGGCAACTTGTGGCTAAGCGAAGTGGTTATTAAGTGAGAAATCAGGTTAAAGTGACTGCTTTCCTTTACCCTCCTCTTTACCCTTTGGAATGAATTCACTATTTTTCTCAAAAATTAAAAAGAGTCTTCTTGATAATAACATCCATAAGTTTGTTTACAGTAGTGAGCATTGCTTTGTGTAGTTATTAACCTTTTAATCTGGATAAATATAGGATTTTTGCATAATCCTGGATTTTACTTCTGAGTACTTAAATAATAAAATAGAAAAGATGAAAAAGTTTCATTTGTACATAATCCCTGGATAGAATGGTAAAGCCTGAAGATTTTATGTTACTCTTTGCTGGGCAAAGTCACTGAAGAAGCTCAGAGGCTTAAAGCCCAGAGATTCTATGTTATTCATTACACCACTGGGTGGCAGATCAAGGCGGTTAATATTTTTTATTTTTTTCTTACTGTACATTTAAAAAAATACAATGCTCAAATTATTTATGTGCTAAATGATATATAGCTTGTTTCTAGAACTCTCTCTACCCTCCCCCCCAAATACTGTTAGGGTAAAAAAAATAGTTTATGGTGTTTGCATTTTGTAATGTGTAGACCCATTTTGTCTTGCACATTTCCAGCTAAACCTTACAAAATAATCAAATAACATAATATCTTTGTGTTCTTCAATCTTCAAGAGAATTTGGCCATCTCTGTAATTTAACTTTTACATTTTTTAAAAGAATTTTTATTTTTAGACAAACATACACAAACAAAAC
The DNA here is from genome assembly GCA_009733165.1 of Naja naja. Lineage (NCBI taxonomy): Eukaryota > Metazoa > Chordata > Lepidosauria > Squamata > Elapidae > Naja > Naja naja. Next base: position 165,771,104 of record CM019150.1, read on the forward strand.
ATAAAACCATCTTCCAGTTACATACATACAGTGTGTCGGTTGGTTACAAATCTTTTGTGCATCCTCTCCATAGTCCTCACTTACAGTTTGTATAAATTCCCATATTATCAATCTAATATATATGTATACATTATTATCATTGTTAATTATTTATTTGACTAAACTATTATTCCATCATTGTATATGAGATATTCAAGATTTTAAATTAATTTATATTATAACAATTTATTTATTTATTTATTTATTTATTTATTTATTTATTATTTGTATGCCCCCTCTCCAAAAGGACTCGGGGCGGCTCACAACTAAAATACAACAATAATAAATTAATTAAAAAGATATTAAACAAATTAAGCCGAATTAAAATTTAAAACCCCTAGTTAAAAAAACCCAACCCAAGAGAATCAGATTGTAGAAAGAGCCAAGTTTTCAAATTGTGGCGGAAGGTGCGAAGATCGGGGGCCAAACGGAGCTCCAGCGGAAGAAGATTCCACAAAGTGGGAGCCGCCACAGAGTAGGCCCTCTCCCGGGTCACCGCCAAGCGACATTGTGTCGCAGACGGTACCCCGAGGAGACCCCGCCTGTGCACCCGTACAGGGCGGTTAGCATTTGATGTTGGGAGGAGCCGTTCTCGTAAATAGCCTGGACCCATGCCCTGTTGGACTTTGAATGTTAATACCAAAACCTTGAATCTTGATTCATTACATCATCCTAAGTCCATCCAATAGTAGTACATTTTTATATTATGTTCTTTATAATTCTATTATCCCTGTATTGTAAAATTCTCTAACATTTCATTTCCATATTTTTTTGTCTAACCATTGATAAAATAAATCCCATATCTTATAAAATAGTTTATCTTCTTGTTCTCTAATTTCAAATGTCAATTTACTCATTTCAGCACATTCCATTATTTTTTTAATAACTTCCTCCTGCATTGGTATTTTCTCATTTTTTCCAATTTTTAGCAAATACAATTCTAGCCGCTGTTAAGACATTTACAATCAAGTGTTTCAATTCCCTACTGTATATTTCCGGTAAAGTCCCTAATAAAAATATCTCTGGTTTAAAGTCTATATGTTTTTTTGTCATTTTTTCCAACCATGTGTGGATTTTAGTCCAATATCTTTTTGCTTCTGCACATGTCCACCACATATGGTAATATGAACCCAGTATCTGATGACATTTCCAACATTTTTCGGATTTATTCTTAAACATTCTTGCTATTCTCATCGGGGGTAGGAACTTTTACATTTTTTGAAAGTGCCGCCTTCTATCAGAAAAAAAATAAGGTTAAGGTTTAAAAAATTTTTTACCTAAATTGTGAAGTGGTTTTTCTAAAGACAAACCAGCAAAATTAGTTGTTATTCCATCTCTTATAATTAATGGCAGTTGTCATCTCCTTTTATGTTTTTTGTTTTGTCAATGTACAGGATCTTGGCCTTGCAACAGTTTGGGACGATCAGTTATCTTATTTCTTGTCACCAGCTTTGGCAGCCTATGAACTTGAACGCACAACAGGAATTTCTTCAGGAAATGAAGAATTTCAAGATATTATCAGGAGGGCTGTACCAGACGGTCATACATTCAAAGGATTTCCCATCCACTTTGTGTATAGAAATGCTAGAAGAGCATTTGCTGCATGTCTTCGGTAAAATTTGTTTCCTTTTTTCAATATAATTTTTCTCTAAGATACTGGTCTAATATTATAATTCTGTATAAGATCAATATCCGATGAAACAGAATGGAGAGATCACATGGAAATTATGACAGCCAGTTCAGTGTAGTGGTTCAGATGCTGGCCTACAAACCAGGAAATCTGATTTTTATGCAACCCTTAGTCATGAAAGCTGGTTGGGTGACTTTGTGCCATACACTAAACACATTTCCAAGGTGGTTGTTGTGGGGAAATAGGAAGCAGAAGTATCAGGTATGTTTGCTGCCTTGAGTTATGTATGAAAGAGGCAGGATAAAAATCTAATAACATTATGAATGCTTTACGAGTTGACAATTAGCGTAATACAATATCCATAGCTAGCAGAAACAAAGTCAGTTTGGATGTACCTCCCCATAAGTAACAAGACTTTTATGGATGAATACCGCCACTACTGATATGGAAAATTTGTTTCATTACTTGCTGAGGTTATTGAGAAGGATTTCAGAATGAGTTTCTGGGTCCATTTTAGTTAGACTTTTTTATTAATAGCTTTGATTGCCTTGGTGTATGACCTGACCCAGGAAATTGAAAGTAAGCCTGCCAATTCTCCTGACCCTGTCATTAGCTTTTGATATTATTGCCATAGTATGCTTTGACAGAATTGAGGGTATTTGCTTCCATTCCTCTATGTGCTGTCTGAGTTCAGGAGAAGGTATGAGAGACTACTGCTTGTTACCTAAGTTTACCTGCAATTATTTGCACTTTTATCACCTGGCCAATGGATAAATCCAGAATCCAAACAACGATCGTTCTTGCTATTGCATTAAATATTAATTTATTTAACTAAAAAACCCTGATTGGCTATGTAAATTGTGTCAATAGCTGCAATTTGGTTTCTGGGGACCTGGTTTGAGTTATACAGATCTGCTGGCCCAAGATGGATCATAGCTCATAAAACCAATAAACGTGTTCAGTCAAAGCACAGTGAGCCTGATTAGTAAGACTTTAAATAATATGTTAGGAGGCATAATAATGTATACTATGTATACTATGATATATAGATTAGCAAACTAGTTCAGTATGGTGGATGGGTTAATGATTTTTTTTCCTGGTTTGAAAATCACAGTCAACCAAAAGATTAGAAAATGTGTCTCTCAAGAAGGTATTGAAGGAGTTGAAAGTATATTTAGCTTTGAGAAAAGACAACTGAGAGTGGGATATGAGAGCATTCTTCCAATATCTAAAAGTATGTCACATAGAAGATTAAGTTCTATTCTTTCTGGAGATTTAATGGATTTCAGATATATGAAGGTATTTTTGAAGAAACTTCCTAATGGAGAAAAGAACTAATTATCCAGAAATGCAGAAGGCTCTTTTTCATTGCTTTGTTCAAGCAGAAGTTAGATGGCCAATTCATTTGAATTCCTACCCCAATCAGGAGGTTGGACTTGATAGCCTAAATGACCCCTTTCAAATATTTTATTATATAATGTGATTCTAAACTAACTTGAATAAGTTAACCTTTTTGTGTAATAATTAGTATTCTCAACATGTATATGTGTTGTTTATTTCAAATTACAGTAACGCTTAATGTTTTTGTTTCTTTAAATAGATCTCCTTTCTGTGAAGAAATTCTGTGCTGTAGAGGGGACCAAGTGAGACTTGCAGTTCGTGTCAGAGTGTTCACATATCCTGAATCTGCGTGTGCTGTTTGGATCATGCTTGCTTGCAAATACCGTTGTGTACTTTAAGAAATTGTTTGCGTATATGGGTGAAATTGTGTGCTATTATATGCAAACCTTAAAGAAAGTCAAATATTTGTGTGTGTTATGGATGCAGACTGTCCTGGTCTCAAACCTGGTGAAATAGAATTCATTGGGATTGATTTTAATGGACTTAGTTTCTATGTCTACTTAGATGTATACATTGAAGGAGCTATTTAAGGCTACGGAGGATTGCCATTCAGCTTCTTCAGCTTTCAAAGAGTTACAGGAGGCAGTCTGTGATATCTGACATTTTAAGAGCCTTTAAAAAACCTGGAATCACTACTTTGGGTCAGTTTTAAATTAAAGGAGGAATTGGAAATGATTGTCTTCTATATGCTAACTGTTCCCAACCTTAAAATCCTGAAAAAAAGCCAAACAGGCCACAATTCAGCTAAAAATGCTGATTTTTATTTTTCAGAGTTAACCTCTTTGGAGGTTCCCCATTTCAGCTCACTCTCTTAATTCTGAATAAAAGCATCAGTAACAAAAATCATGCCACTTAAACTCAAGTATATTGCCTACAGATTTTAGCAGCACAATCTTATCACTCCTGATTTCAGGAGATTTTAAAAACAAATATTCAAATGCAATATGGTGGATCCCTAATAAAGGATACTGCTATACTGTTAGTATTGATCTATGTAATTTTATACTGTATATCATGACAGAAACCGTATAATGTATTTTATATATTTTATTGGAATAAAATCTGTGTTAATGATTTGCAGAAGTTTAAATTGGTAAAAATCTAGATCAGGTTTCTAACAAAAAACACTCAAAAATTAAAGTAATTAAAATGTACACCATTTTTCTTTTGAAAATCCACTAAAATGATAAGTTGGAACATCCTGTAGAATCATACTGTGATAGTTTACACAGAATATAAATACTAATCAAATAGAGAAAAGAGATTGATTCTGTCCATAGGTGTTATGGACAATGATTAGTGATATGAATATGCATACTTCCATCAAAACTCAAGATCAGCTAATCTAAAATTCAGATTTTGATTCTATATTGCAACTAAATATATCATTTATGTTTATGTTTATTTTATTTATTTGATTTGTCAATCGCTTACAAGATAATAGGTATAAGTATAAACTTAAGCAAGAATACAAGAAATAGGTACGAATAAATGGGGACAATAGGACAGGGATAGTAGGCATGATGGTGCACTTATGCACACCCCTTACAGACCTCTTAGAAATGGGGTGAGGTCAATAGTGGTTAGTTTGAGGTTAAAGGAGTGGGGGTTAGAGGATGTAACAACAGAATCAGGTAGTGCATTCCAGGCATTGACCACTCTGTTGCTGAAGTTGTACATTCTGCAATCAAGTTTGAAGCGGTTTACATTGAGTTTGTATCTGTTGTGTGTTGTTGTATTGTTGTGGTTGAAGCTAAAGTAGTCATTGACTGGTAGGACATTGTAGCAGGTAATTTTGTGTGCTATGCTTAAGTCTAACTGTAGGCAGCATAGTTCAAGGTTGTCCAAGCCCAAAATCTCAAGCCTGGTTATATAGGGTATTCTGTTGAGAGCAGAGGAGTGTAGTACTCTTCTCGTGAAATACTTCTGGACTCGCTTGATTGTATTAATGTCCAATATGCAGTGCAGATTCCAGACTGATGAGCTGTATTTGAGTATTGGTCTGACAAAAGTTATGTATGCTCTAGTTAGCAATTCGATATTTCCAGAGGAGAAGCTTCCTAAGATTAGATTTACAACACTTAATGCCTTTTTGGCAATGCTATTACAGTGAGCTGTGGTGCTTAGGTCATTTGATGTGAAAACTCCAAGGTCCTTGACAGAATGAGGATCATAAACAAGGTCATATCCACCTAGTTTTTATGTGGTGTACTTATTTTTTTTACCAGTGTGTAGGACAGAGCATTTGTTGATCGAGATTTGGAGTTGCCAGGTGTTTGACCATTCAGGCACATAATCAAGGTCACTTTGAAGGATAGTAGCATTGTAAGTGGTGTTGAATAGTTTTACGTCATCTGCAAAGAGGACACAGTTGCTTATAAGGTGATCGCAAAGGTCATTTATATAGAGTATAAAGAGTGTGGGTCCTAGAACGCTGCCTTGGAGGACACCGCTGTTAACTGGAGCAGGGTTAGATATAGCACTCCCTATTTTTACTATTTGTTGTCTGTTTGACAGGAACGCAGTAATCCACTTTTGAAGGGATCCGGAAATGCCATAAGAGTTTAGTTTTAACAGTAGTTTGTCAAGTATCAAAGGCTTTGTAGAAGTCTATGTAAATTGTGTCTATAGCTTTACCCTGGTTGAGTAGAGTAGTCCATATGTTTTTGCAGTGTAGGAGTTGAAGATTGCAGGACAATTTTTTCCTGAAACCAAATTGTTTTTTGACTCTTAAGTGGAAAGTTATGAATTGGTTAATGATTGATTCCATGACTTTGCACGTGACACAACACAGTGAGATTGGTCTGTAGGTTTCAACCAGGATAGGGTCACCTTTATTTGAAGATACGGATGACCGTAGCTAAGGACCATAGGTTTGGTAAGGAGCTTGTTCTGAATGATATCTCATATATAATGCTTAGCGGTTCTGCTATGGCAGAGGAGAGCTTTTAAAGAAGTATGCACATAATCCATCAGGGCCAATAGATAGGGATGGTTTAGGTTACATAGTGCCTTTTCTACATTATCTTCTGTAAAGTCAATATGTAGTAGATCATTACAGTTAGTTGTGGTATGACTAGGAAATGTGGGGCATGAACCATTGCTGTTTACAAAGACTGAACTGAAGAATGTTGAAGAGATTGGCCTTAACAGCTTCATCATTGCAGTCTTTCCCATTTGATCCTTTTAGGGGTGGGATGGTTCTTGAGTCTTTTAAGTTTGGGTTAGGGTTAGGGTTAGGTTGATGTACAAGAAAAATAAGACTAAGCTGATGCTTTTCATAAATGGTTTTAAGCCAGTATTCAGCCTGCCTGTGGAAATATTGCCTGTCTACTTATAATTGCACTTATACTTTAATTTAGTGAATATATTCATAATAATAGTGAATAATAGATCTGGAGCCAGAGAAGGGAATCACTCAGATTAAGAGATCTTCACTATCTGATTGAGTAGGTTTTATTGCTTCTGTTGCCTCTGTTTCTTCTTATAAGTTGTCTTTATACAACTCATTGAACCATAGATTAACCATTCACATTTCAGTCCAACATGTTTTTATAAATCCAGATAATTAGAATAATTTATGTTTAGTATGTTATGCAAATTCAGAAATGTATTGAGTTGAACTATAATTAGGTTAATTTTAGGTAAAGGCAGTGAATAGACAGCTATGGATTTGACAGTGTTGTGCTTCAGTGTTTAGTGAATGGGGTCTAGTGGCTAGAAATAGGAGGTCTCATCAACCTTCACCAACCTGTTCCAATCAGAAAAGAGTTTGGCTAAAGACCAATCAGAAGTCAGCATTCCTGCTTATAAAAACAGGAGCTCAGCCAGTTCCTGTTCAGTTGCCTATAGCAGACCTTCTTGCCTCTAAATATGTCAGCCACAGCTGCTGGTGAGACCTCAGGAAATCTGTTGTTTAGAGCACAAATTCCAGTTCCAAGGCTCACTAAATCTTTGAAGCCCAACACAAGCATACATGAACTGTATCCATCTGTCTGAAGCAGCCTCATTAAATTCATGCCAAGGCTCCTGGCCCAATATGATTTCCTGTTGGGTTTGTATAAATCTTGCTTAACTGCCCATGCCAGGAATTAACCAAGGCTGTAGGCTAAATTGGGAAGGGAAAAAAACATCCTAAAAGGCAGCAGCAAACCACTTCTGTACTGTTGCCCAGAAAATAACTTGGGTGTGTCAGGATAGTCAGCAGAAGTCAACATTTTTTAAAATCAAAGTTCAGCTACTATTAGGTTGCAGCTTTCACACATATCAGCATGAACAGATTAGACTTTTTAAAATGAATAAAACATGTAAACCAATAAGAAAAAGCAAAAGAAAAGCAGAAAAAAAATATTAATAAAATCTCTTTGTCAGCAGAACACAAACACCTTTTCTTGTATTGCACAACAATGGATTAGCAATAAATACCTATTATCCATATATATTCTATGGAGTAAATAAAATGTCGATAACTAAACTATTAGCATCGTACTTAAGTATTTTAATTCTGATTTTAATTTGGCCTTCACATTGAGATAATTATTTGATTAAATAAACTAATGGCTGAATTCACATGACACATTAGCAATAGCACTTAGACTTATATACCGCTTTACAGCCCTTTCTAAGCGGTTTACAGAGTCAGCATACTGCCCCCAACAATTTTGGGTCCTCGTTTTACCCACTTTGGAAGGATGGAAGGCTGAGCCAACCTTGAGCCTGGTGAGATTTGAACTGCCAAATTGCAGGCGGCCAGCAGTCAGCAGATGTAGCCTGCAATACTGCACTCCAACCACTGCGCCACCATGGTTCATCTTCTAACCCAGAGATGTCAAACTATTTCATTGAGGGCTGCATCAGGGATGGGGTGGTTGTGGCCAGTTCAACATCACTCATGTTGGGGGCTCCTCTGATGGCCCGAGCGCTCTGCCCAAGAAAACGGGCTCCCAAGTTCCATTTTCCGCTGCGATGGCCTGCAACCCTCTGCATGTGGCCCTCCTGAGCTCCATTTCACTGGTAGAGGCACCATGGGCTAGTCCTTCATTGTTTCCAGGGCGGCCCTGTGGGCCAGATCTAAGCAGCCCGTGGGCCAGATCTGCCCCCAGGCCTTGAGTTTGACATCCCTGCTCTATTGCACCACTGTGGCTCATTAGATCCTAGTTCATATAATAACAAGAAAAAAAATCAAAGTTTGCACATCATGGAATAAGTTTTTCCTCAAGGATACCAAGTTTAAACAAAACGTCAGGAATTTGTAGGTTTCCAAATTCATTTACTGGTGCAAAGATGATTTGCAACAGCAAGTCCATTTCTTTCCGATTAGCTGTTATGGTTTTGGGGAGGGGCACCATGTGGGAGGTCCCTGTGATGCTACATCCTTCTGTCCTGAAGGTTACACAATATAAAAAAGCTACAAGATGGTTTGGTTTCACCTTAAATATGTGAATCAAACTCCTGCACTTTGCAATTCACAAATTATGCCGTATCAAAATGCACACATTTAGCCAAGTGTAGTTTATTCAAAAACATAGATAAATTATGTCTTAATATGTTTATATGTAATCTTATTCAAAGCCAGATGGATTTTGCTGGTATATCGGTTATTTTTCAGATGCTGCTACCACATTCCATTCTAAAAGAAATCATTTAAAAATCATTTATTAAAATAGGTAGTTACCTATTTGATTGGGGTTGGAATTAAAGGAAGACTTTTATCTTCCCACGATCTCCCCCCATGTGATTTCTTGCACACTGATATATTACTGATTAAAATGGTTGGAAGACAGCAATTATGACAGCAAAGAGGTGGCTGGAGCTGACTGTGGAACAGATCACAAATTGCTTATGTCCAAGTTCTCCGTTAAGCTGAAGCAGAAGACATGCTAAGCAGTTTCCACAATATCATCTTGAGCATATATCCACCATTTTCAAGAAGAATATCAGAAATCACTTTCAAATCTGGAACTTCACCAGAGGAACTGTAGAATAAATTTAAATAAACCATTACAGATTCATGTAAAAAGAAACAGAAGAAAGCAATCTGGATGTCAGAACAAACCATGGAAATTACCAAGAAGAGAAGCCAAACCCCAGAAAGACAAAGATCTCAAGAAAGATCTTAACTATTTCAGAGAGCTTTTAGAAGGGACAAGAAGCAGTAGTGCAGCAACATCTGCAAAGACATCAAAGAAACAAGAATTTAAAAAGATCTCTAAACTTGGAAGGGCATTTCACTTCAAACTGGTATACTAGAGGACACCAATGGACAGATAGTAACTGATTCCAAAAAAATCAAAGATGAAAGGAGTATACTGAAATTCTGTGTAATGGAGATGTTAATATCCAATATATATTAGAAGATATCCCTGCTTACAAAACCTCTAGCACAAGGAGATGAAATTAAATTAGCACTTCAGTTGTTACCAAGTCAGAAAGCTATGGGAATTAATATTTACAGAAGTATGGCAAGCACCAGAAGGAGAATCAGTAAAGGTCTCATCAAGCTATGCCAGCAAATCTGGAGAACCGTGCAGTGGCCAACAGATTGTAAGAAGTTACATACCAACACACACAAAAAAATGCAACACCACAATGAATACTAAAACCATACAATGCCAAAAAGAAAATAGTATGTGCTTCATTATTGATTGCACAATAATGTCAAGCTGTAGAACGTGCTTGAAAAAATAATCCCAGAACAACTCATTGTCTTCATGCAAAACCTAGTCCTAGACCTTGGTCAGAAAGCTGCTGTACTGACAGAATATGGCAAAAAGACTGGCTCCTAGAGTGAAACAAGGCATATATTTCACCTTACTTATCTATGCGAAATATATATTGAGGGAAGCTGGAGTAGGAGAACATTTTTTTTAAATTGGAGGAGGAATCATCAATAACAGCACCATGCTGATGAAAGTGGAAATTATTTGCAAGCTCTAGTAATGAAAGTCAATTAATACAGTGAAATATATGGGAGTAAGTTTAATATCTATCAGTCCATTAATGCCGCTTGGGGGGGGCAAAAAAGCCCTAGTAATAAGTAGGCATATACAATGGAATGAAGGCTATTGCTAAGCGCATTGGGTTGTGTCCCAAAAATTGTAAGCCGCCCTGAGTCTTCAGAGAAGGGTGGCATATAAATGTAATTTTAAAAAAACTATAAAGAAGACAAATTAATGACAACAGGTATAGTAACCAGCTTCATAATTGACACTGAAGATATTGAAAGAATGGGTTAACTTCTGTCCTTTAGGATCAATTATCAATGTAAAGGAACTAGCAGTCAAGAAATATGCCACAGATTATAGCACCTGCTATAGTTCAATGAGACAGCTTGCAAAAGATACTCAGATATTTAGGTGCCATGATGTATCTATACCTATAAAGATCATGCTATGAAACTGAGATAAAGGATCATCAAATAAATCAACCTGGAGTTCTCACTCAAGCCACAAATGACCAGGCTCAAATTATACAGGTAGTCTTCAACTCATAACACTATTTAATGACTGTCAAAGTTACAACGGCTCTGGAAAAAAGTGACTTATGACCATTTTTCACATTTACAACCATTGTAGCATCCCCATGGTCACATGATCAAAATTCAAACGCTTGGCAACTGGTTCATATTTATGATAGTTGCAGTGTCCCAAGGTCATGTGATCCCTTTTGCTACCTTCAGAGAAGCCAGATTCACTTAACAGCATATTACTCATTTCACAACTGGCAAGAAAAATTGTAAAATGGGGCAAAACCTACTTAACTTTTTCGCTTAGCAACAGAAATTTTGGCCAAATTGTGGTCATAAGTCATACCTGTACTTTGGATACATAATTTGAAGACAAACTCTGGAGAAATCTGTAATGCTGAAAAAAGACAAGAAGAGGACCAGCAGCAGAAAGGTGGATGAAATCAATGGTGGTAGTATACCACTTGAGGATTTGAAGGAATAGCTTACAAATGGTCATAGAAAAAATCCATGTGATCATTAATTGTGATGATATATGGGAATAATCTCGAGGAGACAGGAAAGGGACACTCAGCCTAGGTAATGATCTTCCTCCTATCTCCCAAGGTCACTTCCACATACTATTCTGTTTAGAATAAACACCAACATAATGGTATATCACTCAACCTCATTTTGCCTGAGTAGAGCATGTACACGATGAGGAAAATGTGTCTAAATCTGTGCAGAGTAAATTTTTCTATTTGAACTGGGTAACATAGTGAATCCAGGTTGAATTAAATTCATTTATGCCTAATATTAGCTGAAGTTCCACTTTATTAGTTTGGCTCTAAGGTAGACAGTAGCTTAACATACATGTATGAAGGAGGCTAAGCATAGTATACATATTATTAAAATTCTTCCATTTCTCATTTTACACCTCTTTCTCTCCTAGTTCTTTATAAGAATTATACAATATTACTTGAACCAATGCATCCCTAAGCCTAAACAACGGAATTCCAATCATGAGTGGCATTGTCTATCTCTGTTTCCTTATGCATCTGTTTTTATGGTACTCATAGTGAGTAGTGTATATTATCGTTTACTCAGACTGATGCTAGTTCAAAGGCTTTGGGTAATTGTCAGGGTCTGCTGTTAGACAAAACACAAACCTAAACCACATTTGATGTAAATTGATGTGAACTGGGATTGTGCCAATAGAATTCCAGTCATTTTATGATTCAGTGTCTCATACAAACCCACAAAGTTGCATTGGAAAAGCTGTAAGTAGATATCAGAAGGCAGAACGTAACTTTGAATGCAGTACTGTATAGTAGAGCAAAGCATACGTCAGGATCTTGTGCACTTGGTGGGAAAAGAATTGCAGACTCTTCTTAATTGAGGAATGAAGTCGAAGCGAAGATAAGGCAGACATCTCAGTGGGGAAGGCTTCTCAACTTACAATCACAACTGAACTCAAAATGTATGGTGCTATGTGAGAAATTTGTTAAATGAGATTTTTTGCTCTGTTTTACAACTTTTCTTGCCACAATTGTTAAGTGAATCACTGCAGTTGATACATTACTAACCCAGTTAAGTGAATCCAGCTTCCCCATTGACTTCGTCAGAAGGTGGCAAAAGGGGATCACATGACCTTGGGACACAGCAAAGATCATTTGATTGCTTATTGTACCCTATGACTATCATTAAGTGTTGTACCTTATGATTCTTGACTCTTGACAAAAGTATCTTTTCTTTTATGTATACTGAGAGCATTTGCACCAAGACAAATTCCTTGTATGTCCAATCACACTTGGCCAATAAAGAATTCTATTCTATTCTATTCTATTCTACTCTACTCTACTCTACTCTCTACTCATAAACATGAACCAGTTGCCAAGCATCTGAGTTTTGATCACGCGATCATGAGGAACACTGCAAAAGTCGTAAGGGTGAAAAACGGTCATGTCACATTTTTCAGTGCAGCTGTAACTTTGAAGGATCACTAAAGGAACGGCTGTTAAGTCGAAGACGGCTGTACCGTACCCTCCTCCCCCGCGCAGGATAATACAGGGCCTTTTTTGCCCCGTCTTGCCGCGCCGCTTTCCCACAGACAGGAGGCGGCCGAACCAGAAAGAACGGTCGGTATCAGCTGACGCCATTGGGTTGCTATGAAGTGAATCCCGCCTTCCACAGTCTCCGCCCTCGAAGCGGGTGACTAGGCCGGCGGTCCGCAATTCTTCCCGGCTGGATCCCCTACCTGCAGGATTGGCTGTCCTGCACCGCTCACGCGCTCGGCTGCGGTGGCTGCTTTGGCGGGGAAGGAGGAGTTTGGGGAGAAGATGAAGGCAGCGGGCAGCAGCTGAGGCGAGGCGAGGGCGAGGCGAAGGCGAGGGGCGACGGATAGAGCAGCTCGCGGCTGGGGTTTCTTCTCCAGCAAAGGGAATGGCTTACGCCGGGGCGGCGGGGGACGAGGAGCCTTCGCCCGGCACCTCCAGCCGCAGAGAGGACGAAGGCTACGGCGGAGGCCAGGCGGCTGCGATGCTGCGGGAAGCCCTCTCGCTGGAAGAGATCCTCAAGCTCTACAACCAGCCCATCAACGAGGAGCAGGCGTGGGCCGTTTGCTACCAGTGCTGCCGTTCCCTCCGCTCCGGGGGTCGCCGCGGAGAGAGCCTGACCTGCCGAGTGGAGAGCCCTGGCGATATCCGCATCTGGAGAGATGGGACCGTCACTTTGAATGGAAGCGGCGCCGCTCGAAGCTCGCCCGGAGCAGGTAAGGGTGGCGCGATCTTAGGCTCAGAAGCTCCCAACCCGGCCACTTCCTTGCTCGGCTTTGATGGGTTTTGGGTTTTTTTGGCGAGGATTCGTTTTCCCTTCATCTCGCCCGGTTTTCCCCATTTGCTCGCGTCTCTTGATCTTGCTGCTTGATCCGGTTAGTCAGTAGTGTCTAACGGAGAATCTCACCCTACCTTCAGCCGGCCGTCCATCAGCATTTCTTCATCCGTTTAAACTCTTGTTGCTGTTTTTTTAAAATTTTTAAAAAAGGAATATGGGTTGCCTCCGTTTGTGAAATTTCCCTCCCCTCCCTCTTTTGCTACAGTACAAAATTGCTTCTGGTTATAAAGCTTGTACTAAAACTGTTCCGCTTAGCATTTCTTCTTCATCCCTTCCTTTTCGCTACGATAACGCACCTTTTTTCTATATACCGGTATATATAGATATATATATATATATATATATATATATATATATATATATATATATATATATGAAGATCTCACCATTTTGACATTCCCCCAATGCTGCATTATGGCTGATATATAAGCAAACACTTTTGAGTCTGCAGGATGGCCTGAGGGATTTGTACAGATTTCGTTTTGGAATAAAGGATCTAAAAAAACCCCGTGCAATTGCAATGTTATTTTCTGGACCACAATATGGATGACTACAGTTGATTTCAGTCAGATAAGCCTGTATCTGCCTGTTTACCAGCATTGCTTTTGCTTCTTGCTCAAGCTAGAATTTTCTCTGCTCCTACTTGAAAGCCTGGAAAAGAAAGCTGCTCATATAGGTCAGAATGATGATGGGGGAGGGCACTGCAAAGCAAAACAAAGAGAGCAGCTGTCAGAGTCCCAGCATGCTGTTAGCAGAGGTTTTAATGACTACTGGCTCTCTATCTGTGTGTGTGTGTTGTGTGTGTGTTGTATATTACATCCAGACAAATCAAGTTGCTGATAATTTGAATACACATTCTATGAATATAGCACACTACATCCTGATCTTATAGTTATGTGCAGTCTTTCATGTGAGAAATATGTTCATGTTCTAATATCTAGAATATCATATTCTAATCAGCATTGTATATTGAAATTAGAATATGGAAAGTAAGCTAAGAATGAATACAGGAAATAAAATATGACTTGTTAAATTCCTCTACCAAGAGTGTACTTATGGATGATATGCCACAGGTTTAGCAATTATGTATAATTTTCTCTTCATGTATGTGAGTAATAAAATACCATATTTACTTAGTCGTGATTGGGTTAGCATCTGACTATAGTAGTCATTATAAACATACTTTTAAAAGTCATGTCAACATCCTAAACCAATGCCAACTCAACATAAAATCATTCTGTCAATAAACAGATTATGTCCTTTTTTTGTCAGTCAAACATTACATAAGAAATGTGATACATGCTGCATATCATAAAGATCCTAATTTTAAAATGGACAACTAGTGAACAAAACAGCAAGAACTAATAAGACTTCAAATTGGGGGTAAATTGAATTCGATATATGATTTTTATGCTCTATTGTATGGAGAATAATAAGATAATTTACTGTAGTTAATATCTGCTTAATATTGGCCCCCCCATAATCTTTTTAAAATGAATTAATGAATTCTTAAATTCTAAAACACATGTTAAATGAACATTCTTATATTAACTGGTTAGAGAACATACGTAGCTCTAATACAGTAATTGTATTTATGATGCATTTCCATGTCTGGAATTAGGGCACAGAGTTTTCAGATGAGGGACTGTCCCTTCTGTTCAGGTTTTTATACAATGCAATGAATAACAAAAAGAATTCCTCTTAGTAATGGATTATAATATTTGAAATAGTTACTGTATTCCTTGTGTCTTCCTTCTTTTAGATATTATTAACTTCCATATTAGAATATCTTTATTAGGCTAACTAAGATTTTAAAAAATATGGAAACCCTGGAGATCCCCATGCAAACAATTAAGGTGAAAAAAGTCTGAACCTGTGCAAGTGATTATTTTTGCATCGACAGACTCTTGAAATTAAATATGGAAGAACACTGCAGGCATTCTAATTAGGCTGAATTTATGTTGTGAGTTTCAGTTTATGGCAAGCATTTCTGTAATCAAAGAAAATTCCCCCTTTTTAAAAAAAAAATTAACCATGTGGGATATTTATGTTTGCATTTAACACCATGTTGTTTATATTCTTAATACTTTCAAAACTTGTCAGTGTTACTGTCAGAGGTAAACAGTATTGACCATCCCCATTAAATTGATTCAGTAATATTACTATTTTAATGTTGAACTTACAAAGCATTCTACTGTATAAAATTCATAACGAGACACTGCAACATCAACTATATTATGCTCTGTATCAGAAAGATTGCCAGACATTGATGAATAAGATATATTACAGGTAGTCTTCAACATGCAACAGTTCGTTTAGTGACTGTTGAAAATGACAACAGCACTGAAAAAAGTGAATTATGACCATTTTTCACATTTATTTATTACAGCACCCCCTGGTCACGTGATCAAAATTCAGACACTGATTCGTATTTATGAGGATTGCAGTATTATCCCAGAGTTATGTGATAACATTTTGTGACTTGACAAGCAAAAACAGTGGGGAACCAGATTCACTTAACAACTATGTTACTAATTTAGCAACTGCAATGATTCATTTAACAACTATGGCAAGAGAGGTCATAAAATGGGGCAAAACTCACCTAACTGTCTTGCTTAGCAAGAAAAATTTTGGGCTCAGTTGTGGTTGTAAGTTGTGGATTACCAATTTATTCAGTGCTTTAATTTAGAAAGCTTTAAAAATTTATCTGGTCATTGCAGAAAGATCTCAACATTCCTATACCATTATTAATCCAGGTCCATCAAAATGACTTTAACTCACAGGTTGTTTAATAGATTGTTAAATAACCCACAATTGATTTATATTATTGTTTACAAATGGGTCAATTCACATAACATACATAATCAGACAAAAGATACTACAAGTGGGTTAACTTAATCTTAAAACTTCTAATATAAAATAAATATTTTATAAATAAATTAAAATACAGCAATTGGTAATGAAAACTATGTGGTGAAAAATTAACTTATAAAGAATGTTATCAGATAAATAACAATTGCAGTAAGTTTTAAGTTACCACATGAGTAGAATTATTTTTGCATTGTTAAATACAAAGGCTTTGGAATAAACTTATATGGAATACCTCTGATAGCAATGTTTATATTGGTTCTTTTTCTTAATCTGAAAAAAGGGAAGAAAATACAAATATTTGGGTTCATTTATACTGATGATAGGAATGTAGTAAATCAAATGCTTCAATCTTTTCTTTGAAGATTATATATTTCATAAAATTCCACAAGTTGAGTGAATGAAGTAAACTTTGCTGGATAAAAGAAATTCAAATAGTTCATATAAAGCAAGTCATGTCATCCTACAAACTTCAAGAGAAAGAAAATTGCTAGGAAAGTTGAATTTCTGGGATAATATATTTTAGAGAAGATGGTATTAACTGAGTAATATAAAACACATAGCCAATAAATCTGACTTTAGTATAACCATTCTGCTGGGAGTAATTCCTTTTCCAGGTGCGTTTTAGAGAAGGAATTCCACTATCCTGTCCTATCCTTCATATTTCTGTAAGTTATTAGAAAGTGCTGAGCTGAAAGAAAAACTTTCATTTGAGGAAAATAAAATTCATATCTTTTCTGCATCATTCCATCAGGTGAATGCTGAAAGAAAAAGTAGAGAAATTGAAAAACAAGAGGTATAAGATGTTTTTAAAACATAAGCTACATGCAGATAGTTTTATAGAATCTTTGCAATAATTAAGGGCAAGCTGTGGTGGGGCGGGGGGGATGGGAAAAATGGATTTTTCATTTTGTACCCTTGACAGTTTATGAACTCATAGAAGAGAATATGATGACTGTCTAGGATCAGCAAAGTAGCATTCAGAGCCACATTTTCTTGCAAATCCAGTTTCTTTTAATATAATATAAAACCCAAACTTCTAACGTTACATCTTCTCTCATTAAAATATTGCTGTCCAGGCTATAAGCAGAGAACTTGTGTAACAGGAAAGATGCACTGCAGAAATGTGCCTGAAGAACAAATTACTGTAGTCCAGTAATTTCAGGGTTAGTCTTGTCTTAAATCACTGTTTTGCATTAAATACTAAATATGTTTTTAAATAAAATATCTGATGTAAAGCTGCAGCATGTCAAATAGATTGCACCTATATTCATACAATATGCTAACTTATGAAATAACTCAATTCCATGGGATTGCATAACCCATTGAACCATAAATTTATAATACTCCTTGGATTCACACTGTACAGATTAATGATCACATTTTAGCAATAGTGTGTTGTGTGAATGCAGCCTTCAACCTGGATCTTATTTATCATTGCTAAATGAGATAATCATTCAATCTATGAATAATGAAATGTAGTATAACTGGAACAGGGCACCAGGTTGGGAAAAAATGTCATAATGTTTAATATATATGGCTGCGTTCTGACTTAATTTTACTGATCAGTAGTTCTGTAAAATAAACTCCGCCACCCCTCCATTTTTTCCTTTACGGGGAAATTTATATTTATCCTTTGGTATAGTCTGTCCCTTTTTCTTAAAACTCCTATTTCCTGTTCTTAGTACAGTATATAGAACATGAAAACTGACAATTTTAAATGTAGCCACATTAGATTGCAGGCTGAAACAGTACAGGTGAAACTCGAAAAATTAGAATATCGTGCAAAAGTTCATTTATTTCAGTAATGCAACTTAAAAGGTGAAACTAATACATGAGATAGACTCATTACATGCAAAGCAAGATAGTTCAAGCCGTGATGTGTCATAATTGTGATGATTATGGCTTACAGCTCATGAAAACCCCAAATCTACAATCTCAGAAAATTAGAATATAACATGCAATCAATAAAACAAGGATTGTACATAGAACAATATTGGACCTCTGAAAAGTATAAGCATGCATATGTACTCAGTACTTGGTTTGGGCCTCTTTTGCACCAATTACTGCCTCAATGCGACATAGCATGGAAGCTATCAGCCTGTGGCACTGCTCAGGTGTATGGAAGACCAGGATGCTTCAATAGCAGCCTTCAGCTCTTCTGCATTGTTTGGTCTCATATCTCTCATCTTTCTCTTGGCAATGCCCCATAGATTCTCTATGGGGTTCAGATCAGGCGAGTTTGCTGGCCAATCAAGCACAGTAATCCCACGGTCATTGAACCAGGTTTTGGTGCTTTTGGCAGTGTGAGCAGGTGCCAAGTCCTGCTGGAAAATGAAGTCAGCATCCCCATAAAGCTCATCTGCGGAAGGAAGCATGAAGTGCTCCAAAATCTCCTGGTAGACGGCTGCGTTGACCCTGGACTTAATGAAGCACAGTGGACCAGCACCAGCAGATGACATGGCTCCCCAAATCAACACAGACTGTGGAAACTTCACACTGGACTTCAAGCATCTTGCAGTGTGTGCCTCCATTCTTCCTCCAGACACTGGGTCCTTGGTTTCTAAATGAGATGCAAAAGTTGCTCTCATCAGAAAAGAGGACTTTGGACCACTGAGCAACAGACCAGGTCTGTTTTTCTTTAGCCCAGGTAAGATGCTTCTGACGACATTTGAAGCCCATGTCCAGGATCCGCCTGTGTGTGGTGGCTCTTGATGCACTGACTCCAGCCTCAATCCACTCCTTGTGAAAGTCCCCAACACTTTTGAATGGCCTTTTCCTGACAACCTTCTCCAGGCTGCGGTCATCCCTGCTGCTTGTGCACCTTTTTCTTCCACACTTTTCCCTTCCACATAACTTTCTATTAATGTGCTTTGATACAGCACTTTGGGAACATCCAACTTCTTTTGCAATTACCTTTTGAGGCTTTCCCTCCTTATGGAGGGTGTCAGTGATGGTTTTCTGCACAACTGTCAGGTCAGCAGTCTTTCCCATGATTGTGATTCCTACTGAACCAGACTGAGAGACCATTTAAAGGCTCAGGAGCCCTTTGCAGGTGTTATGGCTTAATTAGCTGATTATAGTGGGACACTTTGAGTCTAGAATATTGCACCTTTTCACAATATTCTAATTTTCTGAGATTGTGGATTTGGGGTTTTCATGAGCTGTAAGCCATAATCATCACAACTATGGCAAATCCCGGCTTGAACTATCTTGCTTTGCATGTAATAAGTCTATCTCATATATTAGTTTCACCTTTTAAGTTGCATTACTGAAATAAATGAACTTTTGCACGATATTCTAATTTTTTGAGTTTCACCTGTATAAAGCCCCATAAATGAAATGTGGCTCTTGGTTACATACAGAATTAATTTACCCAATTGCTTCCTCTCCTTCCAAAACATGCAGCCCTAGACATCTAGCAGTGCAGCCTCACAAGGTCCTAAGCTTTTAAAATTATTACGTGATTTATATACATTAACTATAGTATATATTTTATATGTAGCCTAAGACAACTCAATGCAGCCCAGACAACCAAAAGAGTGAACAACCATGATCTACAATTTTTCTGTTTTCTGTATTACTTCTGCAGTAATAAAATATGTACCTAGGAATTTGTATTGGGATTTTATTATTGTTTGCTGCGCTGTGCTAAGTCCTAGGTTTTTATTTCTCTGTACATGTTAAAAATGGTTTAATGTAAGCCATTCATTCTTACAGAGATACAAGTTTTCTTTAGATTCTTCTTCTGATCTTTAAAAATAATTCGAAACCGCTCCAATATGTTATTGAAGATTCTGATAGATAGGCCAACTCTTCATTTGTAGCAAATGTGGACTATCTGAAATCTATTTGTTTTGGATTTCTCTTTTCTAATTACGTCACCAGTTGTTTTCAGGCAATGTAATTTTAAGACACCAGGCTAGAAACCAGGACACTATGAGTTCAGGTCCTTACGCATGATATTTGGCTGGGTGACCTTGGGCCAGTTATACTCTCTCTGTCTATCCCACTCCACAAAGTCACTGTTGTCAAGAAAAGAGGAGGGAGAAAGAGGATTATGTATGTTTATCATCTTGAGTTATTTATAAAGTAATAAAGGCAGGCTAAATAAGATTAAAAAAAGAAACATTACCAAAAAAAGCATCCAAGCTTATGTTTCTTTCACATTGAAATTAGGAGATGAATTGAATACCTCCTGGAAGATACATGTTGACAGCAGAAACTACTAATCTGCTATCCCAAAATGAACTGTGTCTAAGCATCCTAGGTCAGTAGTGGCTAACCTTTTTGGGCTCCTGTGCTGAAAATTGCATGCTTGCTTGCGCATGCACGCTCCTGTGCCAGCACCCAGAAGGCAATGCACGTGGAGGGCCCTCTGTGCATGCGCACATGATTCCCCCATGTGCCATGTGTTTCTGCACATGTCTGTGATCCCCGCACGTGCCGCATGTCTCCTGCCCCCCCCACGCATGCATGCCAGATACCTGACAAACTGGCGGGTAGGCGATGCATGCACATGTGCAATGGGGCTCTTTCGGGAGACTTCTCACGTGCCACTTCCAGCATGCGTGCCATAGGTTTGCCATCACGGTCCTAGGTCCTTCTGGAAAAAGGAATTGGAATCCCTAGCCTTCTGCCCTGTGATTCTCAGTATACAGTATACTGATCAAATCAAATATTTTGAAGAGCTGTCAGAGTTGTATTTGATGCAGTGTCAGCTAGGTAAAATTATAGGTACAGTTGTTCTCAACTTATAACTGTGTGTTCAATGACCATTCAAACTTAGGACAGAGCTGAAAGCATGATGATTACAACCAACCCTCTAGAGGCCTGGCTATCCAAGTACCCCACTGACATGTGATTACAGTCTGGGTGCTTGATGGCTGGCTTGACCTTACCAATTGCGCTTGCACTCTTAAGAACCCCCACCCCCCCACCCTTGCCGTTTCTCCCTTGCACCCTTGTGTAACCCCTTGAACCTTTGCGCACCTTCCCCAAGCCTAGCTGCACCTCCCTTGCACCTCACACACCTACTTGCATTCTTCCTCACCTGGCAGCAGCCACTTTGCCTAGTTGCAAGCTGTTTGGTATTTGCAACTTCTTGCCAGTTTTCCCATTGACTTGGCTGTGGGGAGCCAGCAAGAGTTGCTTCACTTAATGATGTGGGATTCTGTTAACAACAGTAACCAGAACTGCAGGGACTGCCGTCACTGTGTGTGATGGAAATTCCTATCTCAATTGCTATCATAAATTGAAAAATATCTATACTCTGAACTTATCCCTGGATATATGCCACAAATGAATTGGGGAAGAGGTGGTGTTCTCTAAAAATTTCCATGCTCTTTTATTTCTACATCTTCCCCTATTTGACATAAACAAGGCCTTGGACATAATGGAGAATCTGATTTCTACCATTGCTCCACTTTTAGGATTATTAAGCATCACAGTGATCATAGGAATTGACTGTTTAAATCATGACTGAAGTGCAGTTCTAAACTTACTGTGATAAAAATAGCAAACATTTTAACTTTTGAGGTCTTCGACTTCAGTTGATTTTATTGAGTGATATTTTGATTAGTGAAGTTTATTATTTTATTGCTTTTTATGTTTATTTCTCTAATTGTCTGCCACAAAGTCACTTGGGATTGAGGCAGATATAAATACAGATGAATGCATACATAATATATATTGATGAATGCATACATAATATATACTACTTTATGTAAATAATACATTTTGTATGATATTTACATTTATGAGTCAAGATAAAAAAAGTTCTTATTATTTCTTGGATCTCAATATCACATGAGACAGAGTTTGTTCAGTCATGAGTATAAATCACAGTTGACTGAGTAAGCCATAAACCACAAATTGTGAACCACGTACAACAAAGCAAAAGCCAAATCCCATTATTGTTCATGTAGACATTCTTTAATAATATCTTCTAAATGTGTAAATAGGATGTCAAAAAAGAAAAATATTTAGAAACACTTTTTTTCTACAATTGTATATAAAAATGCAGAACACCACAGAAATGAAAACATGTAGGGTGAATGGGGCAAAATTTGGACTAAAGTAATAAAAATATATATTTTTTAATAAAAGGAAGACTAAGACTGATTAGGCTAGATGTAGTCTTAATCACAAAGCCAGTGGGTAAGGAAGCATAGTTGAAGTTGAATTTGTAAAATTTAACATATAAAATATGTTCTTTAACTTCCAAAGCTTATTTAGGTATTGAATATGATGGCTACACAAGCTATAATGGACTGCACCGTATCAGTAAACATAATAGGAAAAAGTAATTATGCATTTATGACAGCAAATTTACAGTAGTGCTTAAGAACAGTTGCCATATTTTATAACGAATTACTTCAGTTGGTACAAAATTTCCAAAAGGTACTTTTTCTTCATGGCAGGAATCCAATTATTTCAACTCAGTTGTTTTCAGAAAAAGTTCATCAGTTGTAATATGCATTAATAATGTGGTGGAGAAAACTTTGTGTGGAATGGCTTGTTTATTATATAGTTAAAAATGGAAGCCAATCTAGGAGTTAACATTTTTTGAAGTTGGATCATTTTATTTTAATGATGCATGATAAAGGTTGAACAATACAAAATGTATGTTAGGAAAATAAATGGAAATATTTTTGTACTCTTTTGTGCCCTGGAGGAGTATGTTATAGTTTTGGTTAAATATGATTCAGTTTCTTTATTAAAGCCTCACATATATTTTACAATTTACTATAACCATTGAAAACAATTTCCATTCATAATGCAAAATGGAATGGCTCAGATGCAAACTCAGTGTGAATTAGCTTTAATAATAAAAACTAAACATTAAGAGATTAGGCATTTTCCTAAGAGAATGTGAAAGTAAATGCAACTCTCTTGCACAACATTATAGTGCTGAATTTTGAAATAGAATATTATTATATAAACCCTAAGCAATGGTTCCGAAGCTCAGACTGGTTTTTATAGCTTCGGTTTCTGTAGAAATAATAAAGCAGGTTGGGCAGGCAGGTTTTACACTATTTTTCAGACTGTGGATGCAAACAACCCACCCACCCCTGCAACCAAAACTTAAAAAGCCATATCTCACAATATTTCACCAGTCTCAATTGAGACAGCCAGAATATGGTAAGATCTCTTTCAAAAACACTGGAAATATGGCAGATTCTCTACACTTCACTTGATGGGGTTTGTTTCTTTTTGTCCTGATAACTGAACTAATTAATCAGTCTAGGGTTTGCTTTTTAGTTTTATAGTATTTGACTAGTCATTTAAGTCATGATTCTTAATTTGTACATACAGTGAAAGTAAGAGACTGTCAAAGTTAAATTCAGTCACTGTATCTCCCTACTGTGCAGATATAATGGGAATCCACAAGGTCATTAAGATTTCACTATCTAGAATTTAAAACCTCAATTCAAACACATACATTTTGGCATCTTTTGTTTAAAAAAATAAATAGAATCAATAATTTAGAGTCAGACTTGGGGAACTAATTCAGCTAAGTGTTAGTTTCTTTCCCCAAGAAAATCCTGTTCCACTGATCCTTGCCAGAAGAAAAGACTTTGGAAGGCAAAGGAACTTCCCTCTCTAAAGTCCATCCCATGGAGCATTCATTCATCTCTATGTCAGGAGAGGTGATTACTCTGTGCTTCTCTATAAACAGGAGGGGGTGGAGCAGAAGTTTCTGGGAAAGTGCCTATTCCTGTTCTAAAGAGAACTGCTTGGAAACAACTTGGAAAAAGGCTCTTTTCTTTGAGTCTGACAAAAGGCCCCCTGCAAATACCAGGGTCTTATTACTTTCTTCAGAGACAACATAATTTTATAAAACCCTGATTTTACATCTTCCCCTTTCTTATGTAGACCTTTTGATTTTATTAACTGAATAGGAAACATATGGAATTGCATATTAAATAATGTGAGAGACAGTTTAGTGATTAAGGCACCAGGCTAGAAACAGGAGACTGTGACTTCTAGCTAAATGATAGATATTGAATTTATAAAGTCTTCCTAAGGACCAACTTAATTTTTGCATTACATGTACATTTCTTTAAAGTGTTATTAATACAGTCACTTACCTTTCAAAGAAAAGACCACAATAATCTGAGATCCAAATTAGACTCATGATCCACAGAGGAAGTGATATATAACTAAATAACCTATTCTGAACAACATCTTATTATGAAAGAAAACATGAAAAAGAACTGCCAAAAGGAAACATTAGGCACTAATATGCTCTCCCTATGTGTACACAGAAACATTTTGTAAGAATCCATAGCTCCTATATATTGGTCTGAACATGCAAAGAATATACATGGTTGATGTAGTAGCCAATGATCATCAATCTTTTTTCAGTTTTCAGTTTTACTTAGCTAAAGAATTTCATGCTTTTAGCCAAAGATGTCATACTGAGTGACTTACAAAGGTCACTAATAACACATGCACTTGTAGTTTTCATTTTTAATACATATTCAAATATCTAAGTGTTGCTATCTTTTATTTGTAATAGTTCTGTTGTATTTGGCAGTAGTCAGACTACAGTCGGCTTCCCACCTTAAAAAGACTATGAGAAATATCAGAATGCAAGGTGTCTAGGAACAAATGTTTGTAAGGAACAGTTAAAAGAACTGAATATACCTATTTGCAAGAGAGAAATCTAGGACAAATATTGAAAAAGCTGAATAGAAGGGACCATTATGGAAACTGAGGACATGACAAGAATCAATTAGATGAAATTAGATGAAAGCAGATTCAAGCTGAATATTAGGAAAGATTTAATACAAAATAGATTTCCACTTATTTCTTGCTAGTTTTCAGTAAACCACTTTTGCTGCCTCTAAACTCTTGCACTGATGGATGCAATATTACATTATACACTAAGACATGAATAATGCTGAGAGTCAAATCTTATATGTTTAATGAGTTGTTGATCAGAAATGGAACCAGAAATAGGAGATACCAGTACATTGTTCAGTACCAATAGTTGAAGAGGAAGAATATGCTTTCATTCTAAAAAGGGGGAAACATTTCTTCTTCTGAGTATATCTGTAGGTATTTGCCTTTACATTAAGCTCAATGACAATAATGATAATACTACAAATCTTTCTTGTTAAGTACTACTGGAATTATGAACAGTAGTAAATTCTCAGGTTTGATAAACTTAGCAGTTTGACTTAGACCAAATATTTTCTTAGCCTAAACCAACTCAAGGGTCTAGAAGCTTAATTTTTTTCCAGACTGAGTATATTCCCTTATGCTAAATGTTAAGTTTGCATGAAGAGACAGACGCGGAGTGCTTCAAGCTCTTTGTTTATTAGTGACTACAGCTCAGAACGAACCCACTTTGGCTGGGCTGCGGCTGCTACTTATAGCCAGCAGCCGCAGTTGCCAGCCAATCAGAGTGCAGGGTTTTCCCGCACTTTTTAAACCAATCATTTCTTACATTTTACAAGAACAGTTCAAACTAAACCAATGACTTTAAACCTGCATACATAACACCCCTCCCCACTAGGTTCAGTCCATACTCAAACCCCAGCCTATCTAATGTATTCTTTTAAATAGGTGGGGCTCTTACGTGTACGCTGAGACCTACGTGGTTCAGATGTTTTAAGGTTCTCACCTTGTGAGGGAGGAAATGTGTCTGCTGACATTTCCTTACTAGGACTTGTAGTAATGGTAGAACCTGTTTGGTTACTACAACCTGGTCTCTCCTCCCCATCCATCTCCAACCCAATGTCAGCACCTAAATCAGGTAATGATGTGCAATCTTCCATTTGTGAAAATGGTTGTTGGTATTGTGACAGGTTTTGGGATGGTTCCTGTCGTGTTAGCTCGTTACACATGGGGTTGATTCTTGCTTGTTGATTACACTCATGATCCTCCCCTTCCCCCCTAGAAGAGGCAGTAGGTATGGGAACCAGAGAGGAGCAAAAGCGATGCTCCTGAGGCAATCTGGATGTTAATTGATCAATGTGCCTGCTCCAGAGGACACCATCCTCCGTTTGAACCCTGTAAGACCTGGGGCCCATGATTTGGGTTATCTCAGCAGGAATCCATAATGGTTCACCCATAAGGTTCTTAGCATAAACAGAATCACCCACAGTGAATGTGCGAATTTTGCTAGTGGAATCTAGTGGTGCGTTGGGTGCGTAAGTGGGATGAAGGCGATCAAGGGGAGACCTGAGTTTCCTACCCATCAACAATTCAGCTGGGGACAAATTAGTTGAGGGGTTGGGAGTGATATGCTGAACACTGAGAAGCTTTTCAACTCTCTCAGTGATATCCCCTGGACCCAATTGCTGAAGTTTTTCCTTGGTAAATCGTACCATACGTTCAGCCTGGCCATTAGCCAAAGGATGCCCAGGGGCTGTCAGGGCATGTCTGATACCCTGTTGTGCTAGATATGATTCAAAAAGGTTGGATGTAAATTGAGGGCCATTGTCAGAAACAAGCACATCAGGTAACCCGTGAGTTACAAAAGCTTTTAAGCTGTTTGATGACAGTTTCAGTTGTGGTGGATGCCATAGGGATAACCTCTAGCCATTTGGAATATGCATCAACTATATAAGGAAAGTGTGCCCTCTGGTAGGGCCAGCAAAATCAATCAATCTTAAACTTGCCACAAGTCGTTTACGTTTTCACTTTCCCCTTGATCCCGACGGTAAAACTCGTGTCTCTTAATGAGGGGCGTGATGGGCTCTTAACAACTTTTCTAAGTCAGGCCATTCCATTACCTTCACGTCTGCAGCTCCCGCCAATGCCTTCACCATCTTGAAAACTGCCGGACCGCAGTGCATGAGAAAGACCGCCCTCTTCTGCTTCTCGGAAATGTTGGCAAGATCGTTTCCTTCCAGATACATTTGGAAACGATCTGCATACGTCTCCCAGTCTTCTGCTGTCGGATCGAGCGGGGCTGGGGGTGTTCAGCGCAGCCATCTCGCTCTCCTTCTGTTCGCGTTGCCTTCTTCTTCAGGGAGATCCCACCTTCATCGCCAGTGTTAAGTTTGCATGAAGAGACAGACGCGGAGTGCTTCAAGCTCTTTGTTTATTAGTGACTACAGCTCAGAACGAACCCACTTTGGCTGGGCTGCGGCTGCTACTTATAGCCAGCAGCCACAGTTGCCAGCCAATCAGAGTGCAGGGTTTTCCCGCACTTTTTAAACCAATCATTTCTTACATTTTACAAGAACAGTTCAAACTAAACCAATGACTTTAAACCTGCATACATAACACTAAATATTTTTGATGAGTAACACTAAGGAATATTAAATCGTTGAAATTATACTGCAGCAACAAAAAGGAGTTAAAATTAAAGTAAGCTTCAATTTCATAAACCACTCTAAACATCATGTTGGACAAACTGAATAAAATAATTTACCAAATATGCATACAAAAAGGAAAAAGTTCTGTAATGATGGCAAAGTCAGCCCACTTTGGATGGAGAAAGAAGAGATAACATCAAAAAACAATGGAATATCTCATTATAAAATAAGCACAGTCTTAACATACTTTTCTGTCTTTGTCTTGGGAAGGGATTATCCACAAATTACAGTGAATTTTGGAAATGCTTACCTCAGAATTTTGGAATGGTGTCAGATCACAACACCTTACCCCTCAGAGATAAAGGTGAGGCTAGCCCATTTTCCACCACCTTTCTTCCCAGGACAAACAAATGATAGGCCTTTTAAAAGTAATTTATCTATTTACTATTAAAATTCTTGTGTTTATAACTTTAACTGGGCAACATTGCCCATCATAGGGCAAAATCTTTTCAACAAATACAACAGTGGTGCGACTTATCTCCGGGGGGGGATGAGTCTGCCTACCGAGATGAGGTGGACCAGTTGCTTTCGTGGTGTGGAGACAATAACTTGGTTCTCAACACCAATAAGACCAAGGAGCTTATAGTGGATTATAGAAGGAACAGATCAGACATCCAGCCCTTGCTTATCAATGGAGACCGAGTGGAGCAAGTGGCCAGTTTTAAGTTTCTGGGTTTTACCCTAAAAGAGGACCTGACCTGGGGTGCCCACATTGCAGCCCTGGTCAAAAGGGCCCAGCAGAGATTATACTACCTGAGACCTCAAAAAAAAACAACTGAATGAAAAACTGCTAGTGACCTTCTACCGCTGTACCATAGAGAGCATTTTAACATACTGCACCTCTGTATGGTTTGCAAATTGCACAGTGGCAGATAGGAAAGCACTCCAGAGGGTTAATGTCATTGCTCAGAAGATCATTGGTTGCCCTCTCCCCTCTTTGGAAGAGCTTTATAGCTCTCGCTGCCTTAAGGAAGTTCAAAACATTCTCAAAGATCCATCTCATCCTGGGAACCCTTTTTTTTGAACTATTATCATCTGGCAGACAGTACAGAATAATAATAACAAGGACAAATAGGCAGTAGCTCTTTTGAATTCTGTATAGTACAGTGCTGGTGTGGTGTCAGGGGTTTTCGGTTCAATGTGTGAAGGGTGAAGGATGTGTGTTTGTGTTTATTTTCATGGACATGGTTATGATGTGCACTGAAGATGGTGTTTGATTTCGTTGTACGAGGTGCAATGACAATAAAGTAAACTGAACTAAATGGGTTAACTTACAGAATATGTCCAAAATCTGAGACCCATGACTCCTGTGGAATTGAAAAGCAGCAAATTTTATAAAACATTTTATGACATAGAAATTATCATAAAGTATTTTATGACATATTGCAAAATGTTATAAAATGTTTTTGTGCTCAATTCCTGCTACTTGACTGTGCCGAACAGTTCAACATGGGCTAATCTCAAGGCAGATACATCTCTGAATATCCTCCTGAATTTTTATGAACTTTTCCAGTACATTAGAAGCTGTACCATTGTTAAAGGCATTAAGGAATGTGATAAAAAGTATCTCTGAAATGCTAAGCCAACAGATCATGGGTTGTCTAGTATATATATAACATGCAGCTTTTCATTTGACACACCACTTACTTATTTCTGCAGGGTTATGTATGGGAGGAGTAAAAAGTATTATTCTGTTTACATGTCATCGTCTTGGTTTAAAAGCAGGGGTCTCCAACCTTGACCCCTTTGGAACCAGGCCTCAGAAGTGGCGGGCAAGCCCACACACGTGAGCACACATCCCCACTTGCACAAGCATCAGGCAAGCAAGTGTGCATTCCATTTGCATGAGTGGTGGGCGTGAGGCCCGCCACTTGTGCAAATGGAGCTGAGTGCACACATGCTTCCCCACTACAGAACTATCCCCTCCCCCCTGGCTGTTCTGCAAAGCCAGAAAGATTGGGGAACTCTAGTATAAGG
Source organism: Naja naja (assembly GCA_009733165.1). Taxonomy (NCBI): domain Eukaryota; kingdom Metazoa; phylum Chordata; class Lepidosauria; order Squamata; family Elapidae; genus Naja; species Naja naja. The sequence continues at coordinate 165,800,691 of CM019150.1, forward strand.
CATCTAGATGAGATAACCTCTGTGGAAGAATTATGTCAAAAGCTGCTGAAATCTAGGGTTATACTTGTCTAGCACAGTTTTGTTGCCAAAATCAGGCATAACTCAGAAGGAAATGGATCTAGAAAATCCATTTCCTCCCCCAAATAAAATCAAATTTGATCACCTCTCAGGTCACCTACCATATTCAAACATCTTGGTCTGGAAGTCTATATTGACCACTGTTCTATAATTATTTAAAACTTCTGGATCAATTTTTTTTACCAGTGCTTCCATTGGACACCTTCCTACTAGATGTAACTAGAAGAAAGCCCCAAGTGCATCTGAAAGGATGAATTAATTTATCAAAAAGCAAGGTAGTTGTGTTGGAAAGTAAAATAGAATAAATTATTGCAGGCTATAGATAGGGTTAGTGTTAGTATACACATTTATGTATTTTTATCCTACCTTTTTTATTTTTATAGATAACTGAAGGCAGCATATGTAATACTCCTTCCTTCTCCTATTTTTCCACAACAACCCTGTGAGATGGGCTGAGCTGAGAGAGAGTTTATACCTTAAACAGAACTAGAATTAATAGTTCCCTAGGTTCTAATTTGGTGTTTAATCACTAAACTAAATTAGCTTTCCAAAATTATTCTCTCAAAAGTTATTCATACAATAAATAGTTTGCAGGCAACAAATATACAGGAAGTCTTCAACTTACGACTATAATGAAACCTGCCAATTTCAGTCGTGATAGTCATAAACTGAGCCATCACGTGACCCGATTTTAAAACCTTTCGTTGTGGCAATTGTTGAGCAAACGCTGCAATTGTTAAGTGAATCTATTCTTTGCTTTGAAGCATTTTTACTGAAAGCCAGAAGTAACCATCTGTTTCAGCAAAAATTGTGGTCCACACGAGATGCGACCACAGGATGCTGCAAATCCTGAATGCCCAAAATAAAACTTTGGAACCAGGTCATAAAATCTTTGGGGGTGGAGTCCATTGTAACTTTGAACGGTGTGATCGGTCACAAATCAAGGATAACCTGTATTCCCTATTAGCTATCTATGTTTCTGAAGAAACAAGGGATGAGTTTACATTCTGCCAGAAAGGTTTAAAGTCTGTCAAAGCTATTGGTGGATTTCCCTAGCTTAGTTTCCTTTCATGTCAAGTGTCAACCACAGGGAGAAAAAACACCCATCAACTGTTTTCCGCATTTGGGCAAGGGCTATCATTGGAAGGAACCAAGTTTTAACACATGGCTAGACCCATAGGCTTAGCCATCTATCAAAACTTGGTACAAAGAGAATTGATCTGCAAGGTGAGTAGACCAGAGGTGGTATTCATCAGGTTCTGACCAGTTCTGGAGAACCAGTAGCGAAAATTTTGAGTAGTTCAGAGAACTGGCAAATACCACCTTTGACTGGAAATTTTACAGTATCCTTCCCCTGCCATGCCTACCAAGCCACGCCCACAGAACCGGTAGTAAAAAAAAATTGAATCCCACCACTGGAATAGCAGAATATTTTCTGCTTTACTCAACAGTCTTCCTCCACCTCTGCAGAACAGGGTCTTGGTTTTCAGGACATCCTAAAGCTACCTGGAAAAACAACAGAGGCTCTTCTGTTTTATTGGGTATTTTTTCCTTACTCGTTTAATCAGGACCTGGGTTTCTCCACCCTTTTCCCTTCAGTCCTGCTCCACCCTTTCAGTCAGCCACAGATTGAAGACCTGGAAAATAGAGTCCCAGCAGGAGGTAGAAGAAACAAATCAACCCACCACCAATCATTGTGAGCCAGTTCCTAAAATAGCAAATGAGCAGCAGAGGAATAGCAAATGAGCAGCAGAGGAATGGTTTCACCAGACTATTCTGGTGAAGTGAGGGAGAACTTCTGAATTTAAAAGTAGGCCTGAAAAACGCTGACATTTCCTAAGAAAGTTATATGGTAAAATTCTGGCTTCAAATCACTATTCCCCCAGGTTTTTTGGGAGGGGGACGGGCTACACAGAGTTGGAAGACCTTGAATGCCTTCTAATCCAACCCTATTTCAACCCTTTTATACCAGATAAATAGTTGTCCAGTCTCTTCTTGAAAGCCTCCAGTGAACCTACAACTTCTGAAGGCATTGGTTGATTGCTCTCACTGTTAGGAAACTTCTTAATACTAGGTTGCTTCTTTCTTTGGTTTCCATCCATTGTTTCTTGTCTTGTCTTTTGGTACTTTGGAAAATAGTTTGACCCCCTCATCTTTTGCTGAAGGATGCTTGCAAATTGAGATAGGTGGCTCTTTACCCAGTACATTTCTATTCCCATAAAGCTGATCAATGTGTTTGGAGCCTGACAGGTAAAGAACCATATTTTCCAGTCAGCTAGTAAATTTAATATTAATTAATAAATAGCAGAGATGGGAAGGTTGTACCCTGAATTGGTGTGAGAGAGATGGCTTTCTGTGCCCTGCTTCACTGTGCAGATGTACAGTCGGCAGATTTATCTCTCCCGTTGTAGTCAGCTTTGGATCAGGCCGATCCAGGTGTCTGTTTTGGGGGTTCAGTTTCAGAAACCTGGGAAGAATATGGGAAGAGCACAGCTGGAAAGAACCCAACTGCTAATCCAAAAGCAGAATGGAAAACAGATGCAGGGTCAGAGGTGATGGGGCATAGCTGCCAAAGCCTAGAGAGGCCAGTATAAGTAGATAGGTCTCAACTATTGCCCATGCCACTAAGTACATTGTTAATGTGGCCAAATATATATTAATGAAAGAGGAAAAACACTACTTTAAAACAAGCAGTTAAAAATGACCCTAAACTCTCTTTGATGTGTGCTGAAGATAAGATGGAGACAAAATCCTTGACTTTGAATAACCAAACCAGCAGAACGTGTTTGTCCTGCACTTAGAGGGTGCTCTGAGTTTAATGGGCCTTACTCTTAAAGAAGTAGACATGGAAATTGACATGGAGCCTTAAAAACAAAAAGAAAAAAGCAGATGGCACTTAATGGTTTCTGTTCATGTATTATTTGTTATGTATGTGATTGCAAAGTAAAAGAGGATGTGTATGTATGCATTCAGAATGGATGATTTTAACATGACTTTGATTATGAAAGGATTTTCAATCTTGCCTTTATCTGGTTCATAGACAGAATGCAACTGAGACTTTCTAATTTTGTTTTTAAATTGACTTTTTTCACTTTAAATGTGACAGTAACGTTTCCTTTTATATTTTTAGGTAAATCTGAACATTCACAATTTTCTGAAACAAAGGTAAGAATTTATATGAAACACAATATGAGGCAGAGAGTCCTTCCTCCCTCCCTCCCTCCCTCCCTCTCTCCTTCCCTCTCTCTTAATGCAGAAAAAAACAGTTCAAGAACAAAAATATTTTATTGGATCAATTCAGAAACTTTAACATTTTATAAGACTTCCAAAATGCTTTGGGGTCAACAACAAAGTGATTCAGTTCCCCAAACACTGGATAGTACATACATCAGTTAAAATTCTGGAGAGCAGATAAAAACATTAATAATGATTTTGCTTATAGCTCCGATTGTTCTCCTTCAGAGACATTTTTAATAACATTGATTTACAATTTCAGTCTGACCAAATGTGATTAGCTGCAATGAATACAGCTGAAGTCAGGAAGTCATACAAGGAGTCTTTGCTTAACGACAGTAATTGAGACTAACAACAACTAAGTGTTGCAGTCATAAAACATGACATTACATGACTGTGTTAACTTACAAAGGCAGTTGCTGTTGCCATTGTTAGGCAAATCCCAGGTAGCCATTAAGCGCAATGTCACATGATAACCTGTTGACTTTCCTAATGCCTTTGCTTATTGGAAGTGAAGGTCTCAAATAACAATCACGTGACTGCCAGACTGCAACAATCATAATTGATAAACAGTTGCCAAATGCCCAAATCACAATTACATAACTGTGGTACAATATGATGTTCACTATTATGAGGACCAGTCCTACATCTATTCAGTGCTGTTACCTATTTTTATTTTTCTTTGTAGTTTATACATTGATAAAACAATAAAACTTATAGAATTTGTATTCAATGCTGTCATAACTTTGAACAAGTGGTACATGCTTTGAATTAAAACATTATTTTAAAATGAATGTTAATATTTTAAAATATGATAAGAATATGATCAAATATGGACTACATGCAATAGTCAGCACAGGTGTTCTGGTAAGATTTTAAATATTGGGTGTATGTATGTGTGCACTTAATTCAAGTAATTCCAATATTTTTGCCCTAAAGTCTTTAAGCTGGTGCGTCAAACTTAAGACCTGGGCCACATCCGGCCTGCAGAGTGCTTAAATCTGACCCACAGAGCCAGCCTGGAAAGATCAAAGGACTGGCCTGCAGTGCCTCTGCCAGCCAAAATGGGCTATAGGAGGTCCGAGGGCACCCGCCTCTCCACATCCCATTTTTGGCCTCCCTGGCCTCCAGCCTCTGCTGTCCAAAAACAGTGCTGCAGCAGGCCATCCAGGCCAAAAATGGTATGCGGGTGGGGGGGGCTGCACTCCACCTGCACCCCATTTGGGCCGGCAGGAGGCGTCCGTCCAGTCTCAACCCCCACTCGCTCCCCCCCCACTGGCCCATGGAGAAGAACTACAGTGGTGATCTGGACATCGAAGAAATTCAGTTTGACATCCCTGCTTTAAGGGAAGGGAGGTGTTTTCTTCTATTATTGCAGTAGCTGTAATTTATTTATTTATTATTAATTAATTCTATATGCTGCCCATCTCACTATCGAGCAAGTAGGGTTACTTACCATACAATTAAAAAAATAGGTAAACATGTTAAAACATTAAAATTAACAAAAAAAATTGCTAAACTAGTACATGAATGGGATGGGGTGGGATGTTCTTAATCCTGTAGCCAACTCCAATGTGGAATGCCCCCATCACGGCCCCAAGCCAGTTGGCACTGTCAGGTTTTTAGGCTCTTCTAGAGGCCAGGAAAGTGGGGGCAGATCTCATCTCTAATGGCACAACATTCTAAAGGGCAGGAACCATAGCACAAAAGGCTCTTACCTGGGATCCTGCCAGTTGAAATTTCTTGACCAATGGGATCTGCAGCATGCCCTTCTGCCGGAGTGAGTGGGGCAGGCTAATCCCGTTGGGGTGAGATTGTTCCTCAGGTAGAGGAACCATTTGTTTCAGTGCTGCTAGCTCCCTATGTTAATTTGTTCAGCTACTCTTTAATTTAGGATTTAGGTTTGGAATATACTTCTCTTTGGCTACATACATTCCTATAATATGCAATTAGGTAAATAGTGCATGTTTATCCCAAACTATATCAAAAGTAGATTCAATGGATTTGTGCTTAATACTGAATATTAGATTTCAGTCGGGTTCACTAGAAATATTATGACATAAGGTACAAGAACAAATTGGTTTTTTGTAAGTCTCCCAGATTGATAACATTAGACAGATACACAAATAAAGGATACTGCATTTTTCCTGAGCTCACTTCTCTACAACTTATCAATTCAACCAGTGGAACTACTCTCACTGATCTCATTTAATTTGATCTTAATGAAATTAGTTGCATGGAAAAAAAGTTATGCTCCAATTAGTTAAAATATCCATATTAATATTTGACCTATTCAGAATCTGACATGATTTTTTAAATTTCACAATAGTTTGCAATCATGCAGATGTAATGCTTTATTCATACATTTACCTGTAACTGTGGAATCAGTACAGCTGGCCTAGCAAGCTATTTGTTGTAGTTTTGAAATATGGAGCAATCAGCAATCTAAATACCTTTATTAATTGTATTATCCAATACTGACTAATTCATATCATAGTGAACTAATTCAGTCATCTAAAAGATTACCAGTGTAATCAAAAAGCAAAAATATTCTTTCTCTGTAGTTGTAGACATTGAACAATAAAAGGTACAATGAACTTGATACAAGATGAGACACTTTAAAACATCTACCTGCATGTTCTCCAATTTGTTAACATTTATAAAGCTGCAATTAAATATTAAAAAATACTGTTTCTGTTATAATTGTACCAGCAATAGATTTTCAGTGTGCAATTCATGAAGGTTAATTGTGAAGCTACAATTTTAAATAATATTTGGTTACTTTGTTTGTTGAGGGAGTTTACATATCCAAATAGGAAAAATAACAAACCTTCTGTTTGAAGAGTGAAACAGTGTTCTCTGACCTGTACATAATGTTCTCAATAATGTTGAAGGAAAGTCATGTGCTAGTAAAGAGAACAATGTGTAGTTAAATAACTGCTTTCATTATTTAGTTTAGAGTGGTCTAAACTATTATTACAGGAATGTAATATTTTTATATGGAATATTATGATAATTTAATGTTGAATAGAACCTAAATAAAATGGATGGTTTAGTCATCTATTTGCCAACTTAGAAATAATTTGCACTGAATTTCAATTGGTCTAATTCCTTAGCATGTCTGTAGTGAAATTTATGCTAGTGCTATGAATTAATTAATATTGGTATTATATTTTATATGGTAATCCATTCAGTTTGGATTGATATGTTTCAGAAGTTTGCAAAGCAGAATATTAAGTGGCACCAAAATTTCTAACATGACAGGGTAAACATAATTTGCTATGACATATGATATTTGAACTTTAAAAAAACAAGCTGAAGGAATAAATAGCCCTGAGGAAAAATTAGAGAAGCAAGAATTTTGGCCCAAAACAACTTTTCATTGTTTACAAGGAAAAACATGCATTGAGGCTTTGTTATTTTATTTATGAATATGAGAACTTCAGGGAAAGAACAATCCTATGGACAATGCTGTATTATATTGTTTATGTGTGGGAGAATGGTATGCATGATTTTGTATTACAGCATGAAACATGAAAATAAAAGACCATAATATAATTAAAAGATCTGTTTTAATACTTGTTTATTAAATATATAACAAAGAGACAGAGCCCTTCCTTATATTTTCTAATTAACTGCATTAAAGTCAATTATCTTTATTAAACTATCTATCATTTAAATTTCTGTCCCTTTCAAACTTCACAGAAATAGGAGGGGCAGCTATGAAAGAGAGACTGAGGGGGATGTTTTTCCCATTTTCCTTCTATTAGTTCTAATGTCTGTCCTACATTCTCCTCTTGGAACTTTCCCTTTCATCCCCACTTTTCCTCCCTGAACCTAAATCTCTAACAGTAGACTCTTCCTGTATTATGTGGAGTAACCTTGCTGTGTTCTACTCAACTGAGCTTTATCTTGTCTACTCAGCAGAAGACAGCTGAAACATAGAAAAAGCACAGTTCCACATGTAGACTTCAAAGGAAGAATGATTGTATAACATTGAAAGTAATCTGGTTACAGCCTGATATTCAAAGCAACAAACAAAAATTAAACACATCCACATTACCAATTTCAGTACTTTGAAAAGTACAATCAGCAAGATTGTTGGATGGAGGGCAAGCTGCATATTAGAAACTCATTAGTTAATGTCTGGATTATATTGTAATATGTTTTTCCTAATATAATATTGATTTGGTAAGAGTTTTTTTTCTTGTGTAAGTACTGATTTAATATAAGCTAGTCTTTAGCAATCTGCTGCTTTTCAAATATTTTGGACTAAAAAAAATACAAGTTGTAAAATGACTGTTTACCTAAAACCTGATATAATCCCTTCTCAGGTTATAGAATCATTAGGAATTATTATTTATAAAGCATTGGATTATGGCTTGAAAGACAATGAAGAGCGAGAGCTAAGCCCTCCCTTGGAGCAACTGATTGATCATATGACTAATACAGTGGAAGCAGATGCAACCAAAGATGAAGGTTATGAAGCTCTGGATGAAGCTGCAGATGATGAACATAATGACAATATTGAAGTTATACAGTCTTATAGAGATGTCATGAAGGTATACCATATTTTTAATCTATCCAATGTTGATATTTAGGAAACAGTTAAAGTAAATGACACCTTTTATGTTTAGGTAGAGCACTGACATTGTGGTTGTCTAATAAAGTATTAGAGTTTACCTAGATATTATAGCATTAACTCTGTTCATTCTAACAGTATATTCTAATTTAAAATATTATTTTCATCTGATATATGCCTTGGCACAAACCTGGTTTTTGTTTTTACTGCATTTCAGTTTTCAAGAGTCTATTGTTTTCTACTAGTCATTCCAATGCAAACCTTCTTGGGAATTTCATCACTGCATTGATGTAATATTCTTCTACAACCCACACATTCTTAGCACATTCCATTTTCATATAAACACATACCAGAGAGAACTGTTTATCTCCATCAGATTAAAATCCAAAGGATTTTTTTGCAAAATGCAGAGTTGAGGACATAAAAACTATTTTTCTGTAAATAGTCCTTTATTTATTTAGCATTGTAAAGTTACCTTTTAATTCAACATGAAAGTTTTTCTGTCAAAATACAGTATTCACATCTTAAGTAGTTACTATCCCTAGATATTTATTATTTATTATTATTATTAACATAGCCCTTGAATGAACATTGATTCCTGGTGACTTTCTTCCACACTTAATGACCAGTTGCTTGCAACTGTTTGAAGTTACAACCACACACCCCCAAGCTACTTACACCTTGGTTCCAGAGTTCTGACAGCTGCACACCTCATTGCAGTCAGACAGCTGCAGTCAATGATTGCATTTTAGGCACCTGACAACCAGCTGAATTTTGTGGCCAATTGTAGCATTCCTTGAACCCATGACCACAATTTTGGATGTTGTTTGCCAATTTCTGACCTCTTTGTCTGGGATCCACAAAAAATAGCCAAGAAGAATATGATTCATTTAATTATTGGCATTTGTTTAATGACCACAGTGTTCACTTAACAACTGCTGCAAAAAAAGTAATAAAATCTGATCCAATCACAAGGGTACCTCAATTAACGCCATCATGACTTACAACAGGAAGTCCAGACTCCATTATGTTCAAAAGTCAAAACTGCCTATATTGTAGGCATGGTTTTCTATTGCCTTCTCTTTTGACATTTCTTTCAACTTTAAAGGTTATTCAATAGACCAATATCAAACAGATACATTCCTGCTTAGCTTGTTGAGATCCACCTGGTTATATGCCATCCAATGGATGCCTATTATATATGATGTAGGAGAAGATTTGGGTAAAGAAATGTCCATTTTCACCTGATCAAAAAAACCTTCTACAATACTATACCATAGGTTACAGCATATAGAATTTGGGTTTGTGTAATATACTTGCTGTCTATATGGCTGTGCCACAATTAGAAAAAAACAAAGTATGTCCATTTATGAGAAAGTCACATTGCTATAGTTTTGGATAATGAAGGAAAAAATTGGTGAAGCATTGTCTTAACCAATAACACAGCATCATCTGCAAACATTCCTTACGCATACTTCAAATGTTCCTTATGCTTTTATCCACAAATATATTAAACAACCAAGAGACACTCTTCCCCCATCCCTACCCAATTTTTAACCATTCACTAAGCATTCCTTTCTGACAGATGGTTTATTTTCATCATATGCTGCACCTACTGTGTTCTGCAAACAACCATCAGTTCCATATTTATACAAAAATCTGGACTGCAAACTTCCCCTAGCACAATGACACAAATGCACTTGTGAAATGTCAACTTTAAAAACAATTATAATTTGCTTCCTTCTTTGCTCAAACCATGCCTATTTTCTCCGTAAGAGAATTACAAGTTTTTTAAACCATTATTATATTACTTGTGGTAGAAGATTTCTCTGTGTGTGTGTGTGTGTGTGTGTGTGTGTAGTGAGTATGGATAGCTTTGATGGTTTACAAAATTATATTCAGTTAAAGTAGTGATAAAATTCCTAAAAATAAAAAATTCTCAAAGCTTGTTTGAAAAGCCACTCCCCCCCCATCTTGCAGTAATAAGAACGTGTTTGCAGATAGGCGCTATGTACGCCCCTCATCTCCGGGAGATGAAGCGTGCAGGAGGGACTAGAGCAGAGTGGAGGCGACCCGTTCTGGATCTGACCGAGCCCAGCTAAGAGCCCATATTAGGACTTACCTGGTGGCGGTGAGGCGCGAAGATCTTATTTCTCCGCCCTCATAGCATCCAGATAACCGCCCAGCCGCCTGTTTGGGGTCGCTCCTCCCTCCTCCAGCTGGGGGTGGCAGACCCTTTGTGGGGCAGAGCTGAGGAATTTGGCCAGTATCTGCAGGATAAAATCGCTCAGATCCGGGAAGGGTTGCGCTCAGACTTGCAGTGGCCTGAGGATGGGGATGTGAGTGGTTTGGCCAATGTTATCTGGACTGAGTTTGATCCTGTTTCTGAGGATGAAGTGGACAGGATTATGCGGCGGCTGAGCTCCACCACATGTTTATTGGACCCGTCCCCTTCCTGGTTGGTTTATACCTCCAGGGAGGTCGTCGCGGCTGGCTCCGGGCAGTGGTCAACGCTTCGTTAAGGGAGGGGCTGTTCCCTGCCGCTTTGAAAGAGGCGGTGGTGAAGACCCTTCTGAAGAAGCCTGCCCTTGACCCAGCCGCGTTGAACAACTTTCGTCCGGTCTCCAACCTTCGCTTTTAGCGAAGGTTGTGTGGTGGCCCAGCAATTGCCACTTTTCCTGGAGGAAGCGGACTACCTGGATCCGTACCAATCGTGCTTCGGCCGGGTACAGCACGGAGACAGCATTGGTCGCTGATTGATGATCTCTCTAGGGCTCGGGACAGGGGTTTTTCCTCTGTCCTGGTCCTGTTAGATCTCTCAGCTTTTGATACCATCGACCATGGTATCCTGTTGCAGCTCAGGGGGTTGGGAGTGGGAGGCACTGTTTTACAGTGGTCTCTCCTTCCTCTCCAGTGTTCGGGATCAAAAACAGTCACCCAGGGGGCAGAGGTCAGGGTATCTCACCCCCTCCTGTTCTTTATATGAAGCGCTGGGTGAGATCATCCGTGGCTTTGGGGTGAGTTATCATCAGTATGCTGATGATACGCAGTTATACATCTCCACCCCAGGCCACATCAGTGATGCTCTCTCCGTGATGTCCATTGTCTGGAGGCATGCGGATCTGGATGGACAGGAACATGCTTCAACTCAATCCAGCCAAGACAGAGTGGCTGTGCATACCGACATCTCGGTCCAGTTTGGATGTTCCATCTTTGGTCATGGGGAGGAGGTGTTGCCCCGTGGACAGGGCACGGAACCTGGTGGTCCTCCTGGACTCAGGCTCAAATTGGAGGAGCAGGTGGGGGCGTGGCCAGGGGCCTTTGCCCAGATCCGGCTGGTTCGCCAGTTATGCCCATTCCGGGACCGAGATGCCCTGCGCACAGTCACTCAGGTGCTCGTTATTTCCCGACTCGACTACTGTAACGCTCTCTACCTAGGACTGCCCTTGTGTACCATTCGGAGGCTCAGCTGGTGCGAATGCGGCGTGGTAGTGATGGGAGCTTCGATACTCCCATGTTACACCCCTCCTGAGCGACCTGCATTGGCTTCCGGTTGCCCTCCGGGTGAGATTCAAGGTTCTGGTATTAACATTCAAAGTCCAGCATGGCATGGGTCCAGGTTATTTACGAGCGGCTCCTCGCAACATCAAATACTAACAGCCTATGGGCTCACAGATGGGGTCTCTCGGGTGCCGTCTGCGACTCAATGTCGCTTGGCGGCAACCGGGAGGCCTACTCTGTATGGCGGCTCCCACTCTGTGGAATCTTCTTCCACTGGAGCTCGCCTGGCCCCGATCTTAGCACCTTCCGCCGCGATTTGAAGACTTGGCTCTTTTTACAATCTGGGCTGTACTGATTCTCTGGGGTTGGTCCTATTTTAACTATGGGTTTTAATTTTCAGTTTGGCTTAACTTGTTTAATATACTTTTAATTAATTTATTTATTGTTGTATTTTTAGCTGTGAGCAGCCCGAGTCCATATTCGAATGAATGAATGAATGAATGAATGAATGAATGAATGAATAAACAAACAAACAAACAAACAAACAAACCTTTTCAGGCTAATCTTTCTTGGCGAATGCCGTTTTAAATTCAGGATTGTTTTTTGTTTTTTGACCTATTGAAGAAAGCTATGCTAGCCTGTACAGGTAGTCCTTGACTTACAACAGTTCACTTAGTGACCCTTCAAAGTTACAACGGCATTGAAAAAAGTGAATTTTTCATACTTATGACCATTGCAGCATCCCCATATCACATGTTATACATTTGGATACTTGACAACTGACTCACATTTATGACGGTTGCAGTGTCCTGAGGTCATATGATACACTTTTGCAACCTTCTGACAAGATTTCCTTTGAGTTCACAACTGTGATATTGCCAAATTTATGGACATTAGAACTAATCTTCCTCATTTCTAAATCACTTTTTGGATTTTATCATCTTCATAGTTAGAGACTTTGGAAAAGATAAGCTTCTCTGGCAATTTTATTTTTGGAGCTGCATTTAAATTGAAACATTGGAAATTTATACCAATACTTGCTTGACTTTCAAAAAGTTGGAAATTAAAGAAACTAAAATATTCATATAGAAAATAATTAATTTTATTTTTGAAACACTGAACATTGAAAACTTATTTTTTAATGAATTTGGGTTGTGGGATTATAGCCTGAAGCTTCAGATTTGTATTGCTCCATTTCTTTTAAATCTACCTAGCCACTGATTGGTTGGATTTATAAACAAAGAATTTCTTTTTTTTAATGAATAGAAAGAACTTCTTGCAAAAGAAAGCTGTCTTGTTTACATATTAATTTTTTTTAAAACCTTGTTTACCAGATCTAGGCATTTTACGGTCTGCTGGTTACATCTGGCCCTTTGGCTTCCCTATCCAGCCCTTGGCAGAGGTGGGGCCGGGAGCGATGGTGGGGGGCTGGTGGCAAAGGTGAGAGTGAGGGGGAATAGCGGCAGCCCTCCACAACAGTCCCAATTTCTCATGTGGCTCATTGGGAAAATTAATTGTCCACCCCTGCTTTAAACCATGTCTTAATTAAGTAAAGATCTGGAACTAATTGCAAACAATGTTCAGTCAAAAACAAATCTGCCAAGCTTTATAACTTGAAGAAGAAATTCTTGAGCTGATACTGATCATGGAAACAGTTTTGAAGATCATGTACCTGGGGAAGAAATAATCCTCACATTGTTTTGGGTTTTTTCCTACTGCAATTCACTTTGCCAAGCCTTCGGTATAATTATTTTTTTAAAATTTTATTAGTATTTATTCTAGATGAACTGGTTTTATTAATACATATATTCATGGGCAAAATAGCTCTACATATTGCTAAATAATGTATACATAGTTAAACAACATTTGTTTTTTATTTGCTTGGATGAAGAATAATTCAAGTATGGTTTAAAATATTTTGTGATATTGAAAAATGAAATTACATTTCTCTGATATTTAAACTATAAATCAGGCATTTGTATTTTCTCTGTAAAACAAAACTCATTATGCTATTGTAACATGTTTGCACAGCTTTGCGCTGCCCATCTGCCAACCCAGTCAGATGCACCAAATCACTATCAAGCAGTATGTCGTGCACTATTTGCTGAAACAATGGAGTTGTACACATTCTTGGCCAAAATTAAAAGTGCTAGAGAGGTAATGTACAAATCTCTTAGTCCTTCGGCTTATTTGCCTTTTTAAAATGTCATATATTTCTGTCCTTCAGTATTAATACTCCGAAACAATTGTTTTTGTAATTATAAATATTGTACTTCTATTTTGATGAATTACGTTTGTCATAATTATTTTTATTTCAGTGGCACCATATAATTATAACAAATCTGTCAATATTGGTACTGGGCTCTTTCACTACTATCATATTTATTTGGATTTTAGTTTTTAAATGGATATATTTAATATAAATTGATTTTGTGACTTGAAAGTAGATTCAAGCTTTGCACTTCTCACCTTCTTATTCCTTTAACACTCTCACTATACCTTTCATATCAGTGTGTTAACATATCTTTATTGTGTCTGTAAAAACATTGGTTGGAAGTGACAGTTGCCAAAACAAATGTGTGATAATTATAATCTTTTTAAATGTGAGTTTTAAACAGTGACAGTGCTGATGTTGTTTCAGGTGATGCTAAATTATAATGCATAATATCCTTCATCACTGATCATACATGATAGTATTAATATATAGTTCAGCAATATCTGTAGTGCACCAATGTTATTGTAAACAAATATTTTTTATTTTAATTGATAGAATTTAAAGAAAATGCAGGAAATGGACAAAAAAGGAAATGAGGACTCTAGCACTGACCTTGATGAATTAAAAACTGCTGATTGGGTAAGATTACTTTTTTTAAATAAAGTAATGGCTTTATATTACAACCTTATAGACAGACAACACAATCTATATCAAATACTTATATCAAATGTATACAAAGATGCACATATCTAAAATCTATAAAACCATGGCTAATATTATATCTGTTCTTTCTCTATAAAGTAAATAAAGAATTTATTGTCATTGAAGTGAAGAAACATGATTCTAGGTGCTCTATTAATTTCAAGACATGCAACTGGTTATGTGATTATGTGACAGTGTAATTAACTGCTTGCTTGTTTATAATCTTTCCTATCCTGCTTACATGCTTACAGAGAAATATTTGGCTCTATGTTAGCTAAAATGGAAATTAGTTGGAAAAATATATTTGTCGCAATATTGAATAAAATAAATTCTAGCTTATAAAAACTGCGGCATCATTTTGCTTTATGATACATGTAGATGTTATAATGAGTATTTAAATATAAGTATTTAAGTTTAGCAGAGCTTAAAATAACAATAATACAAACTTCATTACATATTAACCCTTTATTCTTAACTACTTCAGGCGCAGTTTTGGGTTCAAGTTATGAGAGATTTGCGAAACGGTGTAAAACTTAAAAAAGTTCAAGAACGTCAGTACAACCCTCTTCCCATAGAATATCAGCTCACTCCATATGAAATGTTGATGGATGATATTCGATCCAAGCGCTATACTTTAAGAAAGGTTATGGTAAGCTCTGTCAAAATCAATTTTATTATTCTTTGTATAGCCTTAAATTATGTTAGGACCACCAAAAAGGATCAAAAAAAGAGAACTGTTTTAGTTAACTTGAAAAACTAATGCCTTCTGGAGGGGTATTATATTGTTTTGTTTAATTTTTTCCCTTAAAATATTAGAATCTTAGTTAATTTAACAAGCTATTTTGAAAATCACTCCAACTTCATTAAAAGTTACTATGTTATAGGATCTGCTATTGGAAGAAAAAGGACAGTATTTATTTAGGCACAAAAAAAACTAGCTGCGTAGATTTTTGTATTGTATCACATAGATTTAACAAAAATTGCTGTTCAGCAGGAACACTAGTTTATAAAATTGAAGTTCAAATTTTATTTTATTTTATTTATTTTTTTAATTCATATTTATATCCCACCCTTCTCCGGAGACTCAGGGCGGCTTACAATTTTTGGGATACAACCCAATGCGCTCAGCAATAGCCTTCCTTCCATTGTATATGCCTGCTTATTACTAAGCGGCATTTTTACAAAGTCAGCTTATTGCCCCCAACAATCTTGGGTCCTCAGTTTACCTACCCCGAGAGGATGGAAGGCTGAGTCAACCTTGAGCCTGGTGGGATTCGAGCCTGCAATAATTACAGGCAGCTGGTACTAAGTGCTAGGCTATTAACAGCCTGCACCACCAAGGCCCTATTGTATATGTGAAATCTATAAACCCCTTAACAAGAAATTTGGATAGCTTCTAGGTATCCCTTCCTGTGGCCATTGAGCACAGGATAACTTCTAAAGCTAATGCTTTATATAGAGTAATCTAAAGTGCAAAGGTCCATGAATTCAATTTCTGAAGACCTATTGAACATCTGGGTAGTTATATTTTATAGGTTTCAGATAAACTGGTTACATAGTGCCTGCCTCCTGGTGGTCAATGGGCTGCATTTCAGTAACCACTGCAATTATGTTTGTTTTAGAATTCATTGTTCTTTTGGATTGCATGATACTGATGTGCAAGCAAAATAATAGATATTTTTCTTTCTCTCTTTTAGGTCAATGGGGATATTCCTCCACGATTAAAAAAGAGTGCCCATGAAATTATCTTGGACTTTATCCGGTCTCGACCTCCATTAAATCCTGTACGTAATAAAATGGGCGGGGGAATTAATGAAAATAAGAGATTTTCTATACCTTTTTGCGTTAATCATATCCAGCTTTCTTCTATTGCTTTTCCCAGTCTTCTCTAAAATACAGGAAACACAGATTTTTCTTATATTTTGTAGCATTAGCATCCTCCAGATGCATTTATGTAAAATTAATATACATTAGAGGAATTATTTTGAAGTAAAATCTCATGTATTTTTCCTGTTTCATACCAGCCATCTCAGCATCCTTTATGAAACTATTTTACGCACTTGACATCTCTGCTAGAGTTATTTCTTTTAGCCTGTTGGTTTTGTCATATATTCTGACATGAGATCTGTCCCTTATCTGAAATGTGACTTTGTGTTTGTGTGTGTGTTCCCATTAGGGTGTATCAGATATACATATAACAGAATAACTGTGATGACTCAGAGTGTAACACAAACGTAACAAAATCCAAAACGTAAATAAATGTCCTTTAATGCCTCCAACTTGGCCCCACTGTTCAATAATTCTCAGTTGGAGATAAAACGTACTCAAAAATAGTCTTCAGAAGAAAGCAATACAGTCCGAACTTAATGTGCAGATAGGGGTGAAATAGAAAATCAAACAAACTACAATGACAAAATTTCCACAACGGAACAGGAGAAATATTTACCAAATTCAAGGAGATAACAAGTAACAGTCTGTTGGAAGGACGCCAACCAAGATAACTTCAGACCAAAATAAAACACGCTTTGCTTCTGGCAACCTGTGTTTTAATCGTCTCTCTTATATACTAGTCTCCCCAGCTGCAACCAATGAGGAGGATCATGGCCGCTTCCTCTCTCGTAAGCCAAGTTGTTGCCTTCTCCGTTCCTCCCTGCATGTCCTAGGATGCAGAGGGGATGGGCTGGTTCTTCCTCTGACTGCCCAGCCGGCCTCTGCCCTTCCCCTGCCTCCTCCACAACCTCTGGAACCACACCTCTACTCCCTGTCAGCTGTTCCTCCTCTCCCTGAGTCCAACTCTACCAAGGGCATGACAGAACAGAATTGGAAGGGAACTTGTAGGTTTTCTAGTCCAACCTCCTGTTCAAGCAGGAAACCCTATATCTTTTCCGACAAATGGTTGTCCAATCTCTTCTTAAAACTTCCGCTACAAAGATGAACAAGCTACTTATTTATAACTGTAGTTCTTTGAGTGGTCATCTGTACATTGATATAACCTTCCCTCCATCCCTCTTATGTCTCTTTTTGGTCTGCAAGAAAGAACTCCTTTTTGACATGAATTCAAGGTGTTAATCAGAAAGCTAGAAAAGTATTCCAGTGGCATGCAGTGGCCAGACAAGGGGTGCTTTCCCCATTTAAAACATAATATTTTAAAGACATTTCTTAGACTGATGAAGAGTTAGAATCTATTTAAGTGAATATGCAAAGGTCACTTGAAAAACCACAGTTATACTGTAGGCAAGCAATCTATTATTTTTAAATTGTAGCTTAGAAATTTACCTTATTTCAATGGACACTTAATTTAGGTAAATCCATATATATTGATGAACATCTCTTAAGTATGGTCAGTATTTTTCTTTGAGATACGTTATTCTTTCCAGGCATCTGCAAGAAAACTGAAGCCAACTCCACCACGGCCTCGTAGTCTCCATGAAAGAATTCTGGAAGAAATAAAATCTGAAAGAAAGCTAAGACCTGTTTCACCTGATGAGGTTAGGTGTAGCAGGCTAGGTGAGTACTTTGATTTTAATGAAATCTGGTTCATCTCTCTGGGCTCAGGAATTGAGCAGAATGTGTGTGATTTGTCCTTGGATGATAAACCTCCCCAAAATACCAGTAGGTCTAGGCTAGACTGAGAACATGAAACATTACCCCCCCCCCCCAAAGAAGGCAATTAAGTTATTAAGAAAATTGTGGTGCATATGCGATGAAACAAGACAACCATCTGCCCTGTTGTACTATATGGCACTGAATGCTGGGCAGAAACAACAGGGAACTAAAACTATCTCTATGCCATGGAAATGCGAATGCTCCATTAGATATCAGGCACTCCCTTCTTGACCACATCACAAATAACACCAGTTACAGAGAAGATGAGAGAAGGCCGACATGTCCAGAGAACAGCACCTTCCATTGTTGCCAAGGCAGGCTACCAACTAGAAATCAATGGCCAGTGATCTCACAGGTGTCCAAAATAGAGATGGCGAGACACCATCAACAAAGACATGCAAGCTGCGGGCCTGCACCCTGGAGACGCAGCTGACCATGCAAAGTGGCGTTCAGTGGACCCTGCATCTGCAGAAATGCACTAGGAGGAAGAAGAAGAAGAAGAAGAAGAAGAAGAAGAAGAAGAAGAAGAAGAAGAAGAAGAAGAAGAAACAACAACCTGTAGGAATCAAGGTCAACTTGAAGAAAACTTTTCCAAGATGTGTTAACCAAGTTCATTTCTAAAATATGTTATCCATTTCAAATGCCTGAATGATTAATCTCCGTTGCTGACTATACAAAGAAAAAAATAATGAAATGGATAAAAATAAAATATGAACACTTTAAAGGGACTTTTATTGTCTACTGAAATTAACAAAGGCAGCTAATTTAAAAATTAAAAATTAATTCACATGCAAACTTTAAGCTTATATCTCATTTTGAAAGAGGGAATTGACAATGGATAAGTGAAGCCTTAATGCCCGTTTTGTTACCTCTTTATGGAACCTCTGGGGTTAAGAGCTTTCTTCCCAATAAGAGTTAGGATTACATAGGATACCTACAGAAATCATATGCTTATCCTTGTTTGTAGTCTTTTCAGTTCCACAAATGGAAAAGCAGTAAAGCAGAATTGCTGATAGTTTGTAATCAAATTTCTAAGGAAAACACAATACTTCAATGTTCTTTTTGCCTGATTTATCAGAAATCAGGTAAAAATAAGATTATAACTTTCAGCAAGCAACAAGATGAAGCTACTGACCTATTCTATGGCTCAAGTTGCTAGCATTTATATAGGAATTAAAGACAACTTAAGCCATAGAATAGCTGGCTGGATATTTGATACATACTGTTACAGAATACCTGGATATTTGGTATATACTATTACTTAACAGAGGTTATTTGATTCAATTTGTTTTAAATATTATTCAAAAATTATTCAATTTGTTCACATTATTCAAAAATGTGAACAAGGCTATTTCAAACATCAAATGTATTATTTTAGTATCAGTTTGTAGTAGAAAATACACTGCCCTAACTCAATGTTGATACGTATTCAGATGTGATAGCCCTTGGTTAATAACCACTGGTAGTGCAATCATTCAAAGTTATGACTGTATTGAATGGGTGGAAATTATGACCAGTCTTTAAAGATCTGGCTATCTGGCTATTGCAATCTGGATGCTTGGCAACAGGATCACACAACAGTTGCAGCATCCTGCAGTTATATGATCACCATTTGCAACTTCCCGGTCAGCTTCCCACAAGCAATGTTAATGAGGAAGCCAGCAAAGAAGGCTGCAATTCATTCTAGTAAGTCTATCCCACCCAGCAGCAGTCACCCTCAGCCCTGCCGTCCTCATGTTGTGCCTTACCAGCCACCCTATACAACCTCTCCCCTGCCTGGCAGCAAGCACGCGAAGCCCATTTGCCTTCTCACCACATCTTGATAGCTGTTCACACAGCCTCCCCTGTCTATCAGCAGCCACTTACCTGCCTGCTGACCTGCTTTCAAACTGCCTGGGACTTGCAGCTTTCTGCTGGCTTCCCCACTGACTTGGTTTTTCTGATGCTGGCAGGAAATTGTAAGGAGGTCCTTCCTTATTGACCTGCAAACCTCACTTAATGGTGGCAATGATGCCAGGATTGTCGTTGTTAAGCAATATAGTCATGTGACATCACACTTTATGACCAGAACAGTTAGTGATGGAAATCCCGGTCCCAATTGTCATAGACTACATGTATGTTTTCCCATATAATTTTTATATCAAAATATATATGCAGCACTGGTATAGCTTTTATCAGTTTGATTTTAAGAACTACTTATCAGAAGTTTGACATGCGAATAAGATAATAAGAAAATTCTTCCTCTTGGCAATATTCTTTACTTAACTACCTTTTTCTTTGCAAATCTCTTTTGAGAGCATTGCAACAGACTTAAGAGATATGTCTGTGTGTGTGGGAGACAAGAGGAAGTCCTATGAAATGGGGCCTGCCCCTCTCTCCATGTATAAAGCACTTTCTAAGCACATTTTTTTCACATTTGGAAAAAAAAAATCCCAAACTTTAGTTCTCACAACTGATTTTCTGTCACATCACAATTATTTACATAATTGTAATTTTTAGGAGAAAAGATAAATACCACAGTAGTAGTGCTTATTCATGCTGTTTTGCTATTTTTCTTAGATGTACCCACATTAGCCGCCTCCCAAAACCTATTAGAAAGCTGTATAACAAATGGCAGCTTGGAATCCAAAGCAAAGGTAAATGGTCTAGGTACGAAATTAACGGTGCAGCGGAAGAGACTTTTGAAAGCTCCCACTTTGGCTGAACTGGGTAGCTCAGATTCAGAGGTAAGATGGATAGCAGCAATACATCCCTTCACTTTAGATTTTTACAAGTAATCCTTGACTTATAATCAGTCACTTAGTAACACTTCAAGTTATGACGAACTTCCCCAGAACTACTTGCAACCCAGATTTGAAGTTTCAGTGGTCATCCTCCTATGGTCAAGTGATCGTATTTTGGGTTCCAGCCTGCACTTACAATTACCATATCCTGCACTCATATGACTTCTATTTATGACCTCAATTTTTATTTTTATTTTCCTGGAAAATAACGCTTACTTCTGTTTTCTGGCACAAAAACACCCATTGTGGACAATAGACTTATTTAACCACCACGATGTTCACTTAATAATCAATGCATTCACTTAACAATTGCCGCATTTGCTTTATGGTCACTGCAAAAATGATCATAAAGTCAGAACATAACTCCAGGCTAAATTACAGTCATAAGTCGAGGACTACCTGTAATTGGTTCATTTCATTTATTGCTTTTATTGGTCATATTGGGACTTGTTTTGCTTAAAATATGATATAGTACATTTGGTAAAAAATACTTTTCAAATCATTTTGAACAATTCATCCTAATGACCACTGTTAAGATTAAAACCAAATTATAAAATGAAGGGCAAAAGCTGCATGTTTTTGCAAAGCTTAAAACTCACGGGTCTTTGTGATGTCAAATGCAAATTTAGTCTGTGTGTCACTATCCAGTTCTGGCTAGATGTTAGAAAAACAATCTATATGAAATAAATAACCTTGAATCAGGTCATGTTCCTGATGTTGCTAACATTTTACATTCGGTTGGTCTATTTTGCTATCACTTTACCCTTGGTTGTACAACATCCCAATATGAATGCTCCTTTAACATAAGTACTATTGATATCTATAGTACACCACTTGAATTGCTTTTAGTTTATGAGGCTTGCCCATAAGGACAAGAAGCTTATAGCTATCAGCCTATTATATGGCCTCTATAATATTTTCTGCTGTTTGAAGAAATAGTGATATTTTGTTTTCTAGAAGCATTTTCATTAATATGACCAGGTGATCATGTATAGTTCCATATCCTGCATCATTAATGATTATGCTACATTTTTCTGTGTATTGTTTATACTGTTTCCCAATTAAAGAGAAGGGAGACATCTGGTTGCCGTATTTTATTATTTCCAGGAGGAATCTATACCCAAATCAGCCAGTAGTGGTAGTGTTTCTCCTTCCCAGATGGAAGATGTGTTTCTGGAGACCACATCTGGAAAAAAGGGTGAGTAAAACTGCTCAAAACAAATAAGGTTTCCTGCAACAGTAGAAACATTTTGAACCTGGGTGGATTAAAAGAGATTTTATTGTGTATGTGTGTGTGTGTATTATGAGATGAGATATATATGATATGATGGTACTTCCATTCTAGTTGTATGACATCATTACAGGTACTGTGAAAATATTAATTCACAAAATCTGAACATAATTCTTCCTTATCAAATTTATAGTGCCTCCAAAATTCTTGCCAATATCATCTACACCACAGCCAGAAAGGAGACAACCACCTCAGAGACGACATTCTATTGAGAAGGAAACGCCAACCAACGTACGGCAGTTCTTACCGCCCACAAAACAGAGCTCCAGATCCCTTGTAAGTATTGTAGTAGTTCAAATTCAGCATTAGTTTTTGTTTTTTGTTTTTAATTCATATTTATATCCCGCCCTTCTCCGGAGACTCAGGGTGGCTTACAGTTTTTTGGAGCACAACCCAATGCGCTCAGCAATAGCCTTCATTCCATTGTATATGCCTGCTTATTACTAGGGCTTTTTGGCCCCCACAAGCGGCATTTTTACAGTCAGCTTATTGCCCCCAACAATCTTGGGTTCTCAATTTACCTACCTTGAGAGGATGGAAGGCTGAGTCAACCTTGAGCCTGGTGGGATTCGAGCCTGCACTAATTGCAGGCAGCTGGAACTAAGTGCTAGGCGTTTAACAGCCTGCACCACCAAGGCTCTTTTTGAACATAGTGGTTCTAGCACTGAGGGAAGAAAATCCATATGTAAAACATATGATGTGATGAATCCTTAGCTCAGAATTGTGAGACCTTGGAACAGCTCTTGAATTTTATTTCCTGTAAGTTGAAAGGAAGATATAACTCTGAACTTTCAAATTCAGGATTTGATGCTGTGCCTAATTGCTGATGTTCTCATATAAACTTGCTAATAAAATTAACATATTTCCAAGGAAAATGTCTTCTATATGGTACATGAAAATGAATTTTTTAGCTGCTGTTTTTTGCATATTTTTAATCTGCTATTGAAAGATGAAAAAATGTTTCATATTATGTTTAAAGATCCTAGAATGCCATGTAATCATATAATATTATTGGATCTATTTAAGGATCAAAAGAAAACACATTTCAATTAGGTGACTTTATCTGAAAGTAGATTCCAATAAAACACAGCTGTTATAAGAGAATGAAGTGCCTATTTTAGGAGCTAGCAGAATGCCAAAGCCTTGTATTTTTATAAGTAAGATCAATTTTTTTTGTAAAAAGGATTCTTAAAATTGATAAAAGAGTGAAAGATTTCAGGTTTAGGAAGAAGGATGTGTTTGGTCTTAATAAAAAGCCTTCTTGTTCTGCATTGGCTCTAGAGGATCTGATTTGGATGCTGATTTTTTTAGCATGCTGAAGTTAACTTGCATTCCACCACTAATTCATAGAGCAGAGCTGCTTTCTCAAGAAATTAAATGTATTTTGTCATATGACTCTAGCTTGAATTCACTTTCTGATCCTAGATAATCTTAAACTCATTTGTCAGTTCCATATGCAGAGTACAGAAGAAAAGCAATTATTTTCTAAGAAATAGCTTTATGTAAATAATGGCTTTGTACATGTGAAAATTCTTTGAAGTGTAGCTATGCAGGCATTCAGAAATATAAAAAAACTTGTGTAGCAGTTATTTCTTATGTACTACATAAAAGTTGCTTTTAATGGAGACCCAATTACAGAAAAAGTTTTTATCATTTCTCATATGTCTGGCATTTCTACTAGATATGCTGTGAAAAGTTCAGTCTCATCTTACTTTAAAGAAATCATATAATTTTAGAATTATATTGTCTATGGATTTATAAGGCCCATCATGCTTTTTTTCTTAAATGATCCTAAAAATATTATCACCAAAAAAGGTCAGATTATAACTTGGTTTGTTTTAGCAGAAATAATACTATTTGACAATTATATTCTTATTTTAGCCTTTGATATTAAAAGTAGAGCAACAACTCTGAATATAATAATAATAAAACTTAAACTACCTGTGTAGTTTAAACATCAATTAAAACATCAATTTTTTTTCATAATTGCAGATTAGAAAATAAGTCACATGATAATATAAAGTAATTATTCTTGGTGTCTTATCTCAAAAAGTAGTTCAGACTAAGAAATTATGGATGCTTTTTCCCAGGGTTTGTGCAGCATGATCTCAGAAACAATTTATTCTGGAGTTTTTGTCTGTTCTGAGAGGAACAAGCTAGAAAAGTCCTTCATTCAGATAACAAAGGATGGCACTGCCATTTACCAGAACTCACAGGAGATCAAGTTAAGCCCCTAAGAGCAATCAGAGCACCATCAGTATCACACATGGCATTTGCTTTGCTAAATCAGTTTCTTGGAATGGCACACAAATAGGGGGAGGGGTAATCAATGTTAATTAAAAAATTAAAACTACAGAAGTTCCTGAATAAGAAATAATTTCATATTTTATATCTTATACTGAAAGGAAAACCCCATATTTCTGTTGTTGTTTGGTCTTATGAGAATGAGGAGACTTTTTGTAAGTATTTATTTATTTATTTTAAACATTTTATATATTGGTTTCTTAAAAACAAAGCAATTATAATGTGTTAACAAATTTAAAATAGAATGAATACAAAGCAGCAGAATCTATTCAATCCTGTAGTGATTTGCCAAAATTCTCACATTTCCATGAGGCAATGACTGAAATGATTGAAATTTCAGCATACATCAACACTTCCTGAAAGTATGATATTTTTTAGTATCTGAACTTACAATAGTTTTTGACTTGATAGGCTTCTCACCTACCCACTAAACATGTTATTGTAATATTGTGATATTCTGTAACTTTATTTTTTATCAGCTCTTAGTAATTCCCTGCAGATTTCCATTTGGATGTATATGAGAGCTACAAATATGGAAAAATCTCCCAATTAAGCACATTTATATTCTGTCACAATTCTGTAAAGATTCATAGCAAATCACAACATTAAAAAATAATAATATTGATAAAGTTGAAAATATAAAAAACCCAACATTCAAAAATAGGCAAACCTGGTGCCGGAGCCAAACATCCAGTAAAAAAGTTCCAACTTAAAATAGTTTCTAGAAGTCAATTAGAGTTGGGACCAAGATCTACATACACAGAATGAAATCTGTTTAAAGTTTTAAAGTTTAAATAGCCTATTTAATTGAAATAGACATAATGAATATAGTCCTATGCCAGTAATTGTTGTGTTTGTTCATGAGTATGAATCCTGCTATGCAAAATGGCGATTAAAAAAAATACTACGTTGTTCAAAAATAAATATATACCTATTGAGGTTCTGCTTTCTTCTTAGGAAGTTAACTGATATCACATGTATTTTTTGTTTTTAGGAAAAGACATAAATATAATTTTATAACAGTTTATTAATTGTCATTGAATAACTGTTTCATTATCATATTCATTAAAATTTTACATCTACAGTTTCTCAAAGTATAAAGAAGATGGGATAGATAAGGTCACATTACCCTGTGTTAAATTTAACATCCTCCTTCTTCATTCCTTTCCTCAGGATTGATGGATTGTCACTGCTTATCTTCTGGTGAAAGAAATCCCACCTTTAAATAATCCTCATTTCCACTGAAAAGAAAGTTGAATTGGTTCTTCCAGCAGAATTAGTAGGGAGCTTATCTTGTGAAGGTTTCTTCCAGCAGAATTAGCAGGGAGCTTGTGTTATGTTGTACATTAATTCTGGTTGTATTAAGCTGACTTCCCAATAAGAAAGAAAGAAATATCAATGCTGGGGTTATATTATCTAAAATGGTAGACAAATGTTTTATTTATGTTTAGCCTTCCTTTTTCTACTTCCTATCTAATGCTCAGGTTCCAAGGAAGACCCTTTTTTCAACCATACATACAACTTCTCACCTTAGTTCTCATCCTTTTGAAGCAGCTTTGTTTGGAATGGCCAGAACTGTGTATTATCTATGTGAAAGAGTTTTTAACCAGTGGAAAGCCTCAAAGGTTTGCCTCCTACTGTGAGCTCTGTAAATCTGTCCTAGATGTCTTTCCTTCCCATCAAATGGAAAGAGATTCTTAAGTTGTGGCAAGACATTAACAGTTTAGGATTTCACTGGATTCTGATTAAAATTGATTTTGGTGCCTGCAGAACTCTTTTGTGCATGCATAGATTCACTGATCAATTTGCCTGGAATTTGAAATTATCTTTGAAAGGTAATCAAACCAGAATGTAACATCAGAAGTTTATTAAAGAAGAGCTTTTTACAATCTTAACTTTTTAGAAGTGAAAAAAACAAATATCAAGAGTAGAGAAATAGTTTAGAAAAATTAAGAATGTATTCAAACTCATAAATACATGTCAGTCTTGGCCAAGTTTTCACATTATAAATTAATCTTTGAATGCGTATTTACATACAGATAAATCTATATGCTAAACGTATATAAAATGAAAATGAAAACTTAATTAAGATTTAGAGATTTAAAATTAGCATTTACAATTCAGAACATTTATGAGTTTGTGTCAACATAGTTGAACATTGTTGAACATTTTTAGACAAATTACTGCATTTTTCTCAGTGGATTGAACCAAAAATAAACAAATACGTTGGGCGTTATCATTATAAAGTTATTTCACTGTAGTCTTCATTTGCAAACTATGAATAAATTTATTATGCATTATTTAATAGAAATTATTCCTATATTAGTCTTCTGCACTTGACAGTATAATAATAAACTACTTCAGAGCTATCTGAGGGTTTTAGCTTGGTAAACTATTGTATCCATCCTGCAAGTAGCTACTTGAATTGCCTCTAATGAAAAAGAAACATCAGTTCAGCTGCATCAGGAACTATCTTAGTCTATTTATCTATAATACAATACTGATTTAGAAGAAAAAGCTTAGCAATAATACTATCCTACGGTTGGAGAATTTTTTAATGAATCACTATTAGTTTTCATTGTAAAATGTCAAATGTAAATAGTACTTCAAAATGTTTTTAAGGTATATCCAGAGTACTGGATAATTGAAAGTTTAAATATGGATGATTCTTATAGGAAGGATTTAGTAGACACATGTACATGAAGCCACCCAGGCATATAGGTCATTCCTGTTTTGAAACAAGAATGTCTTTATCACCTGTCTCTTTTCTCTAGTATTCACACAATAAGCACAATTGTTTTTGAACGAATGTTGGGATCAGTATGTACATGTAAAGAGTTTGAAGTACAGCTGGGCTTTCAGTAAGAGAACAAACACTCTGGTAACATGCTATTCAAATAATGCATCAACGAGGCTATACTGAGAAGACCTGACAAAACATTTTCTTTAAGATTTAAAGAACTGAAAATTAGTTAGACTTTACCATTATAACATGAAACATTTCAAATGTCCAGTGTAATATGTAATAAGTATTAGCAAAAAGTATTAATTGATACTTTAATAGATTATTACATATAATAAGGCCAGGAGAAAGTGCTGAGTTGACCAGTTTGATAGAGAACAGCAACTTAGCTTTACTCTTACATATTCTCTCTCTACTAAACATTTCCAAACATGACTTCTCATTTTCACACTGATGTTATAGATCAGGGGTGTCAAACTCAAGGCCCATGGGACGGATCCAACCTGCGGGGTGCTTAGATCTGGCCCATGGGGCCGCCCTGGAAACAGCGAAGGGTTGGCCAAAGGTTCCTCTACCACCAAAAAGAGAGCTCGGGAGAATCGCAGGTTGCAGGAGGTCGTCACAGTTGAAAATTGAACTTGCGAGGCCATTTTCCAGGCCGTTTTGCTCCTTTTTCACTGGCAGAGAGTTGGCAGAAGGGCTGTTTTCCTCTGTTTTCTCTGGCAGAGGGTTGCAGGAGGCCATCGCAGCTGAAAACAGAGCCTTTTCAACTGGCAGAGGGTTTTAGGAGGCTGTCGCAGCCAAAAATGGAGCTCGGGAACCCGTTTTCGCTGGCAGAGTGCTCGGGCTGCCACAGGTGCCCCAACAGGAGTGATGTTAAGCTGGCCACGCCCATCCTGGCCACCCCCCCTGCTGATGCGGTCCTCAATGAAATCAAGTTTGACACCCCTGCTATAGATGTCCACTTAAAGAAGCACATTTTTAAAAAATCATTTCTAAGACAAAAAGCTATGAATTTATAATTTGATGGTATTTTATGAATGAATAAATGAAAAAGCTAGTAATTTCTCAGTGTTACC
Source organism: Naja naja (assembly GCA_009733165.1). Lineage (NCBI taxonomy): Eukaryota > Metazoa > Chordata > Lepidosauria > Squamata > Elapidae > Naja > Naja naja. The sequence continues at coordinate 165,828,809 of CM019150.1, forward strand.
ATTATTTACATTAATACAATAATATATTATTTATGTGATGGAATAACTACGTAGTCATGGAAGTTATTGGACCATATTATAATTTGGGGAAAACACCGTTGGGAAATAGATAAGGGACTTGTTCCTCCTCCCACACCTTTTCTAATTAATCAGTCCTTAAAGGGCATTGGTGTTTTAAACAAAGTTATGAAAGCAGCAAAAGACAAGCTGTTTAATACTTTAAACTAATCATTTAAATGGTTGAACATAACTACATTATTTCATAATTATCAGTAAGGAAGGACAATGACATTTTGGAGAGGGAGTTTCATTGATCTGCACTGCAATAGCCATATGTAGTTTAGTATCAGTGATTGAGCAAGGCATTCAGATGTGCATTGTTTCATTCAAAGGCAACAGTCCTTCAAATATGTTGCTGGCAAACCATGTTGGAGTATCAATATTTAATATAAAGAGTCCTACCATCATATTCTTTGGGGGTTTTTTTCTGGATAATCATATAAATCATATCATGCATCAACTTTTATGTATTGAGTCTTGGAGCCAATGACTAGACACTTGTGATGGAAATTTAAAACACTAAAGCAATTGTTATTTTAAAATAAGCTAAATAATTCTGTAAAAGCAATAGATAAATAAATCTGAAAGCAAAGGATGAAAAGTTATAAACACCTATAAAACATGAAGACTTTTAGCATGTGGTGAGGGAAAATAGCATTTTCAGGTGTAATACTAAGGTTAATATAATATAGTAAACCACAATAAATTTTGACTCTGACGTCACGTCTTAGTATGAATAAGTTAATGATAGAAAAGGTACAATTGTAGGCATCTTGAGCAAGATGAAGTTTGTTTTTGAGGTCTAGATAGGTAAGACAGCTGTTCTTTAAAATATGGTGGCTCTGGTATATACTCTCTTTACCAATTCTGCATTGTAAATTTTTTCTGACCTGAAAGACAGAATTATAAGCTATTTAAAATAGCATTGTATCTGTTGGTCTAATTAGTTGGATTTTACAGCATTATGCTGCATTTATAATATGAATTTGTATAATATGAATTTTTCTTAAAAGCTATAAGCAACATTGCTTATGAATGAATATCCTAATTTATCTGCAGACTACTATTTATGTATTTATTTTCCTCTTGCTCCCAAGCTTGTAGTCTTTCTTTCACAGAGTAAAATAAGGTTAGCATATCATTTTATATAACATAGAAACCAAATTATTTGCAAGAAACAATTTAGCTAGGGGAAGAATCCTGTCTTTCAACCAAATCTATGGCAAGAATCTATGAAAGAGGTGAATTTGGGGTGTGCATTTTTATTCCGTGGTATCAACAATTCTGGTGATTTACTGAACCCAATATTATTAACCTGTTATGGTGTTTTAGTGTTGAAAAAACATTCTATATACTACTTATAACAAATTGTAATAGATTGATACTCCTGCTAGAAGCAGGAGGTGTACAAATTTGCAACTTTTATTGTTTAAATGATCTATGAAGAAAATAATATAATTATATGCAGTAAAATATATAATTTTACTGTAAATTTAAAAATACCACAGAATAAAAATTTCTTCTGGATTGGATTACTAACTGTTTCTTTGGCTTCTCTAGGCATCTTAAAGTATCAAAGACACCATCATAATTATTGGCTTAATAACCATCAAAGGCTTTTTCAGGGACAACCTCTTTAGTCTGAATATCTGAAGTCTTTGCTATTTTGATGCCTGTAATCATATAAATGTTCTCCAATGTTGGTGGTAAAATCTATTTCTTTTAAAATTACTAACCAGGTGGCTGGCTCTTTACATGGATAGCTGGGAAATGCTCTGAGAAAGACAGTTGAAAAACATTTTTTTTGCTTTCAGGAGGAGTTTTGCTACCCAGTGGAATGCCTGGCTCTCACCGTGGAAGAAGTAATGCATATCCGTCAAGTGCTGGTAAAGGCAGAACTAGAGAAGTATCAACAATACAAAGATGTCTATACTGCCCTAAAGAAGGGAAAGGTACAGCTAATTGTGTTGACTTTCCACTAATATGGACAATGGAACATGGAAACAAATTATCATTCACAGGCAGTTAAAATTTGTAGATGGGTTTAAATCTTTGTGCAAAAGGAAAAGACTAGCTCTGTAAATTGAGACTTTATTCTTCTGGAAATAGAAAAGCGCCTTTTTTAAACATATGTACAATAGGGGGCGCAACAGTGATTTTTGCAGATTTTATCCTGTGTTCTAAATATCGTTCAGCCTTCTGGAGTAGCTGTATATATATAAAGCACTGGGCAAGATTTACAGAGGAAAGGAACACAAATCAGTACATAAATCACCATCTTCACCTTCTCAAACACCAGTGGAATTCAACAGAGCATAAGTCTGAATGCAGTTCCTGAACTCAATGGTAGTTCTTCTTTGTCAGCATGCTTCTCTATTATGCTGCCAAAATGCTTAATTTAGAAGATGGTATGTCAGTTAGCAAAGGATTATAAAAACATTTCATGAGTATTTTATAAAGAGTGGGAAAAACTACTTATTTTAATAAATGTAATTAAAATGATTAAGTGTACAACTACTTGATTATATAATGTACCTTTGCTGATGTTTGTTTACAGATATAATAGTCTCTTATTCCCACTTTCATAGCTCTGTTTTTGTTGTCGCACAAGAAGATTTTCTTTCTTCACTTGGTCCTATACTTGTCAATTTTGTAAAAGGTAAGCACACATGGCTGTCATTAAAAATTGCTGAATAATACAATGATAGAAATGAAGTACTCATTAACCCATTTTTAAATAATTTGTTATTATTGGTTTTCTGTATGAAAGGAAGGAGGAAGGATAATTTTGGGAGTGTAAAGAAGGATTTGAACAGATTAAAGATTTGCATGTTTAGAGATACAAGTTGGAAATCTTTGCAGCTAACAGTGCTAATTATGGCATCTAATGTTCATGCCAGCTAATATAAAATGAGTGAATAGCAAAAGACATCTTTACTCAGAAAATAGATTAACAGTCTTATAAGCCTGTATACAAAGGCATTTATACTGTAGACAGATTGTTGTTCTGAAGAATAACACTCCTCTGAATTTTTCATAAGACACATTTAAATTTTGCTTTCTGCATTTCTGAAATAAGAGTCTGCTGTAATCTCAAGTTAAATCTTTGGCCAGTTTCTAAATTTTCTTAGAAGAGAATTGCAGCAATTTTTTGTTCCTTCATTTCTAGTTTTAGATTGTGAAATATTACCCCAAATCTGTAAGCATACTATTTGAAAGATGATCATTTTGGCTTTTGGGGTTTCTCCTCTTTATTTCCAAAGAGTTTCTACAAGTTAAATCACCTTAATGGAGCAGACTAGGTTTGAACAGGAGAACTAATAGCCCACATGGGAAGCTGGGATGAATCCAGATAGGGCACACAAGCTTTTGTATCGAATTCCAGTTTTTTGGCTTTTTTCTGTGTTTTTTATTTATGCTGAAAAATAAAACAACGAGTAAAATCCAAAAATAGTATATAACTTTTAAAATATTTTTATAAGAAAAATGCAATATAGACCCCAGAGACAATTTTACTTTGAATTAAGAAAGCCAATTTTTTTTATGTTGTAGGCCTGTATGTTCACAGTGCTGTAAAAAAGTAAGTTTAAAAACAAGAATCTAAAATCTGTTTATTAAATTGTTTCTATTTGTTTAAATATTTCATTTATATCTGTTAGTTTTAAACTCTGCCTTTTCTTTTGGAATTCAAGATAGTATATGCATTATAGTATTCCATCTCTACTTTTATCCTTCTCCAATTTTATCCCTAAAGAAACATGAAGAGGTTTTTTTGAATGAGATATTGTTAGTGGTCCAATGTCATGCAATGAACTTTAATGACGAGTTGTGCATATTTATTTATTATTTATTTATTAATTCGACTTATATGCCACCCCCTCTCCAAAGGACTCGGGGCGGCTTACAATTAAAACAACAATAAATAAATTCATTAAAAGAGTATTAAACAATTAAGCCGAATTAAAGTTTTAGAACCCCTAATTAAAATAACCCCAACCCAAAAGAAACAGCACAGCCCAGATTGTAAAAAGAGCCAAGTTTTCAAATCATGGCGGAAGGTGCGAAGATCGGGGGCCAAACGGAGGTCTAGCGGAAGGAGATTCCACAGAGAGGGAGCCGCCACAGAGTAGGCCCTCTCCCGGGTTGCCGCCAAGCAACACTGTGTCGCAGAAGGCACCCCGAGGAGACCCGCCTGTCGCCGTACAGGGCAGTTAGCATTTGATGTTGGGAGGAGCCGTTCCCGTAAATAACCTGGACCCCTGTAGGACTTTAAACGTTAGCACCAAAACCTTGAATCTCACATGGAGGGCAACCGGAAGCCAATGCAGGCTGCGCAGGAGGGGTGTAACATGGGAGTATCGGGAGCTCCCATCACAACCCGCGGCCGCATTCTGCACCAGCTGAAGCCTCCGAGTGGTACGCAAGGGCAGTCCAAGGTAGAGAGCATTGCAGTAGTCGAGGCGGGAAATAATGAGGGCCTGAGTGACTGTGCGCAGGGCATCCCGGTCCAGGAATGGGCGTAACTGGCGAACCAGCTGGATCTGGGCAAAGGCCCCTGGCCACGACCCCCACCTGCTCCTCCAATTTGAGCCGTGAGTCCAGGAGGATCCCCAGATTCCGTGCCCTGTCAACAATGACCAAAGATGGAACCTCCAAACTGGACCGAGATGTCGGTATGCACAGCCACTCTGTCTTGCTGGATTGAGTCGAAGCATGTTCCTGTCCATCCAGATCCGTACCGCTTCCAGACAACGGGACATCACGGAGAGAGCATCACTGATGTGGCCTGGGTTGGAAATGTATAGCTGAGTATCATCGGCATACTGATGATAACTCACCCCAAAGCCACGGATGATCTCACCCAGCGGCTTCATATAAATGTTGAACAGGAGGGGTGAGAGGACCGAGCCCTGGGGTACCCCACAAGTGAGGTACCTTGGAGTCGACCTCTGTCCCCCTGCCAACACTGTTTGCGAACGCCCCGAGAGGTAGGAGGAGAACCAAAAACAGTGCCTCCCACTCCCAGCCCCACGAGACGTCGCAATAAGATACCATGGTCGATGGTATCGAAGCCGCTGAGAGATCTAACAGGACCAGGACAGAGGACAAACCCCTGTCCCGAGCCCTAGCGAGATCATCAATCAGCGCACCAATGCTGTTCTTGCTGTACCCGGGCCGAAGCCGATTGGTATGGATCCAGGTAGTCCGCTTCCTCCAGAAAGAGTGGCAATTGCTGAGCCACCACACTCTCAACAACCTTCGCTAAAACGAAGGTTGGAGACCGGAGAAAGTTGTTCAACGCGGCTGGGTCAAGGGCAGGCTTCTTCAGAGGGGCCTCACCACCGCCTCTTTCAAAGGCAGGGAACAGCCCCTTCTTAACGGCGTTGACCACTGCCGAGCCAGCGCGGTACCTCCTGGAGGTATAAACCAACCAGGAAGGGCACAGGTCCAATAAACATGTGGTGGAGCTCAGCCGCGATAATCCTGTCCACTTCATCCTCAGAAACAGGATCGAACTCAGTCCAGATCACATTGGCCAAACCACTTGCACCCCCATCCTCAGGCCACTGCCAGTCCGAGCACAACCCTTCCCGGATCTGAGTGATTTTATCCTGCAGGTACTGACTAAATTCTCAGCTCTGCCTCGAACGGGTCCGCCACCCCCCCAATTGGAAGAGGGAGCGAGTGACCCCAAACAGGGCGGCTGGGCAGTTATCTGTGGATGCTATGAGGGCGGAGAAATAAGATCTCCTCGCCGCCCCCACCGCTACCAGATAAGTCCTAATATGGGCTCTTAGCTGGGCTCGGTCAGATCCAGAGCGAGTCGCCCTCCACCTGCTCTCCAGTCCCCTTCTATGACGCTTCATCTCCCGGAGCTCCTCGGTATACCAGGGAGCTGACCGGGATCCGCGCCGAATGAGGGGACGCATGGGGACAACCCTGTCGAGAACCCCCAGCCGACTGTTGCCAGGCAGCTGCAAGGACCTCGGCAGGGCTGTGAGTGAGGGATGCAGGAAAAAACCCCAGTTCTGCCTGGAACCTATCAGGGTCCATCAAGCGTCTGGGGCGGAACCATCTAGGTGGCTCCTCATCCCAGCGGTGTGGGGTAGCTTGCTGGAAGACCAGCCGCAGGAGATAGTGGTCTGACCATGAAACGGGGTGGATAGTTATATCACCACCCCCTAGACCACTCCGCCACTGCTCAGAGACAAAAACCAGGTCGAGTATGTTACCCCCCTCATGAGTCGGGCCATCTATTATCTGGGTCAGGCCCATGGCCTCCATGGAAGCCATGAACTCCTGGGCCAAGCCCGACGCCGATCCCAGGGAAGGCAGGTTAAAGTTACCCAGAACTATAAGCTCTGGGAACTCCACCGCCACCCCCGAGATGGCATCAAGCAGCCCAGGCAGGGCAGCTGAAACATAGCTGGGGGACAGGTATGTAAGCAGCACGCCCAACCGACCCGCAGGCCCGCATCTCAGGAGGAGGGACTCACCCTCGCCTATCTCTGGAGCAGGGACCTCCCTTGGAAACAGGGTCTCCCGAATAACAATAGTCACCCCACCCCCCCTTCCCTGGGGTCGTGACCGGTGCAAAACCCGAAAACCTGGGGGCAGATGTGAACCAAGGGAACTCTGCCCTCAGGGCCCAACCAGGTCTCGGTAATACAGGCCAGGTCCGTGGCCTCCTCCTCAATCACCTCGCGGAGGAGTGGTGCCTTATTAACCACGGACCTGGCATTAAAATACACCAGTCCGAGTCCAGGGGTCCTGGATCCCAAAACTCCCAGGGATTGTGAAGAGGTCGAGGGGTCGGAGCGCGCCACAGCTTGGACATAGCAGGGGCACGCTCCCCTAACATGATATGGCCCCCCGCCCCGTCGGCTCCTACCCATACCAACCACCCTAGGGATCGTGGCTCCCACTATTCCGCCCGGATCCCCACAGCCCTCCCCACGCACCCCCCAACCACGGCCCTGATCCCGGCTGCACTGAACACCTACAGAACCCCTCCCCCTCCCTAACCCACTTAAAAATTGAATCAGAAATTTGACTAATGAAGGTCTAGAACCCCCCTTTGCCAACTCTCTGGGTTCCAAGATACCCGCAGGCCAAGCCCAGGAGAGAGGGGCCTCCCGCAATATCAGAGTGCACTTGCTCTTGGATTATTAAACTTACAAGGTAGTTGAAGTATTTATCATAGCATTTTACTAAGATTCATAAAGTCAGTACAATATTATTGAGAATATATTGGAGTGGGGTACTATAAATGGTATGGCATTTACAATCTCAGGGCAATTATATCTCACCCTTGCTTTCATGACAGATGCGCCTACCATCAAAGCCATATTCGACCCTTCCAATTTTTTCCCTGGGACCTTCTGCTTTACAGAAGGGAGAAAGCTTTATGAAGCCTGATAAAACTCCCATCAGCCATCACAGGTCACAGAAGGGCTTATCAAGGTACGTTATGCTTATAATTAATAATGGGGGAGAGGGACAGACAGATAGACAGACATTCATTTTTTTCTTCTTTCTTCCCTTTCATCTTTCCAAATTAATGGATATGAATGCAACTAACTCAAATTAGAGGTGGAGAAGAAGCTAGAAATACGGAGTTCAAAATGGCTGGGTTTAATCAGAGATATGGAGAAAGATTCCAGATAAATTCATACCTTGGAATTTCTCGTCCCAGTATGGAAGAGGCAATTGGTCAGTCACTTGAAATGTTCCCAACATTTTGATTCTAAGCCCCCCCACCCCAATATCTCCTGCCCAGTCAAACGACCCAGAGTATAGCTATTTCTAAAGGCTGAGAAAGAATTCTAGAAGTTATGGTCTAAATGTTTTCCCTATCTTAAAATAATTAATATTTTAACAAACTCCTAGACAGATCTCAAAAGGATACTTCCCATTGTTGTTAACACCTTTCTGTGAAGAAGGCAGATAACCAAAGCATCCTTCTTGGAAAGTTTTTGCGCATATATAAACCTTTTTGAATCTTGATTTGTATAAACCCCTGTGCCTGATACCATCATCTCACATACATTAAGACTCCTGAGCTGTCAGTCCTGTATTTGGAACACGGAACATTTCTGAAAACACTAGTATGATAGTCTTGGATTACAGTCTGCCATTATCAATCTAAATTTAAGACTATCACACTATATTTCCTTATATTATTGGTGCCAACAAAATGAAACCATTTTTCCCTCCCCGCACTATCTAGTAGTTTACATCTAGCTGACTCATGATGCCTAGATGCCTTTGTACCAAATAGGCAAGTCATGATATGTCAAGCTCACACAACGGGGCAAGCTTGGGGAAACTTAAATGAAGTGTCTTTAATATTAGTAAAAGGAGTAAATACACAATTTTGGAAATTGCAGGAGTTTCCAAACGTCATTAGTGAGTTCATTAGGACAGTGTAAGAATATTTTGAATTGTTTCTTGTCATCTAGACGCCATGCTGTTTATGAGCTACCAATAAGCTCTTATCCCTTGGTTACATCTAATATTCCTTCCTTTCCAATCTGTCATACTACATGTCTGGCAGAAACCACCTGTCTGACATCCCATAGTAGTCTTCTTAGTGGGGAAATGGGTCTCTCACCCAAGGATTGTCTCTCCAGTGGAAATATCTGCTTTACTATTGAAATGAGGTCAGCCTTTCCTAAAACCCTCAGTCTCCCAGGTAGCAAGAGGATTTTTATAGGAGTGGGGCAATGCTACCACATCCCAGAATAATTTGTCTACCCTTGTTGTAGCTATTCAAGCATCTCCACTTCAACTATCTTGGTCTTGGAACAGGCTTGCTTCCTGGGTGCCATGAGCTCATTGCATTGAGTGTAAACTTATCTTAACCAAGCAGATAGCCATATGTTTGTCACTGTGTAATAAATTTGGAAAAAACCCTTCCTTAATTGGCTTTCTACCTTCCTTATAGATGAGTGTGATGAAGCTGTGAGAATCTCAGATTTAAATGAAGAATGTAATCTTTTGTATCTCTTTCAGCCAGTTTTAAATGTAATTTCATGTTGTAGTAAAATGAAAGAAAATATACTTTTCCTGCATAGCATGATTTAAGATAAAACACTGTGTATTTAAGACTCCACAATAATTTTAAAAACTCCCAGTGTGTCGGGTAAACTGTAGTAGCTAGTAGCATAACAAGATAGAGAGCAATTGCTTAATTTATATTCTACAGCTACATCCTATTTTCATTAAATACGCATTTTCCTTTCTTGAATATTCACTGAAATACCTTAGCCATTCTTGCCTTCTTTTATAATTCATGTGTTAAGTCTTTCTTTTCTTATAAGCATTTTTCCCCTGAGGATTAAATGTTCTGATTGTATAAAATTGATTATTTTTGTGTTGTTGGGTGACCTTGGGCCAGTCACTCTCTCTCAGTCCTGAGGAGAAGGCAGTGACAAACTTCCAAAAAAAGTGCCAAGAAAACTGCAGGGACTTGTCCTGGCAGCCCCTGGGAGTCAACAGTGACTCGAAAGCAGAAACAAACAAATTAATAAAATGACCAAAAGAAATTCAGGTGACTAATTTAGTTGCTTCTTTCGCTTTATACCAAATGTTAAGAACTGGAAAAACTTGAAAAGGTTTCTGAAATTATTTAGAATGAATAGTACTAATAAGTTAAGAATTGTTCCCTTATTTTAGGTTGTCCTCAAAGTCAAAATCTGTAGAAAAGTCAAGCGAAGAACCATTTTTTCCAAAAGAATTCATGGAGGACTGGAGCACCATGGAGGTGTGTGTGGACTGCAAGAAGTTCATTTTGGAAATCATTAATTCAAGCCGCCGCAGCCTCTCTCTGGCTAACAAACGAGCCAGATTAAAAAGGAAAACACAGTCATTCTACATGTCATCTCCAGGCACTTCAGAATACTGTCCTTCTGAGAGGACTATCAATGAAATCTGAATCTTGTGCCTTTCTCTTTATTTACTCTTCATGAGATCCTGAGAAAACTCATCAAAACCAGAGCATCCTTTTTTCCCGTGTTCTACATGATCATTTACATTTTCATTAGCTTATTGGTTTCCCTGTTCTATATAATTCATAAAAAGAATCAGAAATTGTCCTACCCACCAGGCCAGCGAATAAGCTTGTTTTACTGGAGGAAAGCAACTACACTAGATTGTTGTCTAATTGTATATGTTCAAATGAAGTCTTTACTTGTATTTTCCCCTATTTTTCCCTTAATTATTTTTAAGATGAGTGTCTATGTATGTATGTATATATATATATGTAGATAGATCTAAAGAAAAACTAGATTATGGTGTTAGTAGTACATTTGTAAACCATAATGGCATTTGCTACCAATTAAATATTAATCATATTTTGTTATTTGATGTACCTAGTCTCCTATTGTACAGAACTTGTTATCTTATAGCATAAGATTAAGAAGGATTTGCTAATATGCTGGAAATGATTGATCAATCCATGCCATCTCAGTCTTAGTATAAAATACTGAACAAGCTGGAAGCCTGAAGGGGTAATTATTTTCCTGCAGCTTCTGCTATATTATAATAAAATTAGTGTGTTCAAAATAATATTTTTCTCCTATTTGGAATGTACTCTGAATATTAGTGGTAGTGTTACCTGTAGCTTTTATAAATAAACAAAACAAAACCCTTTATAGAGGCAGAATGCAATATAAGTTTAGTTTTTAATATGAATGAACTTTTGTAAACTAGGGTTCTCTGGGTAATAATCCTGAGAAAGTTAAGATAAATATGTATAGTTGTTTTATAGAGCAATACGTGAGTACTGCTGTAACTAAGAATACGGAAGCATGTCTATTATTAACCCCATTTTTACAGGGGTATGTATCTTGGCTGTAAAGATTTTATTCCTGGAAAAATTTGGGACAATGTCTCAGATTAAGAAGTGTTTTTGTTTCCTTGTTTTCAAAAGGTTGGAGAAACATTGAATGTTTTCAAGTTAAAATACTACTGAACATCACATTTTTGCACTGTTTTATAGTCAGATTTTTTAAACAAAACTGGCGCTTAGTATGGAATTGGGTTATTTTTATATATATAGCAGTCCATTTAAACTGTTTCCAGTTCATCTGTGGATAGGGACAATTATTCTGCTATGTTTTAATGACCTAACTTATGTTTAGAATCAAATTACAATATATGATGGAAAAAAGGTTGCATTTTCATTTTTATATTGTAAAGGGAACATCTCAGTTCACTTCCGAAATAGGCAAAATTTTCTTATATCAATTACCAACCAGACGTTTATTTATGAAATATACTATCGAAATTTATTCTGTCACCTTAATCCTTTGATTTGATTATTCCTTGAATACCCCAAACAGTTTATTGTTACATAACCTAACTGAAATTATGAATGTTAAATTTAATATAAGTCTGCAATCTTTCCAGGAAAGACACGATTATATCTCAAATACTCAAATATATTAGGCATAATTTTAGAAAATTAAATAGCTAAAATCTCATACATAATGCAAGAAATCTTGAAAGATTTGATGATCCTACAAGATCATAGGTATTTGAAATTTATTGAAAACTATATGTTAGGAGTCGTGGCAACACGAGTGATTACTGACACGCTCCAACGTAATTAGTAATCATTTCTGTTAATCAGCAAAAATTTATCTTAGGTACTTCGCTCTCTTTAACTTAAAATCTACACACACATATATCAAGAAACCAAAATATTGTTCTATCATCAAGCTGGTAGTCCTTATTACCCTGAGTTACCCAGAATCTTTCCATACTGTATATTCACTTCCAATGCAGCTGATCTTCTAGCTGTATCATGTAGTTCTCATTACAAAATAAAAATGGGTTATTTTTTTCTACAGAAACCATCTTTTGAAATGTAGGCTAGAATACTTCAATAAAATTTAATAAAATACTACAGGGTTTTATTAAATCCCCTTTATCGGCAAATATTTTCCATAGTTTTCACATTTTTTGTGTGTTTTATGTGGGGCCAAGGAAAACACAAAAATTAAGTATTATATAAATATGCCAATTCATTTCCTAGCAAAGTATTTACAAAATTCTGGTATGTGAGATTAACCTGAAATTATTACGACAATAGTTGGATAGTTGCCTACATATATTTGATATACTAATGAAATGAATGAATTAAAAGATTTTGTATTGAGCTGCACAGGAGAAATATAGGTAATCTTTAATTTAACTACCACAATTGGGATTGGAATTTCCATTGCTAAGCAAGTTAAATGAGACCAAATTTTACAATCTTTTTTGTTAAATGAACCACTGAAGTTAAGGGAATCATGCAGCTGTTAAGCAAATCCAGTTTCCCCCATTGACTTTGGTTGTTGGAAGCCAGCTGGGCAGGCCACAAATGGTGATCACGTGATCCCAGGACATTGCAGCCATTGTTAAAATACATGCTGGCTGCCAAGTGTCTGAATTTTATTTTGATCACATGACCATGGGGATGCTGCAGCATTCAAAAGTGTCAGGATCAGTCATGTCACTTTTTTCAGTGCCTTTGAATAGTCCTGAAATGAATGGTTATAAGTTGAGGTCTATCTGTAATCAGCAGTCTTATATAGACAATGTTTTACCAATTTGTACTAAAAAAATTGTTTACCTCAAAATTCCATACTTCAAGCTGAAAAATGAATAGACAGTTGTAATGTTTTCCATTTTTCTGATCCATGACCACCCATCATAATTACGTTATGCTTATATTCACAGTATAAATGTCAGAACTGATTTAAATAGCTTATTTCTGTGAAGGCAAAGCCTACTGAAGAAGAAATTGTATAAATTAAGATCAATTACTTCCCTTTTCCATTTTTATCTCTGGGCTTATATCTATAAATTATCCCCCAGTGATTGCTTATCAACATATGCTATCTAATTCAAAATCGGCTCCAGTGCAAGGTCCCATCAATTAAAACCAAATCCATTTGTAGGAACATTGTCATCTGACTGAAATTTTATTAAACTGAGGCTGTCTTCTCTACCTCAAATGGTTCTGTAATTGAAACCCAAGTTAATTCTTTGCCAAAGCAGACCCTTCCGGCAATTTGGCTGCTTTGTAGGCTTTCACAGTGTGTCTCTGCAAAAGAAAAGGTTTTCAAAATATTTGTCCTGAGCCTTACAGAGAACATGGCAGTGTCAATGCAGAAGGGTATTTAGCTTGTACTGGTCCATATTGTGAAGTGATTGTTTTTTAATACTTTGCATAATGATGTGTGCCGAATTGGTTTGAGAATCTGACAAAGCTGTCCCACAAGCCAAATGTTCCATGATTGCATGCTTTTAAAAGAAAATTACACCCCAGGAGGGAAAAATCAAATAGAAGACTTGGCTTACTGTACTGATTCTGAAGGCACATCTGATCATCACGTGACGTGTCAAAGTTAAATGAACTTGCTAAAAGTCATTTGCAAGTTACATATTTGTTATTTGCAATCCTATGATTTACATGATTTCCCTTTCCTGCTCCAAGATAATTTCTTGCCAAAAGTGGGAAACTTAAAAAAGACCATCACTAAACTTAGATCTGGCAGCCACCACTCTTTCCAACCAATAAGAGAATTAGATGAACTCTTGGGTGGGTCAGAATCTTATCATACCACTCACTAGCAAGGGACATCAAGCAAATGTCTTTTTGTAGTTCCATGCTATTCACAAGCAAGACATAGGAAATCTTAAGACATTCCAGCATCTGACCTTGTATCACAATGCTGAGATCTGCACTAAGCTTCAAAACTCATTGGCCTGTATAGAACTGTACACTTTCTAAATGCATGAAGATATGAAAAATAAGAAAATACAAGGTCTCTTTAATGACTGGATTGAATACAGAAGTCCTTGATTTGGCTGAATCCATAGGGAAAAGCTACATATATACAGCACAATTCTTTTTGCCAATGCCCATTTCTCAAAATCTGATCTGGAGGACTGGGGAAATAAGATGACACAGAGAGCTGGTAAAGAAATTAGGTACTCAAGCTTTCCACCAGCAAGAACCCTTTGCTGGAAGCTGCTGCTGTCAAAAACAATAATTCTTCACTTGTATTGAGATGACTCTATATTCAAATTAAGATAAGGACATTCACATTTTAATTTTATTCCTGACCGAAGACTTATTTTTTTGCATTCCATAAATGAAGATATTACAAAAACAAAACTTTGTAGACATATATCTGTAGGAAATTTATTATCCTTTTTTTCTTCATTGACTTTCTTCTATGTTTTAAATCTTGCTTTCTGAAAGGGCTGTGCTCACCTGGAAACGCAACCAGGCCAAAGGTAGAAGAAAATCATGGTAAAAAATAGGAACAAATGAAAATCAAATGCATGAACAATTATTAGAGAAAGCTGAGTTTACTAGAGCTGGATTTAGAATGTAGAGTAAAGCCATTGTATGCTAAAGTGATATTTTAAAAAAGGTAAGTTTATTGCTGCAGTAATAACACTTACCTTGCACTATAAATGAGAAAATGGTGGTAATGAAAGAGAAGTTATATGCTTCCTCTCTGCCAGTAAATATGTTTGGGGAAACAAGTCAAAATCATTTTTTTACTTTTTTTCTACTATCTTCTACATAGATGTTTAAAAAAAATACAGGTCACCAAAAGTCAGGATGCTTACAAGGAAAAAAATTGAACCTGCAATGGTACCTGGCAATGATTTGAATAGGAAGCACAACTGTCTTAAGATCTACTTTCTTATGTCACCATGCTGGCTACCCTGATGGATAACGATTTGTAAATGAAAAAGGCAATAATTATTTTTCTGCTTGTTTTCCTGTTACGTAATATTCACCTGCAGTTTATGAATTATTAAACTCATAAAAAAGTTGTAATATTGTTTTTGTTGCCTCATCACCTGAACACAGTTATCTATTACACGCACATACACAAAAATAACATTGAAAAATGTTATAATTTCTAGGACCATTTTTATAAATTATATTTCTGGGAGTGGATTGGCCTGAATAAGATAAAACGCAAGGGAACCATTGTTGGTCTGAATGTATGGTTTCTAGCTTTTAGGAAAAAAACCAAGATAATAGTTTTGTTTTCCTTTTATTAGAGTTTTAAATTAAATATAAACACCATTTTATTAAGAGTTTTAAATTAAATATAAACATCATTTTATGTACTCCCCTTTGGTTTAATTTACATATTTCATACCGTGGGTCACACAAAACTAAGAAATATGCACTCCTAATTAGTCTTGAGTTTAGTGATTCTTTCTAGAATATTTGCTGCCCTTGCTAGTGCTTTTTTAGTTTTTATGACTCAGCATTATACGTTAACCTGTTCAACAACTGATATAACTGGACCCGGCTGAATTAAAGAACTTTCGTCCAGTTTCCAACCTCCCGTTTGTGGGGAAGGTTGTTGAAAAGGTGGTGGCACTCCAGCTCCTGCGGTCCTTGGATGAGACGGATTATCTAGACCCTTTTCAATCGGGTTTCAGGCCTGGCTACAGCACAGATACTGCTTTGGTCGCACTGTTTGATGATCTCTGGCGAGCCCGGGATAAGGGTCATTATCCTGGTGCTACTTGACCTCTCGGCGGCTTTCGATACCATCGACCATGGTATCCTTCTGCGGCGGCTGAGAGAGTTGGGAGTGGGAGGCACCGTGTTACAGTGGTTCACCTATCTCTCTGGCCGGTCGCAGTCGGTGTTGGTAGGACAGAGGTCGACCCCCCTGGCCCCTCATCTATGGGGTGCCTCAGGGCTCGGTCCTCTCTCCCCTCCTATTTAATATCTACATGAAACTGCTGGGTGAGATCATCCAACAACAGATGACACCCAGCTGTATATCTCCACCCCATGTCCATTCAGTGAAGCAGTGGATGTGATGTGCTGGTGCCTGGAAGCTGTGAGGGTCTGGATGGGAGTCAACAGGCTCAGACTTAACGCAGACAAGACTGAGTGGCTGTGCGTACTGCCCCCCAGGGGCCATGTTGATTTTCCATCTTTGGTTCTGGGTGGGGAGAAACTGTCCCCCTCAGAACGCAATCTGGGTATCCTCCTAGATCCACAGCTGAAATTGGAGCAACACCTATCAGCTGTGGCTAGGGGAACTTTTGCACAGGTCTGCCTTGTGCACCAATTGTGACCCTACCTGGACCGGGAGGCTCTTCTCACAGTCACTTATGCCGTAGTCACCTCACAACTGGATTATTGCAACACGCTCTACATGGGGCTACCCTTGAAGAGCATTCAGAGACTGCAATTGGTCCAGAAGGCAGCCGCGCAAGCTGTTGTGGGTGTCCCGAGATACACCCACATATCACCAATTCTCCGCGAGGTGCACTGGCTTCCTATTAGTCTCCGGGTGCAATTCAAGGTGTTGGTCATTGCCTATAAAGCCCTATATGGCTCAGGATCAGGTTATCTCCAGAATCGTCTCCTACCCTGTGTCTCCCTGTGACCGGTAAGATCTCACAGGGTCGATCTCCTCTGGGTTCCGTCAGCTAAACAATGCCAGCTGGCGGGCCCGTGGGAGAGGGCCTTCTCTGTGGCTGCTCTGGCTCTCTGGAACCAGCTCCTCCTGAGGTCCGGACTGCCTCCACCCTACTGACCTTCCGCAAAGCAGTCAAAACCTGGCTTTTCCGGCAGGCATGGGGCTGTTGATCTCGCAACAGATCTAGCGAGATCCGGCCCTTCTGTTGATTGCTGTTTTTTTAAATTGTTTTTAAATTTTTATAATGTAATTTGTTTTGTTATGTTTTTTGCTGTGAGCCACCCGGAGTCCTTTGGGAGTTGGGCGGCATATAAGTTTAATTAAATAAATTAAATATAAATATAAAAACAGACTGCTTTCCTAAAGAAAAACAAGACTTTTTGCCATCCCTAGGTGAGTCATATTAATTTATAATTTCAGAAATTATGGTATTTAACACTTGAGATCAAATGTTTTGCCACTTTGTAGAATTCACAATCAAATCACAAAATATTGAAGACCTAGAACAGAGTGCCTCAATGTCTCCTCTCACTACAGTAATGCTATTTGAAAAGTAGTTCCTGCCTTTCATCAATCATGGCAGTTTTCTACATTAACTAAAAGAATGTAAACCAGAGATTTTGATGTGACTGTCCAAAACAGAAAATTAACTAAATGTTTTCTAATAATCAGTCTGCTCATCTCCATTAAAATCAAGATTTCTTTATTCTAGAATCTGGACCCCATTGTAGGGAAGATAGTATTTTTCTATTTTAATAGCCAATCAGGTAGAAAATAAAATTTGCACAGATATCTCTGGACATGGCATAAACAGTTTCATCTATCCCAAATACATCTTCTCCATCTTTTGAAGATACATAGCTTTGTCTTCATTTACACTGAGGAATTTTTAAATGCAAACAAAAAGAACATGCAAATAAGGAAGAGGTTACATGACCAATTAAGAACCAGATGGATTCATAGACAGTATGAATCAAACATTTGAACATGCAAGTAATGTTGCCAGACAATGAACCTGAAGACACCTGTATTCAATCACTATTATTTGCTGGAAGTGGTGCAGAGCATAAGGGCTACACTTTTTCAGTTAAACTGAAAATATAATCTTAAAGACTATTATTTTCCTTGCCAATTCTCCTTGATCTATTTTAACTATTAGAGCATGAGATGGAGTAAGTTGGATATCAACATTTTGCTTTGCTTTTCTCTTAGTGAAGGGCTTTGTTCAGCAGGATTCATAGGAAATGTCCAAATCAGTAAGACAGCAATGCTGCATCCACCATCTTGCACATTTTGACACTACAGACCCTATTGGTCTCATTCATACATAAGGAATTATTCCTGCGATTAGTGTTGCTAATTATACTGTAATGCCAACAAATGAATCAGTAAATGCAAAATGGTGGTATAGATAAATCTATAGACTGGAAAAGCCTTGGCAACGAGGAATTTAAGCAGGGTTATGGATAGGGAATAGGACTGTAGTTTTCCTATAATAAAGGCATTCTTCAGTTTGTGTTTCTCTGAAACAACTCTCTGGAAATAAAGCAATTATGTACCTTACATCTTCCCTTTTTAAATCTTTGAAATTACTTGGATATACTAATGATTTAAAATTTTTCCTGCTTCCAATTTCTAAAGAAAATATCACAAAGCAGGTTTTTATTCCTTAGTGAATTACTTGTAGAAAAATAAAACTTAATTTATATGAAATGTAATGATATGCAAACAAAACCTACCTTTAAAAATGACTGAAAACTAGTTCTATTTCATGAAAGCTTCTTTGTGATCAAGCCAATTTTTACTGCATCCTCTCTGAGATATAAAGTTACAGGCTCCTGTCATAACTTAAAATGTCTTCATTATTAAAACTATTTCTAATTTTTATTAGAACATTCCACTGAATTTTGAAATTTGGAACCAATATTTGAACTAACTTTATGAAGGCTGTTTGTTCCAAAGAGCAATAATTTGAGTTTCACAACATGTGAAAGATACAGTTCTATGGACAGGATAAGCCCAATTCTCAAAGCAGGATGTGAAATGCAGACTGGTACAGAAAACCCTTTTTTCAACTTTCTAATCCATGATGTGAAATAATGAGTTAAACAAGCAAGTTATCCTAAGGGTATGAAAATATCTCCACTGATTTTTTATTTCTAGTATTTCCCTCTGAGGTATTAACTGGCTTTTCATAAATGAATAGAACAAATCCATTTCAAAATAAATAATGCACTAAATATTAGCTGGCAAGAAAATATTTAGATTACTATCTTGTAGCAAAACATCTGCTCCCTTATTTTTAGCAGTCCTTTGAATATAAATAAAGAGGTAAAATGTTGGCATTTCTTGTTCAGCCCTCTACAAACAATGCAAAAAAATAATACCACAAAAACTTGAAATAAACAATGTAACTCACCAAGAAGCACTGCTTGGTATATTCTTCAAACAGGCTTCTTTAAAACAATAGGCCATGCTGCAAAATTGAGGAAATTAATCAGAGCATGCCTTTATATCTCTTCTGGGTCAATGTTTTTCAAACTTGGTGACTTTAAGATATGTGGACTTCAACTCCCGGAATTCTGGGAGTTGAAATCTATACATCTTGAAATTATTCAAGTTTGAAAAACACAATTTTGGACTAGCATTCCATCCACACCTACCCCAAATAAATAGCCACTACAGCTTGACAGAATCTCCATATTTTGGGTACCTGTGTATTTCACCAAAGAACTACAGCTGTACTTTAAAAAATAAATGCTAAGATTTAAGCATTAAAAAGAGCAGC
This sequence comes from Naja naja, assembly GCA_009733165.1. Classification (NCBI taxonomy): domain Eukaryota; kingdom Metazoa; phylum Chordata; class Lepidosauria; order Squamata; family Elapidae; genus Naja; species Naja naja. The sequence continues at coordinate 165,848,126 of CM019150.1, forward strand.
ACATTCAAAAGTGTATTCACATAGCTCTTTATCAAAAGACAGCTTGGTATTTATGTAGACTAATGTTCAATCATTCTTTCAGTTTGTAATACATGTAAATAGATTGAATTTGAGGTCACTGTCCTGTGGGGAATTCGGTAACTATATCTTGAATCCATATAAAAACATAAAAATAAGCTTAATTATAATGCAGTGGGTCCCCAAAATTCTTCAGTGTTAAGAAAAAAAAGTGTCCTGTAAATCTCATTATAAATTAACAGACTCTCTCATTCTCTCTGCCTGCCTGCCTATTTATGTATATCAAAAAGTAAGGAGTATTTGCCTCAGCAACAACAATAACAAAAAATTAAATGGAAAAATAAAGATTGTGACAGTTCATCAGTTTTCCATTGAAGCAGCTGCCATTGTTGATTTTATACTGTCGCGTGTTGAAGTTAGTTCACCAATCACCCATTCTAAAGCTTCACGTCCCTGTAATGGAAAAAGAAAATGTTATTTGAGTGACTGGAAACAATGCTAAGCATGTAAAACTTTCCTCTGGCAGAACCTAAAAAGTTTCAAAAGCAAAATAATTTGTTTCTGCCTAGATTATGAAAAAGCTGCTGTATTATTAGTCCTACTGAAACTATAGGGTTATTTCTTGGACCTCCTCTTAAGAAACAGCATTAATTTTAACTTGTTTTGAAAATCTTTAATATTTAACCTAATGACACATTTTTTTTGTAAACAATGCCCTTGCCAACTAAATTACAAGATTCCAGGCTTAATAATGGCAATACATTACTTTCTCAACCAAGCAAATCAAATACAAAGTTTCAACCATTTCTAGATGACTGTTAAAGACAGATTGGATTTACAAATATTTCCAGAACAAAACGTATCAATGACCCAAATTCTAATCAAAAAGTTGTGAAATTTCACAAGCCACAATACTAAGAGAATACTGGAATTATTGTACTCGCCATTACTATACTGCATCTCAACAAAGAAAATACATTAGAGTATCTTTTTCCTTTTTAATGAGAAAATTCCTTGCTCGGATTTATTTTTCTCCCTTCTGGAATTGAAATAATACTTCAAGGGCTAGTCCTAGAAAATAATGCTACATAAGAATTCTACAGTCCTTGAGGTCAATTCAAAAGCCAGTTTGTCATCCCAACAGAGCTCAGGAAAAATTGCTAGCTATTTCCAACTTTGAGAAATTCCCTAACACCAAAGATTAAAAGAAGACATTACAAATCATGGTGAGCAACACAATGGGCTATGAATCCAAAACCTTTCAACATGTTGCTGAAATCAATTTCATCTAAAAAATTTAATTGAAGAAATTGTTTTAAAACTAATTCAAAACCCTACCTAATTTATGACTATTGAATACTCTGTAGTCTGTTTTACTAATATTTTGATCTTTGAAGTTAATACAAAAACTTGTACATCAACCTGTTTTAAGGGCACTTAGATAATTATAAAGAGCTCAAGTAAAGTGTTACTTCCAGCTCGAAATGACTTCCAACAAATCATTTATTGCTACTTAGATAAACTTACGGAAAGCGAATAACTGGTGATTATGTTCAATAAAATTTCAGACTTTTTAAAGCATCATAAATACTTAGAATCAAATCACCTTAGAGAGCTAAACCTACACCTAATCTCATCAACATGAAGTAACAGCCATGTCACAAGTACACACAGTGAATTAGCTTGCAACAATTTCCTGGCAACCAATTTCTCATCAAGCAGTAACTATATCCAAACCTACCTACTCCTTTTTTGAATGTAATCAAGATCAACTACGTTCTACCTGCACATATTCCAGCTATCGAGTTTACTATAGTTCTGTAAAAATATATGAGGTAGGAATAGGAAACGTGATTAGGACTGCTTACCTATGCCCCACTTACTATGATGACTGCAAAACCTACGACTCAAATCAGGAATTTTGCTTTTATTAAAGAAAAAAAATCAGATGGTGCTTACTACTCTGTCTTCATCTGCTAAAGTATTGTACTAGTTGCAAGTATTGTCCCTAAACTGAAAAAATGTGAATTCTTAATAAAAGTTTAATTATAATGTGAGGAAAAATGCACCAAGTAAATACAGCAGATCCAAGGCTGAACCTTAACAATATCCATAATCTAACTTTAGGCTTGCAACAGTATAACTGATCCTGAATATATGATAACTTAGCTGCCATGACTTTTCCCGGAAGAATCTAAGGTGAGATCAGTACTATAGTATCTCTTAATAAAAGGCTTTGTGGTAGAGATATGACACAAATTGCATAATTATTAAAGAGCATCCAGATCAATTATATATTTTCTCAGTTTCACATTTTTTCAAACTATATTCATTGTTAATATTTCCATATTTTTGAAGCCATTCTTTTCATTCTAAATCAACCACCTTTAAACTACTATCTATCTGAACATGCTTCAGTATTGCAAATTACACAGTTTAGATCTACTTTTAAATTTTCTAGATAAAAATATTTTTAAAAATGATGAAAATTAATCTTCAACACAGAAAAATAACATGCTGAAAGAAGACATTCACTGGTTGATTGCAAAACACAGTGTGAACCATTGCATTCTTACAGTGCAAGATACTTGCAATATATCAATTTTCAGAAATCTTAAACATTACTTCAAATCCCTTACCTATGTCAACAAAATTCCAGGTGAAATAAAATTTGGGGTGTATATTTAAATAAATTCTAGGTAGTGAAATAATTTGATTTCAGTGAATTCCAATTATACTGATAAATAAGCGAATGTCTGAATTCCCAAGTTTATGTTACAATGAATAGTTACTCTTTAATTTATAGCAGTTGACGGAAACACATAAATTAAATTACTTTTAATAAACTTAGTTATGGATAGAATAATCCTGACAAAGAATTAGTTTGCAATGTATTTCAAATAGTGTATTAATGTACACTGTAAGCAAGCAGATTTGCCAATAGACATGCACCTTTAATATATTTATGCATATGACGGTAGTACAAAATTAACACAATGTTAATGGTTTTTAATTTAAGGGCAACTAAAAAGATATGATGAGCATGTACCATTTTCATACTATATACACACACTCCAAAAATCTCAGTGTTTAAAGAATTACAATATTGTACCATCTTTGTATAAATTTTAATTAACTGTAAATTAGGATATTAAGCAAAGAAATTAAACTATTCTATTCCAAGATTGATAAAAAAATATAAAGAGAACCCTATCTAAATTTATTTCTATAGATAACTGAAAATTTTATCAGAAGCTAAAAAACAAGTTATTTAATTGTAGAAAAACAAAATCAATACTTTTATTATGGAAAATATTATTATTAGTATGAATTCAAGTAACATCTCAGTTAATGAGCTGCAATTCATTGCATTCCAATGAACAGCAACTGGTTTTTTATGCCATTCACTGTATTCAATCTAGATACAAGCATAATTATAAATTACAACTAGAAAGTTCTAGTTTCTCCTTATACGCAAAGGAGAATGAAAAAGAGAAAGCTGTTTTAATCTCAAAAATATGCTAATCATTTTAGCCTGAATTAGATGCGAGCCGAGTCAAAAGGTTCTGTATGACTGCTCACTTAAAAAGCACAAAAGCAATCATGTATCTATAAACTATGAAGATAACAATATCTACTACATTTATCCAAAGGAAGACAGTGCTGAATTGAAAACAAGGTTTCCCAAGGCTACCAATTTTCAAAACAAGTAGATAGAAAAATATAATTCTGAACAACATTTTGTGCCCAGGATTTACACTTAACTCACCAGCTGGAAATTTTCAACATTGCCAATAAATATGAGTGTTTTACAGGCTTGAATATGTGATGGACAAAAAAACCCCACACTCCAGAAATAGACAAAACTGAGACTACTGAATGAGTAACTTTCTAAAATTTATTTATTTATTTGTTTGTTTGTTGGGATTTCTATGCCACCCTATCTCCCGAAGGACTCAGGGCAGCTTACAATGGTAAAAACAGAAACTACAAACTTTAAAAAACTATTAAATCTAAAAACCCCAACACTAAACCTAAAACCAATTAAAACCCACAAACAAATTAGGACAAATTAAAACTATTAAAATCCCCTTCAGTCCAATTAATAAGACTGTAATGCAAATAAATCCATTAATTCATCAGCATATTCCAAACATTCTTTCACATAAACCACTGTCCAGGTGAAGAATCATATTGAATGGAAGGAAGGGAAGGAAGGAGATGGAGATGAGGTCAAAGAAGGAGGCAACTGTTTGTGAAGGGAAGAAAAGAGGGAAGGATCATTTAGATATCCCAAAAGAGTTACATTCATCAGGCAAGTAGCCCTTTCCAAATGAGGCCTAATCTTCAAAATGATAACTTTAATTCCAACCTCCTAATTATTTGGAGGAAGCAATCTTGCCTTTCTACGGGGTAAATATAGTACATATAGTCTGACTTAGATATATCATGACATGCATGCAGTCTGCTACCTTCCCCCCTTCTTTCCCACTGCACTGTCAAGAAAGGCAAGGCATTAGATGTAAACACCTGAGAGTTGGCTGCCTCCTCATAAGGATGTTTTGGATAACATCCATCTATCTGTCAAATTCTAACAGCTGGAATCCATATACTTAGCCTGATAATCAGAGTACACTGATTGTATTTGTATAGCTGTATTACAATGTTCTGTTAAGAGATCACTATGCAGAAAAATCTGTGGGGTTACAAGTTGATAATGACTTCTTGGAACATAATCAACTAAATACAGTTGGCATCATATTTCTACAGCAGGCACGTCAAACTCGCGGCCCACAGGCCAGATGCGTCACGCATCGGCCACACCTACCCCAGGGGTGGGATACTACCGGCATAACAACCGGTTCACTTCATGTGCATGCGTGCGCATTATTTACAAATTACCAGGTCCGGCAACCATTCACCTGCTCCAACTGACGAGCGGCACTCAGCTGTGCCGCACAAAGCAGCTGAGGAGGAAAAAGCAGAGAATAAAGGACATCCTAGAGCCCAGGCAGGCGGGTGGGCCAAACAGATGACCAGAAGATCATCGCAGCAAACAGGTTCGGTGTCAGCTGCTCTTTGGAGCTACTGGTTCTATAGAACCGGGCCGAACCGGTAGCATCCCACCCCTTACCTACCCCCAGTTTAGCGAAGGGGGAAAAGTTGCAATATGTCACGTGATGACAATGTTTGGCACCCCTGTTCTACAGAAATATACTACAGAGTCTGAAACCAATATTGACCTCAAGTAGTACATGTTAAGCAACCAAGGATTTGAATGTAACTTTTCAATGAATAGTTATTTCCCATCTAGTCTTGCAATGCCCAGACCTGAAACCAGAAATCCATCTGATTTGACAGGTACTGCTACAATAGAGATGTTCAACCAATTCAACACAGAAATGTCACAAATTTCCTCCAATATTCTAATAATATTCTTTTTACACAAGAAGCAACAACAAAGAATATAAAAATAACTTTAAATTGATCCTCTTGGATTAAGAATCTTCCTATGACAAAGTATTTAGATACCAAAGGAGCCCTGATTCCATAATTAATGAATTAAGGGCACAGTTCCTCTATATGCAATGTGTGTACATACATATAAAAGCATGCAACTTTTTAAAGGTACATCACCACAACATGCATGTACTTGGTAGAAGCTGAAATGCTATACCAAGATAACAAATGCTGACATTACCACTAGTTAGTACAAAATGCAGCTGTAGAAAGAGACTGCTAGCTTAGAACATTTTCAGAATGTTGAATTGTCCATTCAAGAGCATCCCACCCCTGGAGCAACACAGAAAAAATGTACAACTTGCAGCAAACAGTTATTCCATCATCAACCCTACAATGTAATAGCCTCTCACAAAATTAAACATTTTTAATTGCATAGCTATAGCAAGTAGAAGTACCCTCAAAAAGTTTATACATATAGCAAAGTGGGATTTTGACAGCATATACACATGCATCTCATCATACTAATACTGAAAAGTCAACTAAGTACAATGTGTTGTTGCTTGTTTGTTTTTAGTATCTACTTGAGATTATATATTATCCATTCTTAAAAAATAACTGCCATCTAGACACTTGGTTACAAAATTAAAATGACCTCAGCTGAATGGGTGAAAAATACAGAGGCACTTTGACTGTTTAGTGGTCTCAGCATTAGGACAGAAAAGAAGAAACTGCAGAAAAACTGCAGGCAAATGACTAGATCAAGCAATGCATTGACAATTTTATAAACAGGCAGGTAAATGTAAAAATGATTGTTTATCACATTTCCAAAAAATCTGTGAACAGCATCTCAACATATGGATCTTTTCCAAAAAATAATCTTTATAGGAGTGAGCTACTTAGTTGGCATTTTGCCATTCATTTCTAATTAAATTCTAAAGGACATAAGAATTACACCTCACAGAACCAAGTTACATTTCATAGCAAACATTAAGTGCTGCAATTAGGACAAACCAAAAGTCACAGGGAAAAAGGGGCAGCAGATTATCAGACTTGTTAATGTACATTCAAATACCACTGACTAAACTTCATATTTATTATTTGAAATTAATTGCATCAAACATTATTGAAAAAGTGACACACTTATTATGAAGCTAGCTGTCTCTTAACACAGAATGGGAAATTTTTACTTTTTCATATACTGAAAAACATTCCAGAAACTTAAACCATCAGCAATAGCTGGAAGAGACAGGTTTACCACCAATGTCTCAAACATATGGAGTGTATTACACCTTATTTTAAAGCAACATCAATCATTTAAAGTAACCATTTTGCAAGCTTAATTTTTTTTTCATTTGTCACTAAACAGAACAGGTGTTTGCAATCTGGACTAATCTGTAAAGTGAGGGACAGAGTATAAGGAGGAAGGCCAGCTCTTGACTTCAGCTTTCCCTGAAGCAGCAGACTATTCTCAGACTATTCTGTTATGCAGCCATAACAGAAAGTATGCCATGTTTTTCATATCTTACTGAACTTAGAAAACAATAGCACTGGCTATTTCAGATACACTGGATGGGAATTGCCTAATGATACCATCTGTGGAACAGTTGGAACCAGTTCCACATTGTAGTTGCCAGATTACATTTGCAAAGAAACCAGGGGCTGGGAACAAAGCACTACTGGGTGGTCTCTACAAGCCTGTAACCTTGAGAAAAACAAGCTTTTGCACTTTTCTCACATTCCATTCCATGACATTTGGGCAATTTTAATAATAACTTGTAAATAGTTCCCGTTCCCAGATTTCCCTCAGGAAGGTGCCCACATCACATCATATCATGCAGTAGTAACTGCTGCCTTAAACACAATACATAAACACTTTTCTTTTTCCTCTCTCCTATGTTCGAGGCTAAAAATGGCAAGCCAGTGATTGACTTGCTTCCTCTGAAATCCTATGTGCTTTCAGAAACCCACTGGGGAAGCTAATTAGTAATAAGAAATACTATACTTTGATCTATGTTCAGGAGGCCAGCTGCCATATTTCCAAATCAAGTTCAAACTGAATATGTGATTGTATCTTAGCCACACATGTTCTACTCTTTTGAGCTATAAATACCCATTTTAACCAGGACATACACACAGAGAGATGTATGGATTCCATGACTTCTTTATAAAAATAAAATGGGATATAGCTGCAGGTCAAAGCTGCTGCGATAAATATGCTCCCTGCAATTAAAAAAAAGACTGAATATTTTAGGAAGTACAGGGGTTGGCAGAAGCAGAGGTGGTTTGTGAATGGGCAATCCATCACCCAGTCATCATGTATTTACCACATTTTCAAAAGATTGAATAAGTGACTTTTGTTCAATTTAATTCTCATCACTCTCAGACAATTGAGAAATTGGATTATAATCCAAAATGTCTAGATGGCATCATACTGAAAAAAAACTACCAAATAGTATTGCATTTTGTTTACTTTTATTTCTGTTGAAAGATTTTTAACTGAGGACATCTTGGATTTCCCCTAAGTAGTATTACATGCTACTCATATATCTCAAAAGCTAATGGATTGACAATATATACTTATTAAGTCTTAAAAAGTCCTCATGGTAGCAGCAGTAACACAATAAAAAGATTTTATATGCCTACCTTTCTAGCATTAGACGATATTGTGTTGGCCATTAAAGTTTCTAAATAACTACTGAGACTAACACCTTTTACTGTAATAATTGCTTCTTGAGTTAGAAGAGTCCTAGAGAAGGGAAAAAAAATTAAAAAGTTAGACTACAAAGGATTCTTAATTTTCACACTTTTGTTTAAGCAGAAGAGCTAGACTTACTTTTTAGGATTTTCAGGATGAGGTGTATAAACTAATCGTTCATCCACTGATACAAGATTTGTAAGCGTTATCTTAGAAAAATAAAAACCGAAATTAGTTATTTTATCATTTCTGACTTACTCTTTCATATTAAATGAAAAAATCTTAAATAAAATGACCATTTTAAAAATAGTGAAATCTTAAACCCATTGTTGGGGACTGTAGCCATAAGAGTTTCAAGGCCCATAGTTTCACAAGAAGAGTTCTACACTCCTCTACTCATTGCAGAATACCTTATGCCACCAGACTTGAAATTCTAGACCTAGAAAACCTAGAACTACGCTGCCTTCAGTCTGATCTAAGATTTATATATAAAATCATACACTGCAATGTCCTTCCGGTCAATGAATACTTCAGCTTCAACCATAACAATACAAGAGCACACAATAGATACAAACTCAAGGTTAACCGCACCAAACTTGATTGCAGGAAATATGACTTCAGCAACAGAGTGGTCTGGAATACTCTACCTGACTCTGTGGTTTCTTCCCCAAACCCCCAAAACTTTAACCTTAGACTGTCTACTATTGACCTCACCCCTTTCCTAAGAGGTCAGTAGGGGGCGTGCATAAGTGCAACAACATGCCTACCGTCCCTGTCCTATTGTTTCTTTTATTTTTCTTATATGTATTTATTTCATGTATTCACAAACATGTTTATCCTTATACTTATTATCTTGTAAGCGATTGACAAAATAAATAAATAAAAAATAAAATAGTTTAAGTATCAATATAAGCAGAATAATTGACTGTGATTCTTTTAGGATGCCCTTTCTACTCTCAAACCTATAATCCTCAGCATGACTTTCCTAAGGTTTACTTTGGAGATACTGAATATTATCTAGCATTCTGTCCTTGTTTACCACTTTGGTCTTACAACTATATTTTTAAAAAATCTTCAAAGATTGTATTAAAAACACCTATAGAGAAAGCATTCAGTAAGCTTCTTGTCCTGCAAGCAAAAAAACCAACAGACTTTATTACTTACATTTGTGGAGCTCAATACCATTTTCTTTTCCACCGGATCAACTACTGAATGTTCTTTAATGTATGTAACAGTTCTATTTGTTCCCAGAATCTTGAAGAAAAAAAAGAAAAAAATGAAAATTAATCGTCACATGAGCAGAAATTATGCAATAAACATAAATCTTTAAAAGTATGGTTCCCCACAGACACTGTAATTCTTTCTCCTAACAAAATGATATTAAATATTTACCACTAGAATCATGCAAGTTCAAAAGCAAAAATTGTATTAAGAAGCCAACAGGGTAATCATTTAGGAAGTTAATTGTAACTTACAGCTTTCACAATATTTGGTAGACCCCATTCTGTGCTAAGTAATCGATGACTATGTAATCTTCCTTGATTATCAAGGCTTCGGTCCAGGACATCAACTCCTACCACTGATGGGTTCATAGGATTGGGGTATTTTCTCATTGCAGCTTTTATTACAGTATCCCATGGATGCCTGAGAAAAATGAAACAGAACAGAATTAATCAATGTACATCTTTAAGAAGGTTCAATGCAAGTAGCAATTATTTTAATTTGTGTTAAAGAATGCCCACCCAAAGGAATCGGTATCTCCTGAATCTCCTTACTTTTAATTCTTCTCCCAACTTTTCCTATCCATATTATGTTAGTTGGGAGAAAGTAAATGTACGCATTTTTTAAAATGAACATCCATCCACACCCGCAATCCAAAGGACGTAAGGGTAGCCCAACATAAAATTAATGTACAATAAAATGATTTGCTAATGTTATAAAGAATAAAATCTTCATGTGTAATGAACTTTTAATGTTAATTCTACTTTATATTCTTCAATTGCAAGAATTATATCAGAATTTGTTTTAGCATGTGCAGCATTACAAGAACATCATACTATTACAATACCAATGCAAATATTATTCATTTTAAAGACCAACAAGACAAATTTTCTCGATAGAAAGTTCCTATCTAGGAACGGTCTACTATACTCAAAGGGAAATCTTTCAGGTTATCAATTCAATCCTGTATTTAAGATTTAAGATAGAAGAGCTCTTCTAATCACCAGTGCTAACAATGTATTTAGAAATTGTTTCAATTATGGTTATGAGTTTTTAAAGTAGTTTTTAGTCTTGTGTCACATCCACTTGACCTGGAAATATTTTCTCATTTCTATTAGTTTGTCTATTTATCCCTATCGCATTTCTGGAAGTTTTAGATTTCTAGATAGCTTTCATCTGTCACTCTTAAAATCTATTTATATTTTCCATTTATGCTGAATTCTGGTGGCTCCAGAAAACTGACTATGCAAATGAAATATCTGACAAAGGCATCAGGATTCAATGCATGCGTATTCAAGAAACTAGGTCAGATTGAAAACTATTGGTGGTAAAACTAGAAGTATCCAACATAAACCAAACAACCTTTGTTCCCTACTTGCCTCAGGCTGCTGAATGTAAGTCAGCACTTAACATGCGTATATTCTGAACATGTAAGCTGGACTTTGATTTTTAGAAGTAGCTTTAGAATTAGATCACTGGAATTGAAAGGAGAAGAGTAGAACATGATCCTTCTATAGGATCACTTTTCCACATCCCTCTTTTATGGCTCTGTTGCAATTCCCATATGCTAAAATATACACAGCTGGAGCTTCTGTTAGATTCTCTTGATAATTAATACTTGCCTGGAGGTTTAATTCATTTATACATCATTTATTCTTTTAGTTAACAGCTCTCCCATAATTTAAAATTGAACTGTACAGTAGAATTTGAAATGGCTAGTGCAGTATCCCTAGAGTAACAGATAACAGAAACCAGAACAATTGTCTTTCCTCAGAATGTTAACAGAATAAGATGAAAGGAGAAAGCATGCAGATACATTATACCCTATTGTCTCAAAACTGTGCTGACTGTATACAAAAGGGATTGTGTGAATGAATACCAGAGCACCAGAGCAAGGTTACTCACCACCATATTCAAAGGCATTCTTATGCAAATGTCTCACTGAAATTTACAACATTTTCTGAATCTTTCTTACATAGAGTAACAAACCAAATGTCTAACATCTATAACCATGCTTTTGTTCAGGGTTCTTCTGCAAGACCTTGGTGAGGAGGCCTGTGATTTCTATAATCTGGGCCTGCCAATAAAATATACTTTGTTGGATCTATTTTCAATCAATTTGGTTCTTAATTTAATAGGAGCAACAATATTTCCTCCAACACAGGGAAAAAGCCAGTATAGTCTAGTTAGTAGTTAGGGTGCTGGCCTAGGAACCAGAAGAGCATGAATGCTAGACCTGTCTTAGACATGAAAAACTGGCTGGAGGATTTTGAGTCAATCATTCTCTCAGTCCACTTCATTTCACAGGATTGTTGTTGTGGGGAAAATGGAGGAAGGAGGAGGTGTATTAGGTATGTTTGCCACCTTGTGTTATTTATAAATAACAACACAGGCAGGATAAAAATAAAATAAAATGCTCAAAATGATCTCTTTTTTGATGTGCCCTGGCAATTTCAAATCACATTAAACGTTATCTTTTAGCATGAGTCTTAATAAAGGAAAAATAACTGCAACAAGAACTTCACCAATTCATATCAGTAGTACAATCTCATTCAGTGTGCCAGAACATTCCATTCTTTCTTTCCAAATCTGAAGAGCTGACAGGAACTTTTTTTAGGCAAGAATGCATACTGGTAGTTATCGGTTAACAACCACTTGTTCAGCAACTATTCAAAGTTAGGACACAGTTGACAAGTGATACTTATGACCAGTATTCATATTTGTGCCCATCTCAACATTCCTGCAATCACATAACCACAATTCAGGTGCTTGGCAACTGGCTTACACTTACAGCATCCTATTATCACCATTTGTGACCTTCTCTGCTGGCTTTCTATAAGAAAATCAATGGGGAAGCCAGTATGGAAGGTTGCAAGTTACTATGGTAAATAATTCCCACTCTTCTTTCTCTCAAAGAAATCCCAAACCATGGGCCCAGGCACATAGGCAGCCCCTATCTGGTTGCTCTTGTACTGAGCACACATATGCTGGCTTTGCTGGGCTCACACAACAAAGTACCCACATACACACTTCTGCATCCCAGGTCCTCAAACACCTGCTGCCCTGCTTGTAAAGCCATCGAAGGAGACTTGCTACTTCCTGCCAGCTTCCCCATTGTCTTTACTTCCTGGAAGCTGGTAAGAAGTCACAAGTCACAATCACATGAGGTCCTCACTTAACAACAGCAACAGGAACTGCTGGGGGTTTTGTCACTAAGAAATCTGGTTATGTGACATCACATTTGCTTAGTGATAGAAATTCTAGTCCGAATTATTGTCTTTAAGTGGGCTCTACCTATACAGTTTATCTTCTGGCACTTCCAGATAAGATTGAAGCTTTTGCTGAAAGTTAAATGTTTGATACTAAATGTCAGACTAATAATAATGTGAATTTAAAAACTCAAGGTAAATATAATATAAGTTATATTACACCACTCAAATTGACTATCTCAAGTTTCGGGATTTAATCTTACATAAACTTTGGCAAGATGACAGCTATTCTGGGGTGTTGGTCCACTGATATACATCATACCAATCATGCAGTTCTTTGTCTGGTTAAGCAATGTTATGCAAATCTTAGAAAAAGAGTAACACATAAACAAAAGATTTAAAAGACAAAAAAGAAGACCAGGAAAAGATACCTTCAATACATGTCCCAGTTTCCGTTTTACCTTTTCTACATGCCATTTCACACAATAGTTTTTTATTATTTAAATCCCTCATCGGTCTCTTTTTGAATAGGTAGTTCATCAACTCCATGCAACCCTAATTGTCTTCCCCTTCACATACTTGTTTCGCAATTTGATCCTCAATCTTTCCCTATGACCAAGCCATCAGCATTCTTCTTTTATATTGCTTGCTCATTTTTGTATTCAATGTTCATTCAACAGCATGCATTATTTCATAAATGTATAAGCTATCCCCTTCCCCTTGAGTTTGCCTCTTTTTGCTTTTATATTTCTTTTGATATATCCAACACTCATTTCTATACAATAAATTAGGCAAAAGCACATTCACACAGCCAGCCATATTAAATTATTGGGACAAATATTCTTTTTTTTACCACTGTACACATTCTACCTGCTACCTTTGCATCACAATTTGCATGTCTTAAAAACATATCCATCTGCTGTTTCCATTTTTAGTGGAAGGAGCACTGACAAATATTAAGTATAAGTGGCACTATCTTCTATTTTCATTCTTAAAAAATGATCCTCCACCAAGGAATTATTTCACATATTAATTAAAAAGTTCTCTCTTAGCAGAATATTATTGATGTAATTAGAAGAGGGTCCTATAAATTTTGGTAGAAAACTGCAGCCACAGATTTGAATTCTCATTTTTATATCTACTGCAGAATAAAAATGCAGATTTAAAATAGCTGAAACATCAGTGACGCAATTAAAAACTTTTCATCACACCAATATGTGCAATATTAAGGCTTATGCAATCTAACCAGACACTGTATCACTGTAGGTGATTAGGGATAAGTTCACATTCAGATGTCCTGAAACATTCAGGAAAAAAAACTTAACAAGGATTGGAGTTCCATACTTAACTGGACTCCTCATGCTTAAAAAAATTAATGCTTCAGAGCCACTCTGCCATTTATTAAAGTACCCTCTTTTCTTTAGGCTTTCATGGAAGTCTAAAAAAGGTGTGAATGTTTAAAGGCATCAATTCATTGCCTTCAATGTGATGCTTAAAGCAGCAGCACCTTTTCAGAATCACTCAGAAGCCTGAAAATTAGAATAGCTCAGCTCATTCACTCTATTAATCATACAGACACACATTCAGTATCAGCTGGAAGAACTGTATGAGGTTCTGGGAAAAGATCAGTGAATAGAAAAGACCTATGGTTTATCATGAAATTTCATAGGATTATTTCATAATAGCATAGCTATTTACCAGCATGTTACTAACCAAAAAAGATGACAAAGAAGAAATGGATTTAGAAAGCAAAATGCTTCTTATGTATACATACAGAGAAACATAAACTAGGAAAAACTCTGACTTAAGTCCAAATTCTGAATTTTTCATAACCAAAACAGACTCAATATGTCAAAACAGTGGAGGCCAGAGAGGAAGATTTAGGACTACTTTTACTTGTCACTTAATCAAACTGTTTATTTCAAATTGTATAGTTACCAGAAAACTACTTCTAAAAACCTCAGAACAGGTAAGGGTTTTAAGATAATCCACAAAGGGCTACCCAGCCTGGATCACAAAGGTTCACAGAGGAAGAAAACACCAACTTTGACCTTCCAGCATCCTAGCAGAAGTGTCATCTTACCAGTTTCCGTTAGAGGGTAAATCAAGAACTATTTTGCCCTGCAATAAGAACAGGAAGGAAACACTGGGGACCTAGTTACTATAAATACTGAATTAATGCTTTAAAGAAATCAAAATGAGTGCGCCTCTATCTAAATCCACCCACCAATACTAGCCAACTTTTGAAGCTCTTCTCACTTTTCACCTCTTCGACATCAGGACTGTGAGGTCGGCAAAGCTACAACAATTAGGCAGAGACGGGTTTCCCTGGCGCTACCCAAAAAGTTGGGGGTTACGGGCTGCGTTCACACAACATCTAGAATCAAAATAGAGCTGGAAGGGACCTTGGAGGTCTTTTAGTCCAGCTCCCTGCTCAAGCAGGAGATCCTATACCATTTTGGACAAGTAGACCGTCCAGTCTCTTCTTAAAAACCTCCAGTACAAACGAGGCTGCTTCTTTGTATCTTTAGAGAGCGTTCCGGGGATCCAGGCGGGATGGTTTGTCAGTCGTGGGTTATAGTTAGCCCACTGCCCAAGAAATAAACCATGATTTCATTAGCTCCAGCAGAGTGGATCAGTTCAGCCTTTCCCATTAAAGGGAATTTAAAGGGACGGGAAGACAGCAAGCAGGCTAAAGAGGAACCTGTGTTGGATCTCTCGCTACGTCCCCGCCGAGGCGAAGCGCCCCTTCCTTTCGCCCTCCCTTACCCGAATTCGTGTTCTGAACTCCAGATCTTCATCCTGCAAAGAGCGGCGGCGTCTAGGGCTGCGCGGCGGAAGACACCGGCTTCTGTGCTCAGAAGGAAAAGGCGGAGCTTCCAGGATAGGAATGTGGCCGAAGACGTCAGCCTCTGCGTCACCAAGGCAAGGGCAGAGACCATCTCCTGGGTCAACCACTCTCGGCTCTCGCAGGCGGGAAAAGGCGGGCCGAGCGCGCAAGGCGAGACGGCAACGCCCTTGAAGCCGAAGACGCCGAGTTCACCTTGTCGGTCGGCATGTGCTTCGCGTCGTCATTGCTACGCGGCTAGGCCACGCCTCCGCCTCTGTGAGCGGCCGGCCTTCCCCCCCTTCCCTAAAGCGACTTTTCGTTGCGTGAGTGGCCGTGCGCGAGAAGTTTTAGTAAAGGTGGCCTCGGTCCAGTCGAGTCCGTGCCGAAAGCAGAATAATATATAATATATTTGCTGTGTTTTTATTTGATGAAAGGTGCAATCCGGTACTCCTTTATCCAGAGAAATCTTAGCGAAATCAG
This sequence comes from Naja naja, assembly GCA_009733165.1. Lineage (NCBI taxonomy): Eukaryota > Metazoa > Chordata > Lepidosauria > Squamata > Elapidae > Naja > Naja naja. Next base: position 165,864,042 of record CM019150.1, read on the forward strand.
TAGAACAGTGTTTCTCAACCTTGGCAATTTTTAGGTGTGGACTTCAACTCCTAGAAGGGGAATTCTGGGAGTTGGAAGTCCAGACCTCTTGAAGTTGCCAAGGTTGAGAAACATTGCAGTAGAACTTACTTCCGAATGGACAGCACTTTACTTTAAAGAAGAATCTTCTCGTTTTAATATAGGGGTCTTCAAACTTGACAGCTTTAAGACTTGTGGACTTCAACTCCCATAATTCCTCCTCCAGTCACCTTAGCTTAGGAATTCTGGGAGTTGAAGTCCACAAGTCTTAAACTTAACAAGTTTGAAGACCCTTGTTTTAATATATGCCTGGCTAAACCCACTGAATTTAATATTAATTAAAACAAAAAGAAACTCAGGTATAACATAGCCCTATCAGATGGGCATGTTCACATACTGTAGGTATTTGGGTTAAATGGAATTGACAGCATTGTGCAATTTCAGCTGTTAGCTAATGTACAGTATCACTACTATATGTACTACAACCCCAGACATCTGTAGTTCAGCCAACTGGATTAGATTTAATGTCAGAATTTTTTTCTAGATGCCCAGTACAAATCTACTTCCTTGTAATTTAAACTCTTAGCAGTGATACACACTTTTAGGTCCCTTCTAAACTATTTTTTTAACCTGGAGGAAGGGTAGACTAGTCATGCAGTGATGCAATAGTAGTGTGAACAAAGACCAAGATAAAACTTTTTTTTGACATTGACGCCCTTGCTGCTTGTCAGAATGTCCTAGAACTCACATTTATATGTTCCAGTTCAAGCTGGTTCAGCAAGGGCATCAGTTACATCTACCATGCCATTGTAAAATTGAAGTATGGAAAAAAGGGGACCTTAACAACTTGCTAAAAGAATGCAAATGTCCAGCTGTCCGCAAGGAGTATAAATCCTGCCATTTCCCACCATCCGGTCAGACAGAGGTGGTATTCAGCAGGTTCTGACCAGTTCTGGAGAACTGGTAGCGGAAATTTTGAGTAGTTCGGAGAACCGGCAAATACCATCTCTGACTGGCCCCGCCCCCATCTATTCTCTGCTTCCTGAGTCCCAGCTGATTGGCTGGATCTTCTTTTGTTGCCCTGCACAGGTGAATGGAACTCGAAAGCAGGTTAGTAGGGTGGGGAAGGAGATTTTGCAGTATCCTTCCCCTGGAGTGAGGTGGGTATTGAGATTTTACAAGATCCTTCCCCTGCTATGCCCACCAGCCACGCCCACAGAACCAGTAGTAAAAAAAGTTTGAATCCCACCACAGCAGTCAGAGCTGAAGAAGCTTCTTGGATGAGAAGCGAAACATCTTCAAGAAAACCAGGAAGTCCAGTTACTTCTTGAAAAAAACACCTTTGGGGCAACCATGACCTGGATAACTGAGAATGTCCATAGACATATAGAAAAAAAACAGTTTTTCAGATTTGAGCAGACTTGAAACCATGCTTTTTATTTCCTGGATAAAAAGGTAAAGGTTCCCCTGCACATATGTGCTAGTCGTTCCTGACTCTAGGGGGCAGTGCTCATCTCTGTTACAAAGCCAAAGAGCCAGCGCTGTCTGGAGACGTCTCTGTGGTCGTGTGGCCAGCATGACTAAACGCTGAAGGCGCATGAAACACTGTTACCTTCCCACCAAAGGTGGTCCCTATTTTTCTACTTGCATTTTTACATGCTTTCAAACTGCTAGATTGGTAGAAGCTGGGACAAGTAACAGGAGCTCACTCCATTATGCGGCACTAGGAATTCGAATCGCCGAACTACCGACCTCTCTGATTGACAAGCTCAGCCTTTTAGCCACTGAGCCACCAGGTCCCTATATTTCCTGGATAATTACCATTTAATTAGAAAACAGTTCGTGTTCATTTAATATAATTGCTGCAATTCAATTACTTTTTTGAACATAAATCCCTCCTGTATTCCTCACCAACAAGAATCTAGCAGTCCAGTTTCCAACATCAGATGTTTTTAAGAATTCTGGAAAAAAAACAAGCCAGTTATAATTGATTTGCTCTGCTCAAACCAAATTATGATGATATTGTCTTGAAGCAAAAGCATACAAAAGAAAGTCATCTTTATCCTCCTCTGCGAAACTCTTTATGTATGAAGAAAGTCTGCAAATATAATTCTAAACTTACAACTTTTCAAACTTATTATCTCTGCTTATGCATCTTTGGTCCGGATTTTGGGGTACTTTAGCTGATCTTTTTCATGTTTGTAAAGGTCCTTCTGGAAAAGCACGGAAGCACAGTTTGCCCGAAAACTGCTGCCTTGGGGAGTAGCGGCGCTTCCACAAGAAACGACCCAAGGGCTGCAAAAATTAATGGAACAAGGCAAGCGGCAGGCAAACAGCAGGCGCGGTGACAGTCTGCGCGCGCATGGGGAGGAGGAGGAGGAGGACGTCGACGTGATGACGCAGTCGAAGCGCCAGGAGCGTGGTCCAGCCCCTTCAAGAGGCGTGAGAGAGTTGTGCTTGTGGGGCCTTTAGGCCTGTTTGGGGGGCTATGGCTCACCGCTGCCTCTGGCTGTCGCGCGGTTGTTGCCGGCGCACCCCTACCGGGGTCCCCGGAGCTCAACTGCAGTTTTGGTCCCGAGGTCGAACTGGCCCTTCCCGCTCCTTGAGACAGGTGAGTGAGTCACATACGATAAGCAGGGCAAGGGCAGATGAGTGTCTTCTTTCCTATGTCTCCACTGCTGCCCTCCCCACCTCCATAACCGCTGCTTGAGCCCCTAATCACCCGAATGGACTGAGCCAGCGGCTGGGACGAAGTAAATTTGCGTAGCTTGCGGTTAGAACACAACAGATGCCTGTTCAGATCAGGACCGCTCACTTTAGGGTAACCTTAATACTAATGAATATCCTATAATCTTCTAAAATGGGGCATCCTCTGTAGTAGACTTAAGAGTGAACTTCAACATCGTCAGAAAGTTTTTAAAAAACATTACAGTGCAACAAAATCCCCTACTCACTGTCATGTGCTGGGATTCTCGTAAAATGCTTGACTAAGTCTTGATTCCATAAGGAAGCAAGAATTTTATTCCACATGATTTTTAGCACATATTAATTATGCTTTAGTTATCTGGTAAATAATTGTAGAAAAAATATTATTTGGGAAAGAGATTGTTCCATTATAAGTTGCAGAAAAGAAGCTCCCCTCAAGATTTTCAAAACCAGCCCCCAAATATATAGTGGACAGGTGGACCACTTACCATGCTAAACCATAACATGGTAGATTTGTTGCTTGTATAATCCATCCTTCATATTCATATTACTCAGTGAATCCCAGCTTAGCACAACCTTACCTAACTTTAAAATTGTTAAACAGAAAAATAAGACTTCTGTTAAATTTGTTGCCAGAAGTTTACAGCATTCAGTCTCAAAGATGCTTTTTCAAAAGGCAACCAGACTCTCTTTTTCTTCAAGAAAAAAAACATAGGCTGATGGCCTTTTGAAAAGGTATCTTTGAGACAAACATGACTGGATAACTGAGAATCTCCATATACATTTGGTACAGCATTCTATTTCCCCTTTATCAGACAATTTTATTTCTGTGCTAATTGTGAAGACTACCTGCTTTTTATTATTTATTTATTTATTTATTTAGATTTATATGCCGCCCCATCTCCGGGGGACTCGGAGTGGCTCACATAAAAGTCAAAATAAAAACATAAATACAAGAAATTAAAAATATAAGCTTCCAAATAAATCCCTAAAATGTAATAAAATCAATTAATTAAAAGAAAAAAACCCAACTAACTTTAATCCAGGCCTGCCTGTTCAAATAGACAAGTATTCCATGGCTTACATAGATAATCAAGGAAGAGCTAACACGGATTATTTATTCCTCATCTCCTACTCACTTTCATGGACTTTCTGATCATTTCTGGTGATCAGTGTATTGTCTGATATGAGGCTGTTGTAACTTTTAAGAAATTCCAAATGTGATCTCTGTATGCGTGTGATATTGTTGCATGTTAAAAGCCATTTCCAAGTACCACTTTCCTGGGACTCTCATAGGAATTCAGAAGAAGTTAGGGAATGCACAGTATAGTGGAAGTGTGACATCAGTGAGATATAATCCTAGATTATGTAAATTCAAATCTAAGAGAATATTGGATGCAGTTTACCAGTAATCCTTACTGTAAGCATCTTAAGTTACTTTATGTGCATACAATTGTACTAAAAAATTCTGAAAAGATTTTCATTCTTAACGATTATTTTCATTTTTTTCAGCTTCATGATAAAGTGATCTCCCAGGTTCCTACAAACAGAAGCAGTCTCCTTGTAAATGTAATTGCTGCTTACCAAAAACTCTTTTCCCAACCTCCAAAAGGTAATTATTGGTATATAATAATGATGCCATATAGCTTACATACTATTGTCTCCTGTATGTAAAAGTAACAAGACTTATTCTGAATTGTAAGAGAGACATATGGAAATGATTTGCAGATTGCATTGTGGTTTAAAAATACTCAAATTCAGTCACTTTAAATAAATCCACTGAGATAAAAGGAATCTAACTCTCATTAATTTCAAAAGATTGTTCAGTATATGATTATTTCTGAAACCAATCAATGTTTCATATATTTATTGTACATATTGTCATTTTCTGCAAAATGTGTATTTTATTAAAAAGTAGCAAAGATTAACATGTAATCAATTGCATTCAATGAAATTTCCATTTCCATTTGGAAAATTCTTTATATCATCTTAAAAAAATATACAGCAGCTACATCTACCTCAAATCCTATAATGTCTATAATACTTACTGGAAGCTAGTGATGTGCAATGAGATTTAAACTCATAATATGCATGCTTCTGCTATTCTATAATTTAAGTTTCAACATCTTAAAATTCTATCAATATAATTGTGCATGTATTTTCATAATTTTTGAAAACTTTCTCTAGCTCCAGATTCTTTCAAATCAAAATATATTTTATTTTAATTTAAAATAAAAAAAATTCAAAGGAGATATCTACAAATGGACATTTTATACTGAAATTGAACAATTAATAGCCAATTTAATATTGATAAAAAACCAAAGAAAGTACACTGATTTGCCTTTATGATGTAGAAAAGAAATATTTTTAGCTCAATGTCAAAATGTCTACTATATTATTTATAAAAGTTTAAAACATTCCTATAATATAGGTAAATATCTGATTTTTGATGTCCCTTTTCTTTATGCCAACTGAATCAAATACAGTACTCCTAAATGTGGCTTTGTTTTTTTAAGAAATAAGAAATGTGCACATATATACAAATTTGGAATGTCAAAAATTATTCTAAGGCACAAATCAAAAAACATCTTGTCCTTTGCTTCTTTATACCAGGGATAATATTTTCTTCTTCTTTTGTTATTAAAAGGAAAGTGTTTTGGGGCATGAATAAGAAGTATTTTCCTTTGCTTAATAAGTGTAGCCTATAAATTAGCCACCTGGTGGAATTAAGGATCTAGGAATATAAAGATATGGAAGAACTACGTTACAATTATGTGTCGCTTTTTTGATTAATGGGATTTTTATTTTATTTCTTCGTTTGTTTAATCAATCCCAGTCAAGGCTACCTGACTGGGTAGCTTACAGATAAAAGAAAAAAATGTAAAAAAAAAGGGAATAGAGTCTTAAACTAGAAATTTTAATCTAAACTAAAAGGAGCTCCACAACCACCCTATTCCATGGTCTGGGAGAATAACTGGGTTCCTCCCCCGCTTTTCTGGAACATTGTGAGGTGGGGATTGCACAAATCTTTGAGAGGTATCATTTTAGGTGTTGCAACCAGATGGATGTGCCTCCTGGATCTGCAAAATGACGCTGTTTGATAGACAGAATCTAGAGTGCACTCATCCTGCTTGATAACACCCAATGGGCAGAAGCAGCTCGTGGTAAATGGTCCCACCAGTAGTGATGGTGTTTGCCCTGAAGGTGATAACCAGCACCTTGAATTGCACCCGGAAACCACCTGATAATTTATATAATGAAGCTTTACTGTCTTAGGCATCGATGTCATGGTGATTTTTATTTCCACTGCTTTATTTTAATAGGATTTGAAAAATATTTTCCTGGGGGAAAGCAACCTAATGATGCGAAAGATCCCAGTGAGGAACCCAAAGGTACCAAGATGCTCTTACATTAGAGGCCTGTATGTAGAATGAATATTAACTTGGTTACTTCCATTTTAGTACTCATTAATTCAAATGATCACTTGCATTAGTATGCATGTTTATTGTATAATTCAGTGCTTAAACTGGTTCAGATGACTCTCTCTAAAGATAATCTTCCTGTTCTTCACTTCTGTTATTTTACTTTTCTGTGAGTACCTTTTAGCTAGAAGAAAAATCTATTGTGTTTACACACATTTCAGATTTGACTTCATCGTATTAAATTGTAGTTCATTGTCAGAGATTTGTTATATATTAGGTATTTCTCGAAAGCAAAGAGCTGATTATTTGATAACTGTTGTGTATTTTATAGGTAGTCCTTGACTTAGAATCATTTGTTTAGTGACCACTCAAAGTTACAACAGCACTGAAAAAAGTATGAGCGTTTTTCACACTTAACAACCATTGCAGCATCCCCATGATCAAAATTCAGATGCTTAGCAACTGGCATATATTTATGATGGTTGCAGTGTCCCTTTTGATCACCTTTTGATCATCTTCTGACAAGCAAAGTCAACTGGGAAGCCAGATTCACTTAACAACCATGTTATTAACTTAACAGTTGCAGTGATTCACTTAAGAAAGATTGTAAATGGGGCAAAATTCACTTAACTACTTTCTTGCTTAATCAATGGAAATTTTGGGCTCAATTGTCATAAATAATAAGGGCAAAGAAAAAGGGTAATATGGAGGACAATAGTGCTCATAGGAGAAGGTGTCAAAATCAGCAAGAGTGTAGAAGAAAAACGTTGATGGAAGTTCCACTTCTTTTGTACATCCACCAACATTGTATGCTATTTAAAGAAATGAGGCCTGCATTGTAATAGTCTATCTTCCATCTTGCTAATTTTGACCTTTTTATCCTGAAGACATTGCCGATGGAGTAGCTTAAACAGAATTAGCTGGGCAATCACAGCAAATTATATAGTTGGAAACCTAGTCTGCAAACTGTATTGTCATGAATGAGAGATTTCCTTCAGAATCAGAGTCTGTCTCTTCCTCTCATTTCTGGACAGAGATCTATCACAAGACATTTTCACCTTCCCCATCAGCTGTTTGCAAAGAAATAGATAATAGATAGCCATAAATTTGTGCTAAAAATTGTTATATATGTTTCCTGCATGATACCAGGAAATCTTTGTTTATCTTTGTATAAGTTAAACAATTAGATATTTAGCTTTCATTGATACTTCAAACTATATTCATTGGAAGAGGGAAGACACTGTTATGATGATCTGTAATTAAATTTCTTTCTAGCCCCTTTCAAGATTTGGGACTGAAGGCCTTTCATTTGAAGCATCACTTTGTGGTCTTCCTGGAATACTGCATTTTATATTGGATTTTTTATTTCTTAGCTAATATGAAAATTGCAGTGAAAATGCCCATAGAACATTTTCAATTCTAATTTCTCCTTCCACTTAAATATCTAATGTTTAAATTGTACAGCTACAAAGGGATTTTAATATATTGCATCTTGCACATTAATATGCCAAATGAATCCCCCTGAAGGGTGGTGGTTGCAGCAGGAATGACTAAACAGCTACTTCAGAGCAAGAAGTAGGATCAGGATGCAGGGAATCATAGAATCATAGAGTTGGAAGGGATCTTGGGGGTCATGTAGTCCAACCCACTGCCCAAGGCAGGAGTCCTTATTCCATCATGGACAAATGGTTGTCCAATCCTTTCTTGAAAACCTCCAATGAGCGAGCACCCAAAATTCCAGTAGGCATGCTGTTCCATTGACTGGATTGTTTTCACTGTGAGGAAATTTCTCCTTAGTTCCAGGTTGAATCTTCCTCTGATAAGCTTCCACCCATTGCTTCTTCTCTTGTCTTCAGTTACTTTGGATAATAAATCAACCATCTTTTCACAATGACAGTCTTTCAAGTATAGGAAGACAACTATCATGTCATTCCTAAGCCTTCTCTTTGTTAGGCTAAACCAAGGGTCTTCAAACCTGGTAAGTTTAAGACTTGTGGTTTTCAACTCCCAGAATTCCTGAGCTAACATGACTGGAGGAGGAATTCTAGGAGTTGGAGTTCACAAGTTTTAAGCTGTCAAGTTTGAAGACCCCTGGGCTAAACTTACCTTAGTTCCCTTGGGATCCACAGGGCATCTGGGAGATGAAACTGAATTTTCAGCCTTCTGTTTTGCAGGCCATAACATTAGTACAGATATTTTAATAAATACATCTGGAAATGTATGATAAGCTTCCACCCATTGCTTCTTGTCTTATTGAAATCCAATACTGTACCGGAAAATTGCAAGCAGTCTTTGAAACATTCCATTCAGTTTATTCATACCAGTTTATTTCTTGATACCTTCCTGAGGGGCTCTGTAATTTGGTTACAAAACTGTTTCCCTCAGCATTTACATGTTCTAATGATAGTAGCATAATCACATAATTTGAATATTAGTATTTTTCTTAGGTTATTATCTTGAAGTGGCTGGGTAGACGCAAACTTTGTAAAACTGCAAAAACTCCAGAATCAGATGTTTACCGTTTTATGTACTTTGTGGGAAAGAAGCCATGTGACTCCTGACACAAGGAAGGCAGTGCTTGCCAGAGATACCTTTCTCTATAGCAAAGCTGAAACTACAGTACTACTTTCAGTGAAGTACCGTCTTGCAAAAAAATGTCAAATGGGTCCCAAATAAAATTTTGTTAATGTTTACATCTAATTAAAATAGTATAATTCTTCTATGATGGTGTAGTTAATTATTTCACCCTTTTTCTCACATTGGCATTTGATAACTTTTGAAAGACTCCAGGATTACATTCTAGGTTTTCCGAGACCTCAGGTTGTGTACCTTCTGGCTTTGAGATTATTGGCACAGCAAAATGACTGGAGTGTTCTTATCACATATTGCAGTAGCAGTATTCTGTATGATGGTATCTGTATTCAATTAGGTGGGAAATAGAGGACAACAATGGGATGCAATAGTGTTTCTTAATCAAATTTGTATGCTTTCTTGATACTCATCATCTAGGTTAAATGTGCAAAATATTATTTGATGGTATAATTACTTGAAACCCTAGTTTGACTATTATAGTGATTAATGTTGTATAAATATTGTGTATACAGAACTGTCCATATCTGAGAATGTCAGATTGATAATTTTAATAAATCTGTTATCATTTCCAGTGAAACACATGTATGTTTATTGTAGATGCAAAGGATGCTGAGTCCCAGCAATCTTCCAAATCTGGCAGTGGAGGAGGTAGTAGTGGAGGCAAAAAAGGTGGAAAGAAAGAAGATTCAAACTGGTGGTCAAGATTACAAAAGGTTCCAATTCTTTTTCCAAGAGGTAGCAGAAAGATGGGTTGGAGGTGTAGATAATGGATCCATGAGAGAGACAATGGCCTTCCCTGCTTTGAAGGAAATGATGATACATTTCCTCCTGAAGAATACTCAACCCAACAACAATAACAATAATCTAGTCTCCCTTTTTAGGAAGGTTGTTGATAATATGGTGGACTTTTACTATCCTTTTCAGTTGAGCTTCAGACTAAATATGGTACTGAAACTTTACTGGCTGCCCATATGGAAGATCTGTGGTGGGATTGGGGTGCAGTAGTGTGACTGTCCTGATGCCCCCCCCCTCAAGGATTAAGAGTGACAGGTACTGTTTTACAATGGATTCTGAAGAAGACGTTCCAGTCAATGTTAGTGAAGACAGGAAAAGTAGCTTGGGGGATGCTCGGTTATGAAGTGCTGCAGAGCTTGTCACTTGTATCCCTTTTATACACATTTGTATAAGGTTACTGGAAGAGATTATTCTATCTGTTTTATTTCTTAACCCTAGCCCAAACACGCAGTGTGGTAAAGCTGTTACCTAATATCTGAAGAGAAGGGAATGTAAGCCTCTCAAAGTCCTTGTGGACTGGAGCAGCCTTAGTAAATAAAGACATTAATACATGATATTCCATTTGCAATGCTGTTAATTTAACAAACTATTAAATAAAATTTGATACTAGTGTAGAAGGCAATACAACTTATGCCACTCTATATTTAAAATTTATAAGTCTCTGGCCTAAGCTCACTATTTCTGGTAAGCAGCTGTATTTATCTCAACTATAATCTTTGCTTGTGTTTATAATTTACAGTGCCCGTCATTTAATGCATTTTAGGGGTACAGAATTCAGATATTTTTAGAACAATATAAAAGATATGTGAAAGATATTGTAATTAGTAGGATATTTAAAAAGCTACATGCTTGTTTTTGTCAATGAAAAGTAAGAAATTGTTATCTTTTTATATAGAATTGTCCTCTGGAAGTAGTAATGCCTTTTCTTTCTTTTTAGGGTGATTTTCCCTGGGATGATAAAGAGTTCCGATATTATTTCATCTCAACTTCTCTTTTCTGGTCTGTGGTAATCTATTATGTTATGTTCAGGAATTCTGGAAGAGAAATCACATGGAAAGACTTTGTCAACAATTATCTTTCCAAAGGAGTCGTAAGTAGCCATAGGAAGTAATCTTATGAAAGATAGCATTGGTATATAATTTATAATCAATGTGATTACACACACCTCAACACAGATTAGGCTAGAAGATCATAGAACATTTAGTCTGGATTGGGTTAACATTTTACAAATAAATAAAATAGCTATATAATATCAAGTGCAGTAACCAGAGCTAGTGTTTCACATGTAGAAGACTCAATCCCTTATATCCCCTGATACAAAATGACTCATAACTAAAATCCTAGAAGAATTGATGCCAGTCAGAAAAGTGGACAGCTGGTAACTCACCCAGCATAACTGAATAATAAAATATTTAGACATCCCGTACTATTTATCATGATGGTTGAATCTGTTGAAAGTTGAAGTTCCTAAAATCTGTAACTTTATAGGTTGTCTGTTCTCGATGGAGTGATGGATTGGCTAGCATAAGGCAGTTTCCTGTATTCACTGGAAACCAGAATCACTGCATGATGGTTCCCCATGTTGCAAGGCCCAGATACATTAATATTTAGATGTGAGTTTCTTAATGAGGTGCTTTAGTTTCTAGAAAATAACTTTGGCTTCTAAATATTATGAGTGTTCTCATTGTTTACTGGTATATTAATAAATGTGTGCCAGAGTTCAGATACTTAACATTGTACTTAATATAATAACTGTAAGATGTGTATGTTTTAGAAGACAGTATTCTAAAGTTGACACAAGGAACAGTTTTATTGATCTATGAACTGAAGTAGAGCAGCAGTTAAAGTCTTAAAAGTAGAACTGGAGGGATCCAATTTGATTCCATCCTCAGCTATGGAAACCTGTTGGCTGATCTGGGGCCACTTTCTCAATCCAGGCTACTCTACATTATTATTAGCGTTGAATTAATGTAAAAAATGTGCCTATGTAAATAGATTTGGATTTCCAGAGGAAAAAAATAGAATATAAAGATTGCATACCCTGGAGATTATATAGTGTCAGGAAGTGGATCATTAGCTTGTCTGAATTCCTAATAATCATGTTACAAACTAAAAAACATTATTTGTTCCTTCCTCACTAGATCACCCAAAGAAAGTGATACAGAGCAATTTGATTTCAAATTGCCATATTTTAGAAAAAGAGAAGGACCTGTCCAGGTTTGACAGGTTTGGGATAGAGAAGGCTCACATTGGATAGTCCCATCTCTTCCCTAAGACATCTTGTCTGAAAATAAATGAACATTTAAAGTATCTTGAACAGGGTTTCTTTAAATTATCCAGGAGGTAATACATACTTGGAATGTTCTTGCGGGTCTATTTTTATTTTTATTTTAAAAAAATAATTCTTACCCCACATTTCCATGCAAATAAATACAAGTTCCAGTTTCAAAACTTTATGACTCATTTTCCTTTTTAAAAAAAATCTTCCTCCTTTTGGGAAGGTAGTAGTACATCCATTTATTTGTTTATTATATTTTATTTATTTATCTGATTTACATAGACACCCACCCTAAATAACTCTTGGCTGCTCATAACAATAAAACCAGTGAATATAAAACAATAATAAAAGCAATAAAACAATAAAGCAAAATCCTTGTATCTTAATTATCCCCTTAAGATGCCCCACAGAGGGCTCCGGTTGCCCTTATTCCAAACTATTTGTCTATACAATCCTATCCCAGCATCTCAATAATAAGCAAGGCCTTGACAGCCTATCTGAAAGCTAAAATGGTGGTCCCTTTCAAATCATTGGGGAGAGGGTCTTCTGTAATGTAGGGGCAATCCAGAAAAGGCATACTTCCTATTAAATGACATAATTTCAGGGAAGAGACCTGGAGCGTGTCTACCTAACCTGGTGGAGTGGGCAGATATTATTCTTTTTACAGAATAATAGAGTTGGAAGGGTCTTTGAGGATCTTCTAGTCCATCCCCTGCCCAAGCAGGAGGCCCTATACCAAGGGTCTTCAAACTTGGCAAGTTAAAGACTTGTGGACTTCAACTCCCAGAATTCCTGAGCTAACATGGCTGAAGGAGGAATTCTGGGAGTTGAAGTCCACAAGTCTTAAAGCTGTCAAGTTTGAAGACCCCTGCCTATACCATTCTGAACAAATGGCTGTCCAATCTCTTAAAAATCTCAAGTGTTGAAATACCCACAACTTCTGGAGGCAAGCCATTTTAATTGTTCTCCCTGACAGGAAATTTCTCCTTAGTTCTCAGTTGGATCTTTCTTTGGTAATTTTCCATCTGTTACTTCTTGTCTTGCCTTCAGGTGCTTTGGGAAATAGGTTGTCCCCCTCTTCTTTTGTGACAGCTTCTCAAATATTGGAAGACTGCTATCATGTCACCCCTAGTCCTTCTCTTTGTTAGACACAAAGATTAGCTGGAGATGAAGAACTAATGGAGCAATCTACATAATTCAGTGTGTAAAATACATTTAACTGTTTATTATACCTCAGAAGTTAAATAGGAAACTGAAATTCAGAAAAAGCTCTATTGCAAGTGCTAAAAGATGCACATTTTACCAAATGATAGCATTAAATAGGTTTAAGTAATGTTAATCAATCCATGGCTTCAGGTACTATTCTATTTGTTTAAAGAATGGGCCCACCAGTGCAATTCAAGACACATAAAGGACCACAAAGCAGGAACTAGTGGATTCTCATTTACTTTCTGTAGTTCTTCCTCCCATTGCCCAACATATTTTGGACCAGTGATCAGGGGCACAGTTTTATGAATCACAGGAAGCAATAGCAGTCTGTTCACAGGGAGAATTTATCAATCTCACCCATCTTCTTTGATATTTTAAATTGAACACATTTTTTAAAATATGAGTGTAGCACTGATTCAGATTTAAAGCTTCTAATTTAATTAACAAGGAGAGCAATTTGGAGAAGTTAATAAATCTGGTACTAATACTTTGTTGCCTTTATACAAATAGAAACACAGTGTTATATGAACAAGGAAAACTGGGAATAACATGTTTCTTCTTTGTTTTTGATAGGTTGACAAACTTGAAGTAGTGAACAAACGCTTTGTTAGAGTCATCTTTATTCCAGGGAAATCTCCTATTGATGGGGTAAATTGAATTTATAGTAGCCTGCAAACATCAAGGGCTGCAACATTTATACTTATATGCATTCCGATAAGTTAAATAATGACTGATCCCCACTATTACATAGCATTATGGCAAAGGTCTATGCCTTCATATAAATTGACAAAAATATGGCTCATAGAGCAGAAATGTTGGGTTTTTTTGCTGCACTTTAAAAAAATTATGTTTTCAATTTTAATCTGTTAAGCATCCCAGTAGTAATATGTTCTTTCTAATCATCAAAACCATAAATCATAAGTTATTTTTTTCTGTTTTATGCAAAAAAAATCTATATAGGTTTCTGGTTAGCAATAAACAGATACTGTCTTTTCTCTGATCAAAGAAGTCAATTTATGCATCTCAGCAAGTTCTGTCATCTTCACCAATGGTTTCTCCATTGGGGTTAATGCCGACTCTTTTCATTTTTGTGCATACAGCAATCTCACTTCAGTTATCATTCACAAAATAAATTATTTCCATGATTTTTTTCCAAATACTTGTTCATCAAACCCCTAAAGAAAATCTGTTAGTCTCAATTGTATATTAATCTTTAAAATCTTCTGAATCAGTGTCTGCATTTGAATCCAAAATTTTCTCATTTTGTTACATATTTACTAAACATGTTAATTGGGGGGGAGAATTGAACAAGGCATTATATGTGGCAATTTGAGATGAATGAAAGGCTGAATAGCAATTCAATAAATAATTTTTCTGATTCACTTAATGCATAATGGAATCATTTTCTCCGAAATTGTGTTATTATTTGTCTAAAATTACTTTAACTAAATTGCTATCATTTTGGTCTGTTTACAGCAATTTCTTTGGTTTAATATTGGGAGTGTGGATACATTTGAGCGGAATTTGGAAACTGCCCAACAGGAGATGGGCATAGAAGGAGAGAACAAATTGCCAGTAGTATATACTGCAGAAAGTGATGGGTAAGCATTTTAAATGATAGAGATTTTAATTTTTGCATTATAATTTTCATTTAAAAATCACTAGAAGGCAGTATTAAACAATTCTTCTAAAGGGTTATTGAGACTAAGGCTGAAATTTTTGAAGAAAACTATAAAGATTCACTTTTACAAGAGCAGCTGTTTTTAAAATTGAATAATTATGTCATTAAAGCTTTTGGCTTCTCAGAACTAAAAGCAAAGATGACCTTCAAATACGGGTTTTTGAGCAGCTGCTGCTTAGTTTTTTCAGTATTTTGGGAAATGATTTTTTTTAGCTATTTCAGTGTGCTTCCTTGTTTTTAATCTGAATTTCATTTTTCATCATTTTAAATAATGGTTGGGATCCAAAGTTCTCTTTAGTTATGTTTGCGCTTACCTCATTAAAAGTAGCCTGAGTGTCAGAACTGCCACCTCATGCTCTGGATGGGAGTGGGGAGTACCCAGGGGTAACAAGTTCACTGTATCAGCTAGAGATACGACTTCAAGGTCAGGTGGCTTAGAATGGACCACAGCTGCATTCTAACCCACACTTTGAGCGATCGTTCTGAAAACATTTTCAAATTTGATTGGACATTTAGGAACCAGCATGGGATGTATCCTAGGGGACGGGATGTTAGACTTGGGTATTTTGGTGCGGGAATTTCAGTTCTAGCTTTGCTCTACTATATTTCACTTGACCTTTAGCAAACTATACCTTTCTCAACCAAGAGTCAAGGATCGTTTTTACTTAAAAGTTCAAGTTGAGGCACGTCTGACATTAAGCCAGAATTGAAATTCACCTCCAAAATTCTCAGGTCTAACACCGTGTCTCCTACAATCATTCCCATAATGGCCCCCAAATGTCTAATCAAATCTGAAAAGGATGTTTTCAGAACAGTCACTCCAAGTGTGGGTTGGAAATCAGCTGCAGTCCATTCTTAGCTGTCTGACCTTGAATTGGCATATCTAGCCAACACAATGAACTCTTCGTTACCCCTTGGTACTCCTCTTTTCCATCCAGTCTCCTGGAGTTCATTGCTGATTGGCACCAAGCGATACCAGAATGTTAGGTGGCAGTTCTGACATGTAGAGCTGTTTGCAGTAAGGTATAAGAGTGCTAAATGTCAGAAAAATAAATAAATTCAGTATTCTTCTCTTTAGGACATAATTAAGATAGTGTGTTTCCAAACATAGAAGAGAACAGATATTCTGCTAATGTAAATATTAGCCTTTCTATTAAGTTTAGAAGATTCCTAACACAATAAATATACACATTGCAATATATTTTCCATGCATTGAGTTTGACAAATTGCTTGAATATTTTGACTAGGTCATGCTTTATACCAACTTTCAGTTTTTATCCTTTTTTTAGTTCATTTCTGCTAAATATGTTGCCAACAGTCCTTATCATTGGCTTTTTGCTATATTCAATAAGAAGAGGAGCAGCTGGATTAGGCCGAGGAGGCCGAGGAATGGGTGGACTCTTCAGTGTTGGTGAAACAACTGCTAAAGTCCTAAAAGATGAAATAGATGTGAAGTTCAAAGACGTAGCTGGCTGTGAGGAGGCTAAATTAGAGATAATGGAGTTTGTTAACTTTCTGAAAAACCCAAAGCAGTATCAAGATCTTGGAGCAAAGATCCCGAAGGTACTAATTCTTAAGGGCATTCCTTAACTTAGAGCTAGAAATATTTAGACATTTCTTTGGTATGGAATAGTAATTTCAAACTTAATCACAGTTTATTATCTTCCTACATTCTATTTATGTTAGTTTATTGTAATTATCTGCATGAATAAGAAAAACGTGTTTATTAATTTATGGACTGTAAAGAACTCACTGATGATGTTGCTGAATTAACTCAATCCTATTCCTTTTAGATAAGGCCAAAAAAAACTTTTAAATATAGATTTACCTCAACAAATGGTGGCTGCAAGTTTTTTAAAAAAATAATAAACATGTTCATACTGCTCTGTGCATGTTGGGAGCTATAATCTAAAGCAGGGGTGTCAAAGTCACAGTCCTCAGGGCGGATGCATCAGGTGCTGGCCATGCCCATCCCAGTTTAGCGAAGGGGGGAAAGTTGCAATATGTCACATGACAACGTGACAGCATGAGATTGATACCCTTGATCTAAAGACTGCCTTGCAAACTAATATAGGTTGGCTTCATCTCATCAGTAGGAAGTATGTACCCTGTATTGACATAAGATCTTATAATTTAGATTGTGCTTCTTAAGAGCCTTGGTGGTGCAGGCTGTTAAATGCCTAGCACTTAAGTTCCAGCTGCCTGCAATTAGTGCAGGCTCGAATCCCACCAGGCTCAAGGTTGACTCAGCCTTCCATCCTCTTGGGGTAGGTAAATTGAGGACCCAGGATTGTTGGGGGAAATAAGCTGACTTTGTAAAAATGCTGCTTAGTAATAAGCAGGCATATACAATGGAATGAAGGCTATTGCTGAGCACATTGGGTTGTAAAAAATTGTAAGCCCTGAGTCTTGGGAAAAGGCTGCATATAAATGTAATTAAATTTTATATATATATATCACATTTCCTCCGATCTAAACACTGCTGAATTTTGCTAGTACTACGACAAAAGCAAATGATGATGACACTCTCTTTGTGTTTGTGTGTGTGCATGTATGTATGTGTGTGTTTAATCATGCTTAACTTTTATTTCCTATCTTTTCTTAGGGTGCTATTCTGACTGGACCCCCGGGCACTGGAAAAACTCTTCTAGCAAAAGCAACAGCTGGGGAAGCCAATGTTCCTTTTATTACAGTCAATGGGTCTGAATTCTTAGAGATGTTTGTTGGTGTGGGTCCTGCTAGAGTAAGTCTATGCCTTTGCTCTTTTATTGCGGTGTCATTGATTAAAAGGATATAGTTAACATGGAAAGCCTAAAACCTGATAATGCTCTGTATTTTAGTTATTATCCAGATTACAGTTCCTTTTCAAATTACAGCTGTCGAAGTTTATCATTCAGTGATATCCCACTTAGATTCTAAGAAACCTTATTTTGGATATGCAGTTTTCTGTTTCTTTTAATTAGGTCATATTAGGTCTTTTAATTAGTAATTAGAACAAGATTGTTGATATACTGTATACGCTAAACAAGAAGGCTAGAGATGCGTAAGGTCTAGGTGCAAAGGGAGTGACTGCCTGGAAGAACAGCATTTGGCTGGTTGAGATATCTAAAACAGCATTTAGGGAAAGTTATGTTGATACCTTATAGAGAACCATCTCAATGCAATTCATAAAATAAAATATACATATAAAATAATAAATTAAAGGTAATATAAAATCAGATACCATAAAAAGATAGGGATCAGAAATAAGACTGATTAGAAGAACTGTTCCTCTGATGTGTGCACAGGGAGCCTGAGAAAAGAGACATGTCTTCATTAGGTGCCTACATGATCAGCAGGGGAAGGATTCAAGCTGCTGCCACCTGGCTAATTTCTGAGGACTGATTGAAAACCTTGGATTTCAGGAGAGACCTGTTTCAGGCAGCCCCTCTGAGAACAAAACAGCTGCTTGGCAGAGGGATTGGATTTGATTCCCCCCACCTTCTGCCTGAATGTTTCAATCCATATTCAGAACAAAACAGACTTGAAATGCTGAGTGTTCTATACCTAAACAAATTTATGCACAAGTTTGCATATCCTTATTAGGTATTATTACCTTTTTTACTTATTATTTTATTTCTAATGAGTCGAATGTAAAAATAAGATACAAATAAGAGCACAGATTTAATGCAACTTGATTGTTGAGAGTGAATCCAGATTTGAACATAAATAGAGGAAATTTACTAGGATTTGGTTCCAGTGTAGAATATTACAGAAGCAGGAATAATATAAGTGAGCTTTCTTTTGTTTGCTTACATTCCAGTTCATCATTTATTATTTAGACTCACAGTTTTATCCATCTCTGTTAAAGAGTTTTTCACATAACACAGTGTAACATTTTCATATTCCATGGGGTAATTACTGCCCTGTTTAGTTACTTTTCTCATTTATGACAGTGATGACAGAATAACTTAATGGCCAATCCTCACATTTCCAACCTTCCTAGGTCTGTAAAGCATAGAGAAGTTAAAGGTTGTAAGCACAGTTGCAGTTTCACTTGGCAACTGCTTCTCTTAGCCAAGTTGTCATTCCAAATTGTGGTCGTAAAACAAGGACTACCTGTATATCAAACTTTCCTTCCATTCCTGCTTCTTTCTTGCATTAATACAGGTAGTCCTTGACTTAAAACAGTTTGTTTAGTGACTGTTCAAAGTTATAATGGCACTGAAAAATATGATTTATGACCATTTTTCACAGTTACGACCTTTTCCAAAACATATGATCAAACTTCAGATGCTTAGCAACTGGTTCATATTTATGACCATTGCTGTGTCCTTTTGCAGCCTTCTGACAAGCAAAGTCAATGGAGAAGCCAATTCACTGAACAATTGAGTTACTAACTTTCAACTACAGTGATTCACTTAACAATTGTGGCAAGAAAGGTTGTAAACTGGGGCAAAACTCACTTAACAAATGTCTCATTTAACAACAGAAACATTGCGCTCAATAGTGGTCGTAAGTTGAGGACTACCTGTAGTCCTTTTTACTGTCAATTTTTTTCACCATGTCAATTTAATCTTCTTTACATTCTTGTTAACAGTCATGTGAATACTGTTGTACTTTGAATCCTTTGTTCCATTAACATACAGATTTTGAAATCTCACTTCAAAATATACTATACTGGACAAGGACCAGATAAAGCACAGTTAGGTTCAAATCAGATTCTTTATAGCCAGTGAAATAATATTTACCTGTATGGATAAGTTAAAGGCAATTGATTGTCTGTAATAAAAGTGAGTAAGGCTATGGAGTTACTATCTGAATACAGTATGTATTATTATTTCATAGTTTTCTTAAATAGTGGAATAGTATACGTACATTCTGTTTCTTGTAAAATAAACTGAATACAGGTTAGTCTTGATTCATGTATTTGATTATCAATGTTGGAAATGTATTAACTGGATCATGAATGCAGAGTTGCATAATCAATAAGAAATGTGGAAAAAGCAATTCAATACAAAAATTTTGATCAGATTTAGGCAATATTTTTCCCTTCAGTTCTGATTAAAGTTACATTTTATTGCATTGTTAAAGTCTAGCAACAGAGCATGAATTGTTTTTCTAAGATGGAAACATAGTATTTGAGCGCAATGTTTCTGTTGTTAAATGAGACATTTGTTAAGTTTCATTGTTTATAAGCACTGTAATATAGCCTTTCATATTATTTGGGTAAACAGATCATACTTAAAATTGAAATGATCTGACTCTAGCAGATGGAATTTGGATCAACCTTTATTCATTTTAAATCCAGCTCTTCTATATAATTGGCTCTCAAACAGCAACGTACTGTTTTATGTTTAAACTAATCATAAAATGTATGTTTGATGCATTTTAAAACTTTTTACAATTTGCACAAAATGCATTTTACATTTAGTTTATTGGGTACAATGCAATCTTCCTGATTTCATGACTTTGCTGTAACTTTCTGTTGAATAAAAAACAAGGGGTGGAACTCTAAATCATTGAAAATACTTTCTGTTCTCTTACAAAGGTTCGTGATTTATTTGTTCTGGCTCGTAAAAATGCACCTTGCATTCTCTTCATTGATGAAATAGATGCAGTGGGAAGAAAGAGAGGAAGGAGTAACTTTGGAGGGCAAAGTGAACAAGAAAATACACTCAATCAACTTCTAGTAGAAATGGATGGTAACTGTTTAAATTTTGTAATAATTCTGGTACATCTTACTATTTAGGTATTAAAATAAAACTACAGTATTACAGAGATAAAATGGAAATAAATTCTGTTGTTCCATGTAACTAACTTTGAGAATTGGAAAGCAAATACAGTAAAGAACTATGGAATAAGGAAAATTATTTTAAAAATTCACTGAAACAGCTTTTTTCAGCAATGTTTGCTGAAGCACAGTTCTTACAATTTCATTTTAATATAGCTTAAATGCATTTTCACCTCTTTATGGCTTTTCTGAATAATCAAGACTCAAAACGTAATTTATTGGTCTATTTTGGAAAATAATATAATTGTAATAATCAATAACTATTCAATATTACTTTCTATTCCCAGGTTTTAACACCACAACAAACGTCGTCGTCTTGGCAGGCACCAACAGACCAGATATCCTGGATCCTGCACTTCTGAGGCCAGGACGTTTTGATAGACAGATCTTCATTGGTAAGCTGTTCCCCATATTGGCTTTGTAAAGATATTAAATAATATTACGTAGAGAGGAAATCAGGTGAAATTCTTATTTTCCTGGAGCATCTTAGCAAACTTAACATGTGAAATTGCTTATTATCTAAAAGATTCTCAAATTGTATACTCTTTGTACATGGAAGGTGAGAGAAATGGAGTAATTAGAGGTTACTGTTGGCTTTTATAAAAAGTATACACATGTTTGAAATATTTGTAAAAAGTGTATTTTAAAAGTAATTTTTATAACTTTCCAAGGGCCACCGGATATAAAGGGAAGAGCATCTATTTTCAAAGTTCACCTTAGACCTCTTAAGTTGGATACTGCTTTGAATAAAGATAATTTAGCACGGAAACTTGCATCACTAACCCCTGGATTTTCAGGTAGGTAATCCTATGTAATAACTAATGCACTATTAATACATCGCATAACAAATATCATTTACTGACTTTGTATTTATATTAAGAAGACTTTGCTTTTAGTCTTCCTGATGTCACAAGCCTAGAGTTTGAAGATGGCATATTGGCATAGTGCCTCTCAAAGGAAAAAAATGAATAACAAAATAAGGTTTTCCTTGAGCATACTGAACATCGTTTTCTGGAACTTGGTAAATAATTTTTCTTTTAACTCAGGTTCCAATTGTTTAGGTATACTGAATGGATTCTTTATGAGCATATTAACTGTTTGCCCTGATTCTGAACTAGATAATCTTTAATTGACTCAAAATTTAATTTGGAGTTTGATTTTTCCAGGAGTAGCATTTATTTTGGCAGAACATTAGCCATTGAGAAATAAAATTTCAAAATATCCTCCTTGTGGTAAATGATAAAACAAAATTGGAAATATCCTGGAGTTATGTGCCTCTTATCCCTTCTTTCCTTTAGGTGCGGATATAGCTAATGTATGCAATGAAGCTGCCTTAATTGCTGCAAGACATCTTGCAGATGCCATCAGTCAAAAGCACTTTGAGCAAGCTATTGAAAGAGTGATAGGAGGTGAGAGCTCACACATTGTGGATTACGTTATCGGTGCTGTTATCGATTGGTTCTTTTCATGATCTAATGTTGCTTGTTTGGCAATATTTTATTAGCATATGGACAATGCTAGGCTTTATAGGACACACAGATGCCATGAGCATCTGTGCAGTGTCCATAGAATACTTTACAGGGATGGGGGAGAAATTAAAAACCTAGAAGGAATGACAAAAACACGACAGTCAAAATTTTGATGGCCAAATGGCATTTTGTTCCTCTAATGCAGTAAGAGCCCCTTTTTCATTAATTGCCCCCAATGAATGTTACACCCCAGGGATAGGGGGCTGGAGTTTTAAAGAGATGAGACAGGTGCCTTAAGCATTCATAAGGTTTAAGGCACCTGTTCTGCCCATTCATCTGTAAATCATGAAACTGCAAAAAAAAAGCCCCACAGAAAACAGTCTTATTTCTTTAACTCTACTCACTCAGGGGGCTTTGGCACCCACAAAACTTTACTTTGGCTGTCACTCTGTATTTTTGGCACCCCTGCTATGAAACAACAATGATATTTTGCTTCTGACTTGAAAATAGTATGTAGGAGCCAATGTGGCTTCTGCCTAAAAATTTTCTTCTCCTTCCTCTGTTGTGGTAATTCATCACTCATGCAGAGGGAGAACAGAAAAATTACTAGTTTCATGTTTTCTTGTTAGCCACTTGTTGGCAGAGCAGCTGAGAAATACGTTCCATAGAAATTGATTCACTGATTGAATACTTATTTATTTAACCAATCAAAGGCCTGGAAAAGAAAACACAAGTGTTGCAACCAGAAGAAAAGAAAACAGTTGCATATCATGAAGCTGGCCATGCAGTTGCTGGATGGTTTCTGGAACATGCTGATCCACTTCTGAAGGTATGTTGACTTCTGGCATAGAGGTTATTTTGAAGGATGGCTTCTCAGTTGAGATAAATTATAGGTGAGCCTTTTATATATCTCCTTGGCATCTCCACTTGCAGTGCAGGCTTTCAAACTAGGATGCCTTAAATTAATCATTGTCTATTTCATATCGAAAATATTTAACTATCTTTGAATCCAAAAGTCATGCCTTACATATTTCTTACTTAAAAGTGTCTTTGCAGAGATAGCCATCATATGAAATACGGACTTGTTATAGGCTATTTGTTTCTTGTTTATTTGTTGGTTTGTTTGTTATAAAAAATACTTGTATTTCTCTTCTGACACAAGGTATCTATTATTCCTCGTGGGAAAGGACTGGGCTATGCTCAGTATTTGCCAAAAGAACAGTATCTGTACACAAAAGAACAGCTTCTGGACAGAATGTGTATGACTTTGGGAGGACGTGTGTCAGAACAAATCTTCTTTGGAAGAATTACAACAGGAGCCCAAGACGACCTAAAGAAAGTTACTCAGAGTGCATATGCTCAGGTCTGTATTTTTACTTGGCGTTTTCACCACCTTTGTAGAAATCTTGCCTGGCAAGAATATTGCTTGTATGTGCTATTTCCTCTTAATACCTTCTGACAATACCACAGTTTCTCTCAAAGATTCATCTGCAATCTGCTAGATGCAGGCTGAAAAGGAGTTTGCTTTCTTCCCAAAATTCTGTTTCTTCATGCAAAAATGAAAACTCCTATTTGGTCATTTGAATTTTATCATCTAGCCGTGTCCACAGTACTATATAATTTTGATTAGCATCTCCCAATTAAATGGCTTTTAGGCTATGACCTTAACTGCAATCAGAGGAATTAGAGACTTATGCTGGGTCCCCTTATGTTGGGTCTCCTTGTAACAGCTTAGGTTGGGCCTGTCTTATTGCTAAACAGAACTTTCCTGGATAGCCATTAAGCATGTGCCTCATCCCCTTTTACAGGCTCTATTGGGTGAAATCCCAGAAGTGCCTCTTCCGAAGCAGCTGAGAACACAGGAATGAATGGGAACTGCTGCACAGGTGTGTGTATTGCATTCTTGAGCAGGTTCCATACATTTCAGTGATGCTGATGTAGCACTATACTCTCTACTGCCTGTATTATTGAGTTCATAACTAAATTATTATGGAATCCCTAATTTCTAGTGAATACTTCTGTTACAAAATTTGATGCAATTAGTTAAAATATTTTATTTTAATAGATATGTAGAAGTTCCATTCTAACTATTAAATTCAATGATTTAATAGTAATATTTCAGTAGAATGACTGGTATCCATATTTAAAAGGCCACCTTCATTTGGAATATAAGAAAAGCCATTATGGATCAGGTGAAGATTATCTAATCTGGTGTTCCACATCACAAATGGTTCATACAGTACATTACAGATGCCAAGGGCCAGAGTAAGAGCTCTCCAACTGTTACTTCTAACAACTTATATTTAAAGTATCCTGCCAATTGTTTCTCTGAAGCCAGGAAGATGGGATACCTCAACAAAAGGCCAAGAACTGTTTTGAAAGGCCATATCCCAGTCCATTAATTCTTGGGAGTTTGCAGTTACTACAGCAGAAGAAATACAAAAGGGGTGAAGCATTGGATAGCCTAGGAAAGAAGCATTTGGCAGAAGGTGCCATACAAGTGCAAGACTTACAGTCTACTAGCACTTAACTGTTGGCCCTCCTCACATCCAGGCAGCCTCACCTCTAGAAGAAACTATATGTAGCTCAGGGTTGAACTGTGATGTCATTGGTGTTATCTGAGCTTGGTTGTTTGCTTGCAGACATTTTATTACACAACTAGGTAATATCTTCAGTGCTATATGAGGGTAAGGTTTGCTCTTTGTTTGTATTATAATAGCTTGCCCTGTCAATGTTGGTGGAGGTGTTGTTTTTTCCTTGATGAAGTTATTTTTGTTTGTTTGAGTTGGTAGTTCCTTGATTAGGATATTTATTCTGCTTGATTATCTGATGTTAATCCTGATCCAGGGAGTCTTTGATCTTTAATGCCATTTGGAATGTCTCTTTTTAGGGTGTAACATGATTAAGAATGTGAGGCTTTTGATGATTAAATGAACATTAATTCTGCACTTAAGGGTGTATTTTAAATCCCTTCACTCCCAAACTGCTCAATTCTCAGTGGATCACAGATCAAGAAATTCAGTTCCTGTGGCCTCCTCGTGAGGAGTAGCTTTTCCAGAGTGCAAATGGGCAATCCTTCTTCCCGAGAGATTTTCAAAAATCAGAACCTGGCTCCTGGCCAGCAATTCCCTGGCAGAGGTTCTCACTGGGACTTTTAATCTGTTCTTGCTCAGAAGCCATCTTCATATTAACATATCAACAGTTAATGTTGATCAGCCTGTCAGCTGTTATCGCCGAAAACACTACCCACTAATATTAGATTCTTGATTAAATGTTATAGAAATTGCTTAACTACTCCGCTGTTCAATCCTCAGATTGTTCAGTTTGGAATGAATGAAAAAGTTGGCCAAATTTCATTCGATCTTCCACGGCAAGGAGACATGGTGTTAGAAAAACCCTACAGTGAAGCAACTGCAAGATTGATAGATGATGAAGTGCGAACACTTATTAACGTAGCTTACGAAAGGACACTATCTCTACTTACTGGAAAGAAGGCCGAGGTAGAAAAGGTATGGATTCTTGTCCTAAATAGGTTAAAAGACTGTTTCTAATTTGGGTCCAAACCTGATTTTCTGAGAACATAAGGATTCCTTCTAGTTGATCAAAGAAATGGGGACAATCATTTCTTCCAATTCCTTTTTCCTTTCAAATACCAGTATTACCTGGTTACCAAGAATTATTATGTAAGGGTATAGGTATAAGAACAGAAACAAATGAAAATTGCCTACCTCCAATATGAAATTAGGGTAGTGGAGTTTTACTAAGCTTTGTGTATCAGAAAAATCCGTATCTATTGACTATATCATGTTATTTGTTCAAAAGTACAATTATACAAAAATAATAGCCATAATCACTGACCAAAAGCTTTGAGAGCAGCAGAAATGTTATTTCCAGATATCTCATTAGTATAAATGATGGTGTTTTAGTCATAATAGAACAAAAGTTATACGTTTCGTTTTTGGAAAACTTGAAATAGAGGGATACAATGATGCAGAGTTCATCCTGCATATTCTTACCTGGAAGAATAAGTAATACTATAATCTGCTCCGAATTTGTTCAGCAGAGGTGAATAGTTTTAAAAATCTGGAATTTCTTTTACCCCTAAGCACTATATTAAGATTGTAATGTGAAAACTTAGAGGCCGAACTTCCTTGTAATACATGTGTGCCTATTGTTTCAGGTGGCTTTAAGGCTCTTAGAGAAAGAGGTTTTGGATAAGAGTGATATGGTTGAAATGCTTGGCCCCCGACCTTTTGCTGAAAAATCAACCTATGAAGAATTTGTTGAAGGCACGGGCAGCTTAGATGAAGATACTTCACTTCCAGAAGGTCTTAAAGACTGGAACAAAGAACGTGAGGAGAAAGAAGAGGCAACAGATGAGGGAACGGCCAGGCAGATCAGAGGACATGTGCCTTTTTAGTGTTGCAGTATGATGGTGTTGTACATAAAAGTGACACAGTATTACGTTGCGCACTGAAAAGTAAAGGGGAAACACTTCAAAAATCTGGCGCCTAAGTATCCTCTGCTTTATGGAAGAAGACTGCCAATGGTTGATGAACCAAAAGGGTGGGTTTTTCCCTCTACAGAGTATTCAGAGTCCACAGGAAGCTTGTTTCCCAAAATTCCTGATTTAAAAAATATAGTTCGTAGAACTAATGGGTCTACACTGAATCTCTTCTAGAGTTGCAGCTTTTCAGTTCTGTATCACAATTGTGTAACCTGATATATTTAAAGTGCCCTAGAATGTACAACTTTCCAGAACACCGGAAAAATTCTTCTATCTTTTGATCACCTCTGCCAAATGTGAGTTGTTAATATCCTGAAGCTGTTGGTTTTGATCATAGAGTATTTCCTGGGACCCCACATTGCTTAAATACGTTAGTTTTGTTAAAGCACATAGTTTTCAACCACCGATTTAAATTTATTTCTTTACCTTGTTGTCCAATAAAAAGACCCTGTGGATATCAGTGATCAAACTGGGAACCTGCTAAAGAGCTTATTCATTAGAGATCTGGGTCTCTGGCTGCAATGAAGTGTAAAATCTAAATTATATTACTGCAATTTTAATAAAGTGTGGATTTTTTTCTACATGAGATTGTAAAATATTGAGCATATAAATGTATTTTGTAAATACAGTTTAGAAACATCAAATAAAATCAGCACACTGGACTGTGCAAACAGGCAGATTCTTTTGGATCCTTGGATCAGTAATGAGACCATACAACCAGTTGTTAGATTTCTAATTAGAAAAATGTAGACACAAAAGATTACATGGTAACTTTTTGAAGGACACTAGTGGCCCCATAAGGTCTTAAAAGTGCAGCAATGAGGTGAGAAAAATAAGAATTCACTATGTACCATCTACTGAATTAACATGAAACATAACATCAAGTTGTCTGCTCCATTCTGTTATCTAGATATTAAGTAAAATGATATGAGCTCATACACACATATACATAATACTGATCTTCCTGTTCAGAACCAGAGATAGATCGCACAGACAAGAAAGGATGGATGGATGGACCAGTCATTATTAGCAAAGAGCCTGTAAGACTAAGAAGCTGGAGTTCCTATTATAGATTAGTAATCACGTAAGAACAGAATTCAAACTGAACAGTTGACAATGAAAAGCAAATGGGGATCTCTGCTAACACAGACCCTTTAATTTGCTCATAAATTAACTGGTATTGAGCAGAAAGAAGGTATGATTGCTACTCCTGCAAAAGTATCAAGGTCAGTAAAAAGAGAAGAGTGTTCCCAAAATATCAAACTAAAAAGCAATGAATAATAGGTAATAGAAGCAACTATCAAAGGAAGAACATTGGGGCAAAATCTGTAGCTTCATAGGGACATTATGAACTTCCTGTGACGAAACAAGGATAGTAAGGTTGTGGAAAACAGACCCATGAAAAATCCAGTCCACTTTGTGGCTGTATTAAAAAAAATTCATGTTGGGAGATCTTCAAAGAAGATACTAAAAATTCAACTGCTAATGGGACGTTATCTGGATCGTGACAAGAGCTAGCACAAGCATCAAGAATTGAAAAGGCTAGGTAGGTAATAAAATATCTGAGAGAACCCCAGCTTTCACCCTATGAATCATTAGGTTCCTGTAGTGCAGTGGTGTCAAACTTGTGGTGTCATGGTGATGTCACGTGATGTATCACAACTTTCCCCCCTTTGCTAAACCAGGTGTGGGTGTGGCCAGCATATGATACATCTGGCCCAGGGGCTCCGAGTTTGACACCCCTGCTGTAGTAGCTATTTCATATACACACACTTGGAGATACATCTTTGCAGCCTGGAATGGGAGTTCAGCTGGAAAGTGCTGTTTCAGGATGCTGGTTGTCTATCTAATCCAAAATGTCCGAAGTCAGCACAGGTCAGGCATAGCATTTGGGAAAAATCTAATGTGGCAGATGGTGAAGAAGCCTGGAATTAGAATGTGCTGACATCTATTCAGACAACATGTCTGGTCCATCCACGTGATGGGGATTACCCAAGAGAATGACTGATGCCATGCTTGCTAGCAGTACAAAAGAGGTAGGTGGGGCTAAAGGCAAAGTTGCTGGAGCCAGAAAGAGAATATGTGTATTTACATTTCAATGTAACAAAATTACATTTCCGGTAGTTGAACCACATGGACATGATTTCTATCATGTCAAGTGGAAAATTAGTAACCATATTTGGAAGAATTCTGGGAATTAGGTAGGGCAGATGGGGACCTGCAGCCTCAGAATATGCCTCCTTTGTGTCGTGAACTTTTAGGGCTTCAGCTTCCAAAAGAACCATCCACTTCTTCGGTTACTTTTTTTAAGATTCCAAAACCTCACTATTGAAGTATTAATTTATAAATATGGAATATGCAGAAGACTAAATTATATTTTGAAATTGTTTTTAATTAATGAAGTTTGTTCCCACAAATCAATACATGGTACAAAAGAACAAAGACATAGTAACACTGCAATTCTGACACACATTTACTTGGATATAAATCTCATTTAGAGTAAGAAATACTTACTTTCAAATAACCGTGCATAGGATTGTGGTGTAAATTGTTTCAGTTGGATGTGAGAGGGGAATATATATACCTTCTTAAAAGGAAAAAAAATCTCCATTTCTTTCAAGAAGCTGGATACAATTACTTATTTCAGTATAAATTTTGTGTGCATTAACACCAAGTCAAATGAAGGGCACTCATAAGCCCATTATATAACTGGGGTGTCTGAAATTTATAAACTACACTTAATAGGTTTATGACTACTTTTAAATGGCCAAGACACTAATTTTGCTGTTTCAGCCAACCCAGTGAATATGGAAGGGATAATGCTCATTTTGTAGAATTTGGGCTGTGTGTGTGTGTGTGTGTGTGTGTGTGAGTGAAAGTCTTGTTCTCACAGCCCCTTTGAGCAAGTAAATAAATCCGGGGAAGCCTTAGTTTTACCTTTGATGCAAAGCATTCATGATCCATTCTAAAGAAAATGGCTAAATTAATCCTTTGAAAATTAAGCTCTATGGTATTAATGTTATGCAAATGGTTAGCATTAAAGCAAACACTTCAGACCTGAGAATTGTATTAACTTTATTCATTAACTTCTTCCTCATCATCTTCAAATGCTTCCTCTCCATCATTTGCTGTTGCTTCTTGGTACTGTTGGTACTCAGAAACAAGATCATTCATGTTGCTTTCTGCTTCTGTAAATTCCATCTCATCCATACCTTCACCAGTAAACCAGTGAAGAAAAGCCTTTCTCCTAAACATGGCAGAGAACTGCTCTGAAATTCTTTTGAAGAGCTCTTGAATGGCGGTACTGTTTCCGATAAAGGTAGAGGCCATCTTGAGGCCACGAGGTGCTATATCACAAACAGCCACTTTGACATTATTTGGGATCCATTCTACAAAGTAGCTACTGTTCTTGTTCTGGATGGCCAGCATCTGTTCGTCAACTTCTTTCATGGACATGGGACCTCGGAAGACTGTGGCCACTGTCAGATATCGTCCATGTCTTGGATCACAGGCTGCCATCATGTTTTTGGCATCAAACATTTGCTGAGTGAGCTCTGGGACTGTAAGTGCTCGGTACTGCTGGCTGCCTCGGGCAGTCAAAGGAGCAAATCCAGGCATAAAGAAGTGTAAGCGTGGGAATGGAACCATATTTACTGCCAACTTGCGTAAATCTGCATTTAGTTGGCCAGGAAAACGCAGTGATGTTGTCACCCCACTCATTGTAGCAGACACCAAATGGTTGAGATCTCCATATGTTGGAGTTGTAAGCTTCAAAGTACGGAAGCAAATATCATACAGGGCTTCATTATCAATACAGTAGGTTTCATCTGTATTTTCAACCAGCTGATGGACTGAGAGAGTGGCATTGTATGGTTCTACCACAGTGTCAGACACTTTGGGAGATGGCATGACACTAAATGTATTCATTATCCTATCAGGATATTCCTCTCGAATTTTGCTGATGAGAAGAGTTCCCATCCCAGAACCTGTTCCTCCTCCAAGAGAATGAGTGAGCTGAAATCCTTGCAAACAATCACAGTGTTCACATTCTTTTCTCACAATGTCGAGCACTGAATCTACAAGTTCTGCCCCTTCAGTATAATGTCCTTTGGCCCAGTTGTTTCCAGCACCCGTTTGTCCTGAAATGATAGGGAAAAGGTCAGATTTACCAGGTCATGAAACAAACGCAAAATATCTGGAATGATTATCTTCACCATTCCAGAACGTTTATAAATTTAAACATTTTCAAGTGTTATCATATATTGGGAACTCTAGCTGCCAAGTAATGGCCAAAACATTCTTCGAAATGCTTCATATAATTTTGCATGCAGGTACATTGTGGTATACTGACAGTATAACACAGGAATTCCATTCACACCCATTAGGGCCAAGATGGATAGGTTTTCCAGTTCACTTTTTTTTAATCATTTATTAAAAATTCAAGATTCATCCGCCAGTGCTATGGAAAAATGCATTGGCTGCCTGTATGAAGTTTTATTACATTTGGAGTTAATGTGAAACAAGAGGAACCCACCAAAGCTGTCAATGCAGGGATACATGAGTGTTGTCTACTGAATGTATTTTATAGAATAACAAAGTTGGAAGCGACCTTTGAGGTCATCTAGTCCAACCCCCTGCTTGAGCAGGAAAGTCTATTCCAAAAATCAGCCGCTACCTAGGATCAAACTCACAGCCTCCTGATTGTGAGGCAAGAGTTCCATCACCAGGCCACCAGTCATTGTTCCTTGAGAAGTTTTCTTTTTGTAACAGAATATCGTCAACATACCAAAGATAAAATTATCAGGCCGAAAGAGTTGTCCAAAAGGGCCAGATCGAACACTGTCCATGGTTCCAGGTTCCAAGTCCACCAAAATTGCTCTGGGTACATATGTCTGGGCTAAGAGAAATGATATGTATATTATACATTAAAACTTACTACCCATCTTATCACATGAATTTCTGAATATTTGCTACACCATCAAAAAGAGGGACCAATTTCCTTACCGTTCTTTGGAAAAATGCCTTACTGTCCTTTACTGAAATCTTAAGCTTTTGCTTAAGTTCAGCCAATGTATTGTATGCCATCCCATTTTAAAAATCTGTAAAGCTGACTCCCCATCCATTCTTTAGAGGTGCCATATCAAGTGAGTATTTATGATATGCCAAGCTGGTGAGGTTTTTAAAACCAGAATTTCAAGCCCTAAACACCCTTGTAATCCCAATGTCAATGGTCCAATTAATGAACCCAACAAAAGCAGACACTTCCAGGAACTTCAAAAATCCCAAAAGCAAAACTTTGAGTACATGATTTCAGCACTGAAGAATGCAAACCAGCTCTAATGTTTCCCAAGCAACCACCGCAGTTAAAGATCTCTTCCCCTCCCCCCTATGGAACAAGTCACATTGTCCAATAATATTCTTTTGTTTTGAGAACAGTCTCTGTCTTGGCCAACACCTGCAGGAGTGTTCTTGGTGGGTGAATGAGATTCTTGGTTTCAGCTCACCACATACCATTACAATCATCTTTTGGTTTCCCAAAGGCATGTCCTTGGCCATGTTTGGATGAGAATGATAGCTCTTGTTGTTAGCCTCAGGTTAGTATGTCATGTTAGTACAGCAGATTAGAATAACCAGTATAACCATCATCAGTTATAAACAGGGACCACAGCGATTAGAGCCTCTTTTGCTTACCTATCATGCTATCAGCCAAAGCAAGGATAAGCAAATGGAACTTGTATACTTCATTAATAGAAAGGGAAAGTTAGTGGGAGGCTCCATTCAACCAGAAATGTCAGGAGCCCTGGGGAGCGGGGGAAGGGGAGAATGGACCTCATCTGAAATTAATCCAGGACAAAGCTTAACATGCTCGCCTTGTAAAGAATGGCAGGATTTCATGCTTTTGGATTGGGACAATAGCTCAAAACATTAGGGCTTGAGGTTAGTAAATCACTGCTAGCTGCTGAGGTTTTGCAAACTTCACGCTCATGATTTTTCTCTAATCAGAGCTTCCAGGCAACTCTTCTACATCCCCCCCCCCAATGCTGTAGGGGGCAAAAGATGGTATGTCAGAAGTCAGCTACACATATTGTACTCTTAAATATGCATGCACCCACACTCGCAAATGTCTCTCACTCAGTGGAAAAGGAACTGTAATTTCCCATTTCTGAGAACTGAGAGCTCAATAAACTATTTCCCCATTTAAGCCAAGGACAGGGGACTCCTGACAAGCAGCCTCTTCTAGCCAATGCATGTTGCTTCCCCATCAGGCTTGCACTCAACACTTGCATTCAGCAAGAGTTGAGAAGTGAGTTGAGTAAATGTGGCAGGAGAAAAATCTGAGGCAGCAGTATCAGCAGCCATTTGTCCAACCACGAAGAATGTCTCTCAGGGTCATATGTAACGAAGTTCAAGGATTGACGAAGGAGCAGATTTTTCACTACAAATGAGGAATATTCTTAAAAGAATGACTCAACAATGCAAAGGAGCATCTCAAGTGGTAGATGTGGTTTTTACATTGGGAATTATGGTGAAATCTGACATCTCTGACAGGTATTAGTTTGGGCTATCTTATTGAGAACCAAATAAAGCACATATTATTAAAAGTGTAATATATTTGTGTTTCATTTCTGTCTCCCTCAGTAACCCTATTTCAGCAGGAGACAGTAGGTATTTTAAAATTTATTTATACATGTTTATTACACCTATGAATTAAAAAACACATGGGCAACAGGGCTTAAAAGACAAAAATGCAATTTCATAATTGATTATAAATTTGAAATGCCTCACTTTCCATTCTGAAATGGTATAACTAAAATCACAGTTCACTCATGACAGTGCCACACTTAAATGCTGCTTCCTATTACTATTATAGATATTATACTAATAAGACAGATTTCTTTGCTATATAATTTTGTTTTAAAGCCAGCTTGATAATAACTATGCTAAAGTTCACAGAGCAGCTCTAAAACAGGAAGGCCTACTGGGACGTTTCCAGAATTTCTCACCATGCCTGGGAATTCTGGGAATGGGCACTCGAAGGCCAGGGGAATGAGCTGCTCTTTGTCTGCCAACTAGGGGAGTATTTTTGTAGAAGAAACGCCTGAGCAACCTGGTCGCTCCCTTTCCAAGAGATCGCGGGGAGGCGTGAAATACCATACAACTCACAGGATGATTCATTGTAGTAGACGCTGATCCTCTCCAGCTGCAAAGCTGAGTCACCCGCGTAGCCTCCGGCCGGGTCAATCCCGTGCTCGTCGCTGATCACTTCCCAAAACTGCGGGGAGCAGAAAAGGAGTCAGGGACGGTTTAGGGCGGCGCTGTTCTCAGCAGCCCGCAGGGGCCGTTGAGCGGCCTGTCCCCCACCCATCGCGGCCGGTCGGGGCAGAGGCGGCCTTGGAAGGCATGCGTCGGATGCAACAGCTGCCGAATGCCAGGCGTGCTTGAGGGAGGCACCGGCCAGCCCCGCCCCGCCTCTGCCTGCAACAACCCAGCAGGGGAAACGTGGGGCGGGCTGGGGAGGGGGTTCTCTGTGTGTGTGTGTGTGTGTGTGTGTGAGAGAGAGAGAGAGAGAGAGAGAGAGAGAGAGGAACCGAGGAATTGCAAAGAAAAACAAACCGGTTTTAAGCGCCTCAGTCCGCTTCCTGTTTGAACCTTTCTCTCTTCTCCCCGCTTTTCATCGCTCCAGCCATCTCCATCCTCTTCCCCCCGCCTTTTCCCCGCCGCTTCAGCATTTCCTCACACACACACCCGGTTTCAGTTTTTTCCGAAGCCTTGTATGGTCAACATGAAAGAAGAGGCTCTAATTTAGTTCCCGTTTGTGCGTGGTTTCTTTCCAGCGCTCTGCGAGCCCAGGAGGCGACCCGGCGGTTTGAAAGAGTCTTTTCCCCCCGCGAAGCGAAACTCGCAAGGAAGAAATTTGCTTTCTCTCCCCCATTTTTTTGTTTGGTATTAAAGACAAAGGAAGGAAAGGGGCGGCTTTCTCCTCGCCTGGTTCAAAGGCATGGCGTACAGGTGAAAGGAAGAGCCGGGAAGGCGCGGTCGTCCTTAGGGGGTTGCTGGACATGGTCCACGCGCGATCAGCTGCTGATAATGAATCCTTGGTTTTATAATACGAGAGGATTCTCCCCTCTCCCTTCCCCCACACACTCATACCTTGGTTCCAATTTGATTTCCACACTGACCCGCCTGGATGTGCACGATCTCCCTCATGGTGGTGGTGCTGCTGCTGCTTTCCCCCTTTTCCGGGTGTATTTCAAGCCCCTCGGCGGATGAATGCGGAGCGGCTGGCTCCGACGTACGTTTTTTATTGGC
Organism: Naja naja; assembly: GCA_009733165.1. Lineage (NCBI taxonomy): Eukaryota > Metazoa > Chordata > Lepidosauria > Squamata > Elapidae > Naja > Naja naja. Next base: position 165,898,802 of record CM019150.1, read on the forward strand.
TCCCGGGTCGTGATTCAGCCTCCGGGCTTTGCTCACTCGGCAACTTTCACAGAAGTTGGAAGGGAAGGAGGGAGCAGCGGCAGAAGCAGCAGCGGCGGCGACAACTGGCGCTGCCCCTGTTCAGCCTTTGCTCCGTGCGCGCCTGTGGGCGTGTGAACCGTCCCTCTCTCTCTCTGTCTCTCTCTCTTTCACACTAGGCGCAGGGGTCCTCAAACTTGGCAACTTTAAGACTTGTGGACTTCAACTCCCAGAATTCTCCAGCCAGCTCTGCTGGCTGGAGAATTCCGGGAGTTGAAGTCCACAAGTCTTAAAGTTGCCATGTTTGGAGACCTCTGCACTAGGGGCTCAGAGCTTTCTACACGTTCAGGGTCCCTGGTGCTTGCCCAGCCCTTCCTCAGCCATGCCAGAGTCTAGTGGTAGGTGGCCACATACTCCTTCTAAACATTGGGGCGGTTCAGCCCTAGAGGGGCAATCTGGTGTAGTGGTTAAAGGCACTGGAGACCCGAGTTTCAGTGCTCCCTTAGGCTTGGAAGCTAGTTGGGCGATTGGGCCAATTTCTTTCTCTTAGTCCTAGATTAGGAGGTCAAAAAAAATGTCCCAGAAGAAGATGCAGTAAACCATTTTCAAAAACGGTACCAACTGCACAAGCCTATCCATGCATTTATCGGAAGTCAAGATTGACAAATAGGATAATTCATTCGTTGCTCTAGGCTTAGTGCAAACCTAGACAAAGTAGGGACAGAGTGTAGTGCACTGTCTGCACTATAGTTCATGCTTCCCATCAGTGGTGGGGTTAAAATTTTTACTACCAGTACTGTGGGCGTGGCATGGTGGGCGTAATGTGGCTTGGTGGGTGTGGTTTGGTTGGCATGGCAGGGGAAGGTTACTGCAAAATCCCCATTCCCTCCCCACCCCACTAACCTGCTTTCCAGCTCCGTTCTCCTGTGCAGGACAACCAAAGAAGACCCAGCCGATCAGCTAGGACTCAGGAGGCAGAGAATAGATGGGGACGGGGCCAGTCAGAGGTGGTATTTGCCGGTTCTCCAAACTACTCAAAATTTCTGCTACCGGTTCTCCAGAACTGGTCAGAACCTGCTGAATACCATCTCTCCTTCCCATCCCATCCCCCTTTTTTGTTTAAGGTTTTAAACGATTTTTAGAAAGATGAGGATTTAAAACAGAATACAGGTCACTTACAACCATCCATTTAATGACTGTTCGAAGTTACAGTGGCACTGAAAAAAGTGACTTATGATTGTTTGTCACATGACAGCATCATCATAATCACATGATTGCTTGGCAACTGGTTCATATTTATGAAGGCTGCAGTGTCCAGGGGTCATGGGATCACCTTTGGCAACCATCTGACAGGCAAAGTCAATGGGGAAGCCAGATTCACTTAACAACCATGTTTCTAACTTAACAACTGCAATGGTTCACAACTGTGGCAGGAAAGTGTTGGAAGAAATATCCTTCTGGGTTCAGTTCCAAGTGGGGAAAAAGACACTGGAAACATGGAGACTGTTTGGAAGGTTTAATGGTGGACAGGAGGACCACATGGCCTGGAGCTCCAGAGAGAAAAGGAAGGATGATCACATGCTTCAAGGTGAAGGAAGAGATCAAGAAAAAGGCGGAGGTGCTGAGAGTGCCTGGGTTTTATAACCTTTGTTGGGATTTGAATTGGAGCTTGTATTCTGATTGGTTGTCAGACTCCCATGAGGTCATGCAGGGGCAACTCTGTAGGCTGTCCTGAGTTCCAGGCTTGGTTGAGCCTTGCTGGATGATGATGCACTGAAAGGGCTTTTGAGCAATTGCTATAATTTTACCTGGAGATCTTTGTTATGTAAAGTATTCTGGCCCAGGCCTTAATGGCCCACCCATTAACAAAGATGGGGGTGAGCTTCTACTTCTGAGGTGAGTTTCTGCTTCTGAGTTTCTACTTTTTAGAGGAAATATTCTGCCTTTTTAATATTTTCCAGGATATTTCATTTTTGTAGGAGAGGGGTGGATGCTAACTTCCTACAACAGGACATAAAATAGGGCAAAATTCAGCTGTCTCACTTAGCAACAGAGATTTGGGGCTCAACTGTGGTTGTAAGTTGAGGACCACCTGTAAAAACAAACTCCTAGTGATAAAGCATGTACAGTATAAAAACATTATAGAAATATTTTTAGGAACTTTTCCCTCTTTAATTTGTTTCCATGACCACTTAACTTAGCATTAAATTTTGAAGGATATTGCTAGTTTCTGTTTTGGTCATTTAATTGGTTATTTTTTATTGGTCTCATAATTGTTTTCCTAAAAACCATATTCAAATGTCTAAAGTTGCTTTCCTGTGTGATGTGCAGTATGTCCTACTTAAATTTGATTAGATTTCTATAATACAGATATGTCAGTTTCCAATGTTGTAGCAAATTGTAGATGTCAGCATGTATCTTAATAAATTATGTTGTTTGTTTATATTTTCTTAATGGTTTCAATGCAAATTTTATTTTAGAATTTTCTGAATATTTTGTTATATTTCTTTTCAGTATTTTGAGGTTTTTTAAATATGACCATTGTATATGATGAAATGTTCCTTTTGTGGCATTTCCAAAATATTGTTATATGATTTGTCTGCATTGGTAACTATAGATGGAGTTATATATCACCTGTAAAACATTTTATACCAATTCTCCTTAAAATTTATTGATTCTCCCCTGCATTTCTTCCCATTATTGTATTGTGGTTGCTTCTTTGTTGTTTTGAACCTACCAGCTGAAATGAAAACTACATGTATGGTAGATAGATGTCAAGGAAAATTAGCCATTTGAATAGGAGCTGAATTGAATTAGGCAAATGACTTTCCTGCTTTGTCCAGCAGCCAACCGGATGCCTCCAAAAAAAAACCCCCACAATTAAGTGTTGCTTCCAGCAGATTGAGAAATGGAGAAGGTGCCCAAGAAGTTTGTACTTTGTAAAGTTTGTGCCAGTGCTGATCTGCCACTGGAGTCTTGTTGCCATTTTGCAGACACTTTGCAAATGATCCCTTAACGTTTTTGACAGAAAAATCTGACCAGTTTGGAACAGCCGGCTACAAAGTAGACATTTGGGAAGTGAGTGCCAGAAAATTAGGGGCCATGCCAACTTTAGGCTCTGGCCATATCTACTCATGAATTAATTGCTTCCAGCAGATTACTCCTACAGGAATGTGGAGGGGGGAAGGTGGTCCAACCTTGGTTTGTCTTTGTAAACTGGTTAGCGAATGCAGTGCAGCCACCCAAAAAGAGGTTCTTCCTTTACTGTGGCTTGGTTTTAAATGCAATGAACACTATGGGGCAATGGATTATTCCAAGCATCTGGAATCTCAGTCATGGCCACCTGCTAAGGAGGAGTCTTCCAGCGCAGAACTGAGAGAGGAGCCAGAAGGAACAATTTTGTATTTGCCTGGCAGAGTTGTGACTCAGAGCTGGAAGGAACAGGTGGAATTATGTTGCTCTGGGAACACCAAAGTGATGAGTAGTGTGCTGTCCAGACAGTATATAGGTAATGGGAATTGAGTTCATTAAGTTAGAATTGGGAGCTGTCCCCTTAAGGGAATGCCTCATGGTAAATGTAGTTAATGCATCCTGCGAAATGTACTTCATATCATGTGGTCACAACTGTAACCCTGATTAGTCACTGAATTGACCCTTGGTTGGGTTGGGGAAGTTCCTTCACTCTTGCTTGGACCCCAGCAGCATGCTGCTGCCTCACCCAAGCCTTGCTCCTTCATTATGGGATGAAAGATCACTATTCTTTACACTATGAAGTCAGCTATCCAAAGAATTGGACATTAGATGAATCTCGATGTAACCATGAGTTATATTTGAGGATGCCTTGTGACCAATAAAGAAACTTTGTATGGAAGACTTTGTAGAGTTTGCCTGTCTGTCTTTATACATTCAGCCAGTAATTATAAAAGACAGAACAAGTAGGTTTGTGCTTCCACCCCCAGTGTGTGATTTGAAAAGGAAGAGATTATCATTATATTCACAACTGAGCCAAGGTCAACATTTCCCAAGTCCCAGTTACTTTGAAGCAAGAGCGCAAGCAGGGCCATTATTCTCTTTTTGGGAGGAACTCTATGGCACAGGTAGTCCTTGACTTACAACCATTGGTTTAGCGACTCTTCAAAGTTGCAACAGCCCTGGATAACGTGACTTACAACCAGTACTCACACTTAAAACTGTCATGTGATTAAAATTCAGGCAATTAGCATACATTTGACAGTTGTAGCATCTTGCAATCATGCGATTGTCACTTGCGACCTTTCCAAGCAGCTTCCAACAGGCAAAGTCAATGGGGGGACCCCAAACTTGCTTAACACCCATGACAAAAATGTTGTAAAATTGGGTATGACTCACTTTACTGCCTTGCTTAACAACAGAAATTCTGGTCTTAATTGTGGCTGTAAGTCGAGGACTACCTCTACTAGGTTTTGTAGGCTACTCCTATTCCCTGCTTAGAATAAGAGCATGGCCCACCCCTCAACCTCCGTGCCTTTAATCATTGTGAGAAAGGATCTGTGTGTCTGAGCTATTTTTCCATATTGGTCATCTGCATGGACAGCAGGGATGGGTTCCCTGCAGTCAAGCAATGTATGAGGCTGTGTCTATATAATCCCTTCCCTTGTTCTTTCAATAGAACAGAATAGAATAGAATAGAATAGAATAGAATAGAATAGAATAGAATAGAATTCTTTATTGGCCAAGTGTGGTTGGACACACAAGGAATTTGTCTTGGTGCAAATGCTCTCAGTGTACATAAAAGAAAAGATACATTCATCAAGAGTTGAGAATCATAAGGTACCACACTTAATGATAGTCATTAGGGTACAATAAGCAAATCATACTAGGAAACAGTCAATATAAATCATAAGGATACAAGCGACAAAGTTACAGTCATACAGTCACAAGTGGGAGGGGATGGGCAATAAGGAGTGATGAGAAGATTAATAGTAATGCAGACTTTGTAAATGGACAGTGTTGAGGGAATTATTTGTTTAGCAGAGTGATGGCGTTTGGGAAAAAAATGTCCTTGTATCTAGTTGTTGGTGTGCAGTGCTCTATAGCATCATTTTGAGAAGGAGTTGAAACAGTTTATGTCCAGGATGTGAGGGGTCTGTAAATATTTTTATACTCATGCAGTATACAGGTCCTCGATTGAAGGCAAGTGGGTAGTAATTGTTTTTTCTGCAGTCCTAATTATCCTCTGAAGTCTGTGTCTGTCCTGTTGGGTTGCAGAACCAAACCAGACAGTTATAGAGGTGCAGATGACAGACTCAATAATTCCTCTGTAGAATTCTATCAGCAGCTCCTCTGATACACATAGCACATCTCTAGTGATAGATATTGGGAAGGCAGGGCTATTTCAGCCTTTTCCATGCTAAGGAAAGAAAAACCATAGAAAATGCACATAGTTCTGAGACAGAAAACCAATACTGAAACTGTATTTGAAATATTACTGAGTACAGCTAACCAGGGAAAAGAATTGAAACCGGCACATTAGTATACTGCCAAAGACAAAACTCCTTAGTTAAAATGGTGTGTATGTGCTACCTATAGTACATAAGAATGAGCAAAGAAACAATAGAAATATTGTTGAAGTCATGGAAAACTAATGGAGTGCTTTTGCATATTCAATCTGTTTTGAAGAATCTTTTCCATAATTCCAGTGAAGCAATGAAGACCAGCAGTCAAAGTTGAGTAGAATTGCTTCCTTTATTCAGTCAGCCTTTCCTCTATATATACATCTTAAACAATACATCTGCTATCACTGGTTAAATTGCAACGTCTACAGGTTATTGGATATACTTCATTAATACTTGCTTCAGCAGATTCTTCTTCATCTATCTTTAGTTAAGGATTAACATAGGTTCCAGTTCCTCTGTATGCTCTTATCTTGTTTTTCTAAAGCAACTTCATTCATCTTCCAGCGGATTGTGTTTGCCATAATACTCCTTATCTGAGGTTTGCCATCCAAGACAAGAGCATTCCGGCAGTACAATGCCTACATGTCCTCCTTTTATATTATTGTTAGGAAGAGAGATTTATGAATATATCGCAATTGGAGGATGAAGAGAAACTGAACGGGATGAAACAAGGTTATTAAAGAAGGAATACATTGAATAAAACAGCAACAGGCAATTGAAACCACCAGAAAATAATTGCATAGAAAACAATTGCTTTAACAAGTGTGCTTAGTATGGCAACAAAAGCATAACCCTTTAGTAAAGTGAGTAATCTTTAGGTAGTGCCAGCGGTATTGTTTAACTGAGTTGGAGGCTTGGAAAATATCCACGATTTCTGAATATTTTGCAACTGAGAGACGCACAAAGGAAGTGGAAGCAATGAGATTGGGCACAAAGACATCTGCCCCAAAGCCATTGGGGGCTCATAATATAGAGTCACATCAGTTCCATGAACCATAAACATGTATTGAGCATGATGAACCCACAGATTGGGGCTGACATGCATCGTATGATCGCATCAGAGGCTCCTATAACTCCAACATACATGACAAAGAAAATACAAAACAAGATAGCAACAGAATTAGCTGTAATGATAGAAAAGACAGCTGCAACCAAATTCTCTGGAGTCTGTGGAAGAGAAGCTTGGTTCAACTGCTGCTGTGCTTGATAGGTGGTAGCCTTAACTTTTCCCCAGTTTATGGGTGGTGGGTGTTCAGATTTAGCTTTGGAGGGCACCTCGTTTTCAGGTGCAGATTGAAATTGGGGATCGATTGTGCAGACCCTGGTGCCATGCCATGATAAGGTCGAATGCAATGCAGGTATCCAGATAGCTTGCGGTTATGTGGAGCTTCCACTGCAGCGTAGCCGTGACTCAAGTAATTAACCAAGCTGGCCCCTTCCACTTGGGATCCGGAGCTTGACGGTATTTAACCTAAGGCTTTTCCAATGGCACCTCTGCACGAAAATGTAAATTAACTGGCGGTTCTGTAAAGGAATCTGAGACAATTAAATAGTTCCAAGTAAACAACATAACAGAAATCAAGTTTTGGATCTTCCTCAAATGGTAAGGTCTTGGTTCATCTCTTAATTGTTTTTGAAGCAAAATCTTGAACGTGCGATGAGCTCGCTCAACAATCGGCTGTCCTTGAGAATTGTATGGAATACCATACAATGTTAACGTGTTAACTTAGTATCCCATTGCTGACAGAAAAGGGCAAAGTCCTTGCTAATATAAGCAGGGCCATTTAACTGCAATGGACAGCCCATGGTTGCAAAGGAAGAAAGACAATGTGCAATAACATCCTCAGCTCGCTCATGACAAGAAGTAGTTACCCATAAAAATGCGAATAAGTATCAATGGAAACATGCAGGTAGGTATATGGTTTAAAGGTTGTAAATTGAGTGACATCCATTTGCCAAATTTGGTTGGCTTGAGTCCCACGGGGGTTAACCTCTACAGGAAAAGGAACAGCAATCTGCTCTATATCACGTGCCTGCATGAGGGGAATGTTAAATTGTTTTACAAGGTGCTATGTATGCAGGTTTGAATGTCATTGGTTAAGTTTGAACTGTTCTTGTAAAATGTCAGAAATGATTGGTTTAAAAGTGGAAAACCCTGCACTCTGATTGCCTGGCAACCCGCGGCTGCTGGCTATAGCAGCCAGCAGCCCACAATTCATGTCTGTTATGAGCTGTAGTCACTAATAAACTCTTCACTGAAGCACTCCGCGTCTGACGCTTCATGCAAATCTAACACTGGTGAGGAAGGTGGGAGCCTTCCCGAAGAGAAGACAACGCGGAGAACAAGCTGAGGTGGACTGAATTTCTTGCTGCTTATTCATACAACCTTATCCACAAGCCTGGCAAGGACATTGGACATGCTGATGCCTTGAGTCGTTGCCCACTTCCTTGTCACAAGAAGGACTTTGAACCTGAGGCACACACCTTTTTCCTAGAAACTGTTGCCAAGCTTCTAGTACACACTGCTGAAATTGCCAGAGAGACTGCCAAAGACACTTTATTGGCTCCTATTATAGGCTGGATTAAGAAAGGTTGGCCCCTTCAAGATCTACCTCACCTTGCCCAACCTTTAAGTCCAGGCAAACTGAATTATCTGTATTAAGAGGATGTATTTTGTGTAACAGGGTGGTTATTCCTGCAAAACTGCAAAGAGAGGTTTTGAAATGTTACATGAGGGTCATCCTGGTATTGTAAGGATGAAGGGATTGGCCAGGAGTTATGTATGGTGGCCAGGTATTGCAAAATGGTTGAAAACTGGGTTGCATCTGTCCCAACTGTCAGGCCTGCCCCACCTCTTGCCCCCAAACAGGAATGGGAATGTCCTAGCCCATGGTCTAGGATTCACATTGATTTCATGGCCCTACCAGAGGGCACACCTTCCTTATTATAGTAGATGCATATTCCAAATGGCTAGAGGTAATCCCTATGGCATCCACCACAACTGATCAAGCAGCTTAAAAGCTTTTTGTAACCCACGGTTACCTGATGTTCTTGTCTCTGACAATGGCCCTCAATTTACATCCAACCCTTGAATCCTATTCTAGCACAACTGGTATCAGACATGCCCTGCAGCCCCTGGGCACCCTTCGCTAACGGCTGGGCTGAATGATGGCTTTACCAAGGAAAAGCTTCAGCAATTGGGTCCTGGGGTCATCACTGAGAAAGTTGAAAAACTTCTTAGTGTTCAGCACATCATTCTAACCCATCAACTAACTTATCCCAGCAGAGTTGTTGATGGGTAGGAAACTTAGGTCTCCCCTTGACCGCCTTCATCCCCACGCACTCCAACGCACCACTTGATTCCACTAGCAAAATTCGCATCGTCAGTCTGGGTGATTCTGTTTATGCTAAGAACCTTATGGGTGAACCTTTGATTCCTGCTGAAATAACTCAAATAACTGGCCTCGCTTCTTACAGGATACAAACAGAGGATGGTGTCCTCTGGAGCAGGCACATTGATCAGTTAAGATCCAGATTACCTCAGGAACATCGCATTGTTCCTCTCTAGTTCCCATACCTAATGCCTTTTCTAGGGGAAGGGGAGGAGCATGAGGATAATCAGCAAGAATCAACCCCATGTAAGGAGGCCACAGGAACCATCCCAAAACCTGTCACAATGCCAAAATCCATCCTTACAAGTGGAAGATTGCACATCACCAACTGATTTTGGGTGCTGACATTGGCTGAGATG